>KN837104.1:82173-166761 GCA_000827215.1 Sphaerobolus stellatus SS14 | reverse complement strand
GACAATCATCTGGATTCGCACTTTTTTTGCACTATGAGGCACTAGGATGTCAGCATAGGTCCACATTAATTAGTGTGCAAGCAGGGGTGGAAACTTGTGTCACTGCGGGAATAGCTACGATTGCTGTTTCTGTTGCTGTTACGGTTATTGTTGCTACTTTCACTCCCGATGCTGCTATTATCACCTTTACATTGGATTCTATAATAACCCCTGATGCGCCTCCAGTACCTTGGCCATATTTACACAGCCAACTCCGGAAGCTAACATAATTCTTCTATTGGCATGTTGACTTGGCAGGTCGTATACGTATCCCTACTTTATCAGTCCCAATGTTCAATACGATGTGAAATTCATGGGTTTTGCGATGGAATTTTTTTTGCAAGCTCCCATGTCATCTCAGCACCCCGGTTGCTACAGGTAGAGCGGCCGCGTGAGGACTTTATAGAGCAGCTCGCATTCAAAAAGACTAAAACATCTGATTTTCATTACATGCCGTGTTGTTGCAGTAGGAAGTTATACTCTGGTTGGAAGCCTAGTACCATACTTAAGAACAATGATGCATTACTAGTAATAATTGACCAATCTGCATTTTCGCTTGAGCACGCTACGTATAGATTTGATTTTTGGTTCTGTACTTGCGGCATGAGTCGCACTGAGGGTGATTTTTCTTGCAAAATGCTGCGATGGCTGAAGGGGGGATAGCGAGGATGCTTTAAGTGTACATAACGATACATAAAAATATTTTCATAGAAATGAGGAATGCCTGGAAAATAAATCTGATTATCCATCGAGAATATACATAATTTTCGCCTCAGGGAAATGATTCTTGAGTTGTTCTAGAAGCCAATATTCTTCAGTGTAGACCACGAACTGAATTTTTATTTCTTTCAATGCCGCTCCGCGATTGCCATTCGAAATGTCTGGTAGACCTTGAAGTCGCCTTCTGAGCATAGTAATAACATTAAAGACATTGATGCTTTCCAAATACTGCAGACTCAATTTTTCCAGCTCTGGCCAGACTTCCCATTGTGAGTCAGACAGCCTCGATAATAAATCCAGTGCCATTGCTAAATTTTTCCTCCACAATAGAAAGGGCTTTAAGATGGCCCGTGGCGCGTAGCAGATGCCCTAATTGCTCCACATTGAAATAATTTCCGTGAATCTTTAAGAATTTCACCGTGGCTTGTGACCGACGAATGAGAGATATAGCACCGCATAACACGGTATCCGATAGCCGGTCTATAGCTTTAAAAGACTCTAGGCTGAGTCCTCCAGATTCGGTGTGTAAATCATATCCAGCAGCTCTGCTAGACCGCTGGTCACCTTTTCCCCACAAATCCTTAAGTTCTGTAGCCGGGTAAATGGATGGTATCCGCTGGCAGGCCGAAGATTTCGAGATCACTCTCGGAGTAGAAATGTAATGTTGTAATACTTGTAGCGTTTGAGGATGGAACCCAGACACTGTTTGTTTTGTTAACGAAATGTTCAATTTGGCTTCCAAATATAATGATATTTTGCCATGCAAAATCTTCTGAGATTGGGGGCATGGAGCATCCCTTTGTTCCAACCCAGAAAATCGTAACCGTAACCGTCGAGTTGCAAATGTACCAGGTTCGGCACATAGGAAACAGTGTTGGTCTGAAGAAGAAGTAGGCGAAAGTACCATCCACAGGAGATCCGTAGAATTCTGATCCTATGAAGATGAAGTCGAAACAGCTCGAATGCCGGTTTCATATGAATCTCCGAATTCAAGTAATAAGTAGGGACTGGGCTTGAAATAAATTTCCAGTAACGCAGTTTTTGAGGATTGAAGCCATAATGAGAGCATTTTAAACTGATTCCTAGTGAATAATTCTGTGAATATTACTTGAGAGAAGAGACTGGGAGCATTGAGAACAATCCGTCTCCACTGCTGACACAAGGAGTAATAGAGGTGCCTATTCCATCGAAATATTCCCGGCAGAAACAGGAGTGTTATCAAATAAGTCCAAATCAATGTGTGCTGTTTGCGGGGCGATTGAACCTCAGGACCCCAGATATTCGAGTCTTCATCCGAGTCCGAATTGGCAAGCATTGAGAATCTGCTAAAGATAAATGACGTATAAAAATTATGGCAGTGCCTCACTCACTTTTACAGAAGGGAGAAGGGGATAAAAGGACAGGTTTGAGTGTCGTTGACGTTGATGATAATACTCCGAGGATGAGTCAGTAGTGTGATATAACATCAGTCACGATGCCGCCGACCGCAACGCTTCCTCTCGGATTCGGTTTAATTTTAAATGATTCGGCTCATTGTCGGTAGTCTGCACATTGAGAAGCCATAAATATATCTATCCTCCTTGCTATAAGTACTACTAGTAAAGCGCATAAATACATATATCAAGGCAGCCTTAAAATTGGAGGACCATAGTCCTGTCGAGACTCGAAGCAGAGAATTGTTTATAATGCAGGTTAGTTATTATCCTTATAATGCTGGAAAATACAGTCTATTAACCACATGCATAAACATTCAAAACTATCAAATCCTCAGTGCTTGTACATTGTAACTTAAGTATCCTCTTGCCATTTCGAATCTCAGGGATTCCTTCAACTCCTCTTCACCACGAGTATCGCAAGCTATTTTACATAATATATAAGCAAGCTCCTTAACGCGCGTCAAATAGGTCATCATCCTATCTCTCAAAATTCTATACTCCCTAACCAACCATTTCAACTCCTTCAATTCTCTTTCTTCACATCCGGGCCCGCTTCTCACAATCAGGTTTTTCGCTCATAGAAACTGCCTCTCGAGGATACAATTCCTACAGACTTCGGACTGTTGGCTGTGCTGCTTTACCCCTTCTACGTCGAGAGTCTGCGCCACAACTCGTCTTCCATACTCTTTATCTTCTAGAGTTGATCCCGGCAGTTTCCAAGCTCCTTCATTTGAGGTGAGCCTACTGAACTAATGGATCAAATTTCTCAACATGGCAGGCACGGCGCATGTCCGGATCTTTCAAGAATACTTTAATGACTGTGGAAGCTTTTCGGAAGCTCTCGAGGTAGCAGCGGGACAGCAGTCAAACTATCAGAATCCTATATCTGCGACCCTTTGATCCTCACATGTAATGTCATGTCTCTATGCATATGGGTATCAGAATTTGGTTCAAGGTGAGGATTTGTTAGGATGTCTGGCTACTTTAATTGACTGCTGACATAGGCATCAGGAAACATCAGCAAAGCTTGCAAAATGTATATAGCATTAGATAGCCTACCTAGTTCGCCTAGAGGAGACGCCCGTGGTAGGCGAGGTAGGCTATTGCGGATTCGCTAAATACGATATATAGCACTATCTATGACTAGATACCTCTATCTACCGCTCATACTGCTCCCTACCGCCCGCGCTAAGACGCGCCCATGCCAGGTTTCCTGATGAAGTGGATGCGTTTGCACTTTTAGCGCGGGTGATAGGAAGGCTATAGAGAGCTATATAGCCTATATACTCGTATATACCTCCAATTAGCGTGTGCGGCATTGTATAGCTCACCTATCGTTGCATATCACTCTATATCACTTGTAGCATTTTGCATGCTTTGTTGATGCTAGTGCATATACATCACGAAAGTTGACAAATGCTAGGTAGAGCTAGGTGCGCTATAGACCCCCATACATGTTTAGCGAATGTAACGCTGCCTAGAGGCTCCTAGCAGGCTAGTGACGCTCTTAGCGACAGACTGATTTTCCAGAAGCCGAGTCTCTGATTGCTATATAGCACAAAGCGAGACGACAGAGTGCGCTACGTAGCAGTCCCCAGGGATACATTTTCCAATTGCTCTATCGATACATAGGAACTATAATACTGAGTTTATTATATTCGAACCATGACTGCTATACAAGTAGAGCATACACTAACAAATCATAATAAAAAGAAGAATTTTGCTTCATGCCAGACCGAGTACCATAAAAACAAAGCAATGATATAAACAGAAACATCCAAGCAATTGCATTATTTCCAGGTGACCCGGCGAGAGCGATACCTGCCGAAGTGAATGAAGGGTTATGGCTCTGTCGAAACAATATAAAGAAGTTGAACATACCTTAGAATGGGCTTTGAGTTAATCCAGTTAGCTATTGCAAGACGACAGGATTTGTTTGAAACACACCATATAGGTTCAAACTCATGCATGCCCTCGAGCTCCAATTCATTCCATTTCCAACCCTTCGAGCGACGGAAATGAGAGATGAGGATAAAAGATGATGAGAGCTTGGTTAGTATGTTGCAGAAAGCCCAAGCCAAGCAGTGATTCACTCAAGCACCAGATCAAAGGCAGAGTATAACACAAGCAAGCAGTGAGAAAGTGGAGCAGAGCAGCAAGCAGGGATAGTTGACAAATCCGATAACATAATAAGAGAGAGCATGAGGCGCCCTAGAGACGGGAGGCATAGGACACAACTCGAAGCAAACTGAGGTTGGGATGGGGGGACATGAACGAGGGTGAATTAGAAGGTAAATCACAGTTTGAGCCACACGTGACTTGTTCAAAGAACAGATCTTGGACTCCGCCAAGCAGAAGGCACGACTGCAAGCGGAGTCTGCCGTCTATGTAACGCGGCAGGGCTCTGTGACACGTGACTTCCCTCTCCCGCGCACATAGCACTGCTAGTGGATAGAAAGCAGTCCATCCGCTCCAGTTCTTTTCCTCTCCTTTGTACCGTATCTAAAGTTACTATACCGGCCTTATAATCCTAATATCTACGCCAGAGGGCTTCTGGCAATTCCATAACATGGTCGAACTTACGCAAAATCCCACCTACCTCACCCACCCCGATTTCACGGCAGACAAGTACGCCGAAGCACGCCAAAGTTTCACATCCATGGAGATCACAGATAGAGCAGCAGCGGAGATTCTAGAGAAAGCGTGGCTAGCTAATCAGAAGATCGAGTCTGTAAGGTGGAGACGGGTCAGAGAAGAAGAGGCTGCCAAAGAGTCCGAGTCGCTCAGACAAGCGGTAGAAGAGGTGACGAGGATAGCAGCTAAAGAAGTCACGGATCGCGAAGAAGCCATTCGCACTGACAAGAAGAAATACCCCAACAAATACACCCCCATAGCCATGGGGCCTCCTCCAACTCATCGTCCAGACATCCCGTCTGCTTACGCCCAGAGGAAACTCAAGGAGGGGGTGTACCTCGAGATGTGGTACCTCTCATGTGAAGGACTCGATGCAGCTAAACAGGCAGCCGGCCAGCTCAGTGAAGATGCGTTACACCCAATCTTGAACGCTGCCACAGGGGAGACATCTTGGATGCCCGCCTCGGCCAAAAGGGATCCGCACTCTTTCAAACGAGATGAAGACTTAAGCTGGGACGAGTTCTCAGGCGCAGTCCCAAGGATGCTGATTGCCATGCAGCACTCAAGTTGGCCAGTGGAACGAGTTGAAATGTTCGCAGATTTCTGGGGAAAAATGCTTAGTCACAGTCTCCGGCTCTCCACCAGACCCATCGACGAGAAAACACTCCTCTTATACCAAGCGGAGCAGTGTCGAGACTGGCACTATAAGATGGAGGCACAACGACCCACCTGGGATCTCAGCAAGGTCAGTGAGTATCTCATGTGTCAAACAGGAGATGACACATACAGAGCTGAACGGGAACAGAAAGACCAGGAGATACGTGTCCAGGTAAGCCATTGTCTTGTCCTTTTAATCTTTCTCTTCCTGCTGCCAAGGAGGCAACGGATGCCTCGCCTCGCCACATTTCCTTGCTTTCTTTCCTTTTTGAGACTAATCCCTTGTCTCCTCGCTGCCTCGTCTCCTCGCTTCCTCGCTTCCTCATTCCCTTGATCAATTCCTTCACTCCTTGTTTTTACCCCATGTCTTTTCTACTTATCTGCCTCGTATTCCCATAACAACCAATACTCACCACCTCCCCACACAGTGGCAATACCAAGCTCAATTGCACACCTCTCAACTACACTCCAGAACTCCTGTACAAGTCCAATGTCGTTGCTCCGCATCTCCCCCTCCCAGAGGCAATGGTACCTCAAAGTTCGTGGTGTCGAGAGGCAACAATCACCAACAAGCCAGGGGGGATTTTCGAAGTGGTGCAGGACAACCACATGCCTATCCACCTTGCGCTGTTTGTCTCGGCCATCATCAGCACAAAATCATCGAATGCAATGCAAGGCGAACATGGGATGGGGCGCATCCTACGGTCTCCAAAAGGCAAAACAAACAACTGGTACTCCTGTCAGGACAACCTCTCTGTTTCCAATGGCAGAGAATCAACAGATGCTCGAGCATGCACCATGACGAGGAACACTTGTGCTCAGGCTGTGGTCTTGTCACACACGGACTTGCGTCCTGCCCTCGGGTCCCACGCACAGACACCTTATAAGGTGGCGATGTGGGAGACATTCCTCAGGACAGCGGGCTTGCTGGATAAGTATCACTGCATACCTGAGGGGTTGCAGGAGGGGTTCCGTTTTAATTACCCTCACATCTACCACACACAAACACCTCTCAACAGCAGCTCCATTGAGGAATATGCAGAATTCTTCCAGGGAATTGTGCAAACTGAACTTAAAAAAGGCAGGTATGCAGGCCCATGCTCTTGAAAAGAGGTGGAACAATGTATTGGACCTTTCCAAACATCTCCACTATCAATTGTTCCAAAACCTGGCAGGCCAGACAAATTTCGAAATATTCAAAATCTCTCATTTCCCCTCAAGCCTTCCAATTCTTTCCCTAATCCCTCCATCAACTCACAAATCAACTCCGATGATTTCCTGTGCACCTGGGGAACCTTCAACACAATCTGTCTGGTCATCGCAAGACTCCTGCCAGGTTCACAAGCAGCAGTTTGAGATGTGGCAGAAGCATATCGCACCATACCCCTTCACCCCGATCAATGGGCAGCGGCAGTGGTACGCCTCAGTGATGATGAGTTCTGTATCAATAAATTCCTGGCATTCGGTGCACGACCTGCAGGTGGCAGGTACAGACATCTTGCTGATGCAGGAACAGACATCATGTGCTCAATTGGAATTGGCCCAATTGACAAATGGGTCGATGATCATCTTTTTTTCAGAATCAGGAAGCATCTCCTTGATTCCTACAACACTCACCGGCTTGCCTGGCATCAGGATATTGAACAGAGAGGAGTACATCACAGCGGTGGGAGGCTCTGGTTTGGAGGTCACGTTTTCGAATATGGCACAATGGAGCAATTCAATGAAGATTGCCGCTTTCCATTCAAGGACTTCTCAGCAGACACCCCTCGCTCAGATGAAGATGCCATGTTTACATACAGCATGCAAGACATTGATAAAATCTCGTTGCAATTGGGCATCCCATGGGAGGCTTCTAAAGATGTCCCTTTCACCTACCGACCACCCTTCCTCGGCTTCGTCTGGGATCTTCAACAGCTCACCGTGGAGCTCAGTCAGAAGAAGCAGGAAAAGTACCACCGAGCAATCAAGGAATGGCAATCCTCGGCACAGCACACATTGGCAGAAGTTCAGTCACTATACAGCAAACTCATGCACACCTGCCACATTGTACCGCATGGGCGCTCTCGCCTCACCTACCTGGAAACCATGTTGGGGTACTGTCATGATCACCCTTTCATTCCAAGGCACGCTCCACAACCCTTACATGACGACCTACGATGGTGGACTACCATCCTCGAGCGCAAACACGTCATACGTGCAATCCCCCACCCAGTCAGTGTCGTCGACTGCGATGCTTACTCAGATGCTAGCTCAGGCATCGGCATCGGCATCGTACTTGGGGGAAGATGGCGAGCATGGCGGCTCATACCCGGATGGAAAACTAAAAACGGACAGCGGGACATCGGCTGGGCCGAGGCAGTCGGTTTTGAACTCTTCATTAAAGCCATCTTCATGCATAACCATACCGGCAATCACTACCGGGTTTTTGGGGACAACAAGGGTGTGGTTGAAGGATGGTGGAACAGACGTAGCCGCAACACCGCCATCAACTGTGTATTCCAATGCCTGCAAGACTTCCTTGATGGCATCAATGCTCCCAGCACCATACACAGTGAGTATGTGCCAAGTGCCCTCAATCCTGCTGACCAGCCATCACGAGGGGAGTATCCTCCCGTCGACCAATCACTTCCCCCCATCCCTCTCCCCGCAGAACTGGGGGAATTCCTTATTGACTCCCAATCCCCCCTCTCTGCTGCCAAAATTAGACACCTCCCCAACGGATCCTACTCAGCTGCTGCTGAGAAGATTGTTGCCAGACTTGTCAGCACTACTAATTCACGACGGCAGTGGATTGATGATACCTTCCGAGAACAGCAGGAACAGAAGATCCCGTTTTGATGGACCCCCTCCTCAACAAGTGGCTTTGGGCAAACCGCGTGCTTATCCATCAAACTTGGCACTCCGACCCTCAATCTTGTGCCCACACTGCTTAGTCAAAGAGCGTTTATTCCAATGGTGCCCTGTCAAGTCACGTACGGTGGGAGGGGGGCTGTCAGAAGAATCCCTAGAGAAAATTAGAGAGGTAATCATTGCCTCCTGGGTGCCATCAACTCTGGAGACATATGGTAGCAGCCTGTTGCTCTATCATCATTTCTGCGATGAACAGGGCATTCCTGAGGCAGCATGCTGCCCTGCCGCATCCATCCTCCTCTCAGCCTTTACAGCATCGTGTGCCGGCTACTATTCTGGCTCAGCACTGGCCAATAGCATCCATGCTGTGCACGCATGGCATGTAGTGCATGGGGCTCCCTGGTCTCCACTGAAACACGAGCTAGATGCTGTGCTCGCTGGCGCAACAAGGCTAGCTCCAGCTAGCTCTAAGCGAGAAAAGCGAGAACCTTGGACAGTAGAAATGATAGCCCGGGTATGCTATGTCCTTGACCCCAAGAGCTGGTTCGACATCGCAATGTATGCCGCCCTCACCACCATCTTCTGGTCCATGGCCAGGTCGGTGGAATTCCTTCCAGAAACCCTCTCAAGTTTCAATGTAGAGAAACACGTATCGAGGGGGAGTGCCAAGCTTCATACAGACAAAAACGGCGCTCAGGTAATGATTTTCTCTTTACCCTGGACCAAATGCTCCCCAACAGGTGAAGACATTTACTGGGCCAGGCAAGAGGGCCCTGCCGATCCCTGGGCTGCGCTAGTGACACATTTAAAGTTTAATGACCCCCCCCCCCAGACTCTGCCCTATTTTCTTACGAACACCTTGGTGGCAGACGGGTACTAACAAAACCAGCCTTCTTGAAATGGCTTGAAGCGGCGGCAGCACAAGCAGGCCTTCCCAAGCTACACGGACACGGGCTACGCATAGGCTCAGTATTACACTACCTGTTAGAGGGAGCATCCTTCGAAATAGTCAAAAGCATGGGACGGTGGGGCAGCGACACTTTTTCTTTGTATCTGCGCAAACACGCAGTAGTTATTGCACCACATATCCAGAGTAAACCTGTCAGGGAACAGCTCAACAAAATAGCATTACCTCCTGTCCGCTGACAAGTTGCATCATCAGTAAGTACCCTTGCATCTATTCTAGGGGAGTTCTCGTTTCGCGGAACGCGTCGCGAGGCTCCTACCATTTTGGGAGCAGCCGCTCAGGAGAAGTCTCCCTCAGATCCCGGTACACACCTCGGGCTGGAACCCCTGCGGGGTTTTCCCACCACACCACCGAAACATCACAGTTTCGCATCCTCATAGAAGTTACCTCACATAGCTTAAATCACCACACCCAGTTCACTCGGTCTTACATCACATACATGGACGATAATTTACCCTCTCTACTTCGCAGAATACAGCCTAGAACGGTTGCGGGTCCACGGTTATTTAATATACATCATCCACCATTTTACTGGAGATCTGTGAAAATTGGAAGTGCATCCTGTCGCTTTAATTCAGACGTGGAGGACTTCAACGCATCCTATTTCATTCCACATCAGTAATGGGCATTTCGTCTGGAGTGATCCGGGACGACCTCATAGTAAATTTGGACGGCCTAGACAGCGCCAGACAACCCAGGAGCAGTCTGGACGACTTTTTCCACCATCACTGATGCATTTGTCCCTCTACACTCCTTTCTCTGTAGACAGACGATCTCAGTATTTTCAGCGACTCCCCGTATCCCTGCTGCTCACCATTGCTTGCTTTGGACTACTGTTCTATGACAGATGTGTAAGGTCGTCAGGCGCAGTTTACTTATCCCACCTGTCCTCCTGTTACTCTTCATCGGCACACACATCTGGAGCTCGCTACTTTGATACTTAGTATTCTGACAGCTCCAATTGAGGAACTTGTGTTCAACCGTAATTATCAAAAAGGCTTTCGGACGTATGCTGGATGACATGAAGACGGAGAAACGACACGGGGTTAATACGTATCTCATAATTATAAAGAGGGATTTTTGGTGCATATTAGATGACTGTTCATCTGGGTGCGATCGCGCTGAAAAAAAATTTAAGTACGTGTTATTATTCCTCTGGGAAACAGTTCTATGTACTATTAGGCTTTCTTGTCAAATCTATCTACGGTTCTCTCCTCTCGTTGTTTCCGCTCCTTTTTCATAGTAATGAAGGCAGTCACAAACTGCGTCAAATGTTCGTGAAATGGGGTCAGAGGATAAACCTCACAATTTCCAATCTCGAACTCATTTTCTGTCGTTGCCTCATTTTACTATCCTAGTTCTCATCTATTCACAGTCCCCGTCATTTTAATCTCCTCACATCTCAGCTGGAATGAATCCTTCAAATAGGAAGAGTTTAGAACCAGCTATATTTATCGATGGGTTTGTAGAACCATGACGTTAAGGATGGCTATTTCTTTTTCTCCAATGAGTCGGATTCATTTCATATTGCCGCCGATTACTTATCAGTCATCCGTCAATTTGGCTTAACTCCTCGCCTATGTCAGCTCGCAAGAAGAATTGATGAAGGATTTTACTTACACATGAACGACGATTCCCTGTCAGCTAGACAATCCAAGGTTGCAGTAGGTTCACGGTCATATGCCGGAGCAGGTTCTTAAGTCTTTTCCAACGCTGACTTTGCTTAGTAACCAATATCGACCTTCGATTTCCTGCCTCATGAATCTCATGTCTCCTGCTTCGACATACGCAATATGGACGGGGACCATAAGTTGAGCTTACACTAATGCACTCTTATGCACCTGCTTCTCCAGACAGAATTACTATAGTACGTCTTAGAATAGTATGTTCTAGATTCTTTTGTCCGCACTGCGGGAGAAGGTTCTTGGTCTCTTTCTTTGCAACCAACCATTCACAGGATAACTTGCACAACTCCTACCACCGCCTGGGACTAATTATTGAATGTACTGAATAAACCATCTTTAATCATGTTATTTCATTCATTTTTTGCTAAATATTGAGCCATGGGAATGTCGAACTTGTCAAGCTACAGGAATATGGCATTATACGCTGGGAGGGCCGTCGCATCCCATTAGCTACAGATTACCACGATGATTTCAGATTCAGCGACGACATGTTATCCTTCCCGCTTCGCACAGAATACGCATTCTTTACTTCGTCTGGAGGCTCTTTGTTGTTTAGATTATAAGTTTAAACCTACCGTTTGCGATCCATCCAAGCCATGATCAAAGCCTCCCAGTATTCCTCAGGTACTGAGTGACTCGCCTTATGTTCCACTATGATATTAATCTAGGACTACAGAGACACGAAACCGACTGGGTTATAATATGCAATATATTTAACAGTAATTAATATCTCATGCATAATTCACTATTCTTCCTCGGATCTCATTCTTCCATTCCTCAAGTCTCCTTAGTCTCCCTTAAATCTTCACGTTATTCAAAGTTCTTCATTATCACCCAAATTACAATATAAAACTGATGCCCATCCTTATCTGGACCGCAACTCCTCTAGATGAAGCCAACGCCTAGAATCCTGCTAGGTAAAATGCATAAATATAATAAATGAACGAAAAAAAGGCATAAAGAAAGAAGACTTTTAATTTTGGGAAATACAAAGTTATGCCATTGTTTCGTTTTGTAGGTCAACTATGGTGCTGCAAGCCTGAGATAGACTATCGGACGTTGATAGTTCCCTGGACATTGGGATCGAGCTGTTAGCCCCTAGTCATCGGACTGAAGCAGGGATACTATAATTAATGAGTAACCTATCACGGCAGTAACGGCTTGGAAGATCCCACGGCCGTGTGTGTTGGCAGTGGACCAGCCTTGTCGCACCGAATTTTTTTCCTTATCCGATACTGGGAAATAATTTCCTATCACCTACTTCGCCCCTCTGCCTCCCCACCTTGATCTCCGCTGAACAATAACTCGCCCCATTCTTCTTCCTATTTCAGGATATCTAAGGGGTCAGAGCTGAAGTGACAGCCTTCACCGGCGGTGGATCTTTTCCGACATCTCTTAACAGGTTCTGCAAGCCAAGAATGCTTTTTTAGGACGGATGAGAATCTGTTCGTCAAAAAACCTCCTCGCCTGTCTTTCATAGCCGATGGTCACTTACACCTACCTCCAGTTAACCTCCAGCCGCTGTGTTCTAATGCCGACGTTATCTTTGGCCAGGCGCCTCCGTGCAGAATAAAAACCCTGCTTTCTAGCTATCGTCTGTCTGCTCAGCAAGTCAAACTAGTCCTCAATCTCAACAGTTGAGACATCAACATCTCTTATCTTGGCAAGAATGAGTCTTTTTACTCAGGCTAAAACCCTTGCAACAGCACAATTCAGGGAAATCACAGGTAACTTCATTCCGACACTAGTCACAGAAGATGAACACCATAAGCGAGTTTATTAAGCTTTATTCTACATATCCTCTAGCTCACATCTTCTAGACCGCACATCGTCCCAAGCACATACCTCGACAAGTTCGGACTCCCTGCCGACCACCCGCACGCCATCCCCATCCCGGATGGTCACTACGCCGAGCATGCTGCGCCAGCAGGCTCTATGCTTCTCCCTCACACAGGAGACATCCCATTATTAGGCCTTACTGAAATCCTTGGAAAATCCTTTCGGCTCTTCGAGTTTTACCTGGGTTTATAAGTTTCTAAGCTCATAAGAAAAGCACTAAAAACTCTTATTTTTTACTCTATATTTACTTAAAGAAAAAGTTGCTAAATATTTGTGACTTGTGATATCTTTATCACACAGTAAAATAAAAGAAAATGATGCCTTAAAGTTCTAACAAAGCTGTCATAAAACAACCAAGAAATTTAAATATCTGAGATAGTTTCCATTGTGTAAATGCCAGGAAAGTATGGCATTTTGTTTCCGAACAAAGTGAGATTTCTTGCTCCAAGAAGATGGGATTTTTCCCAGAATAAATCATACATTTATTTGTAAACATTTTCAACTCAAAAAAGGCACAGAAAACCCGCTTAAACATTTAGGCTATTTTTAACTGAGAATTTGTAATGGATTTTCATCTGGAGAAATTCATCCAGAAAATCAAATATTTATAGTAGTTTTGGCTAGCCTTTGCAACTAAAAAAATGTGGCATTCTGATAACTGCAAAGTAATGAGTAATGTCAGATTTGTCTGGGGACAAATGCTTATCAGAAATCCTCAGTTTTTGATTAGGATTTTTTGACTGAGAATATGAGAGTTTATTTCAATTTTATGAGGTCAAAAAATCACCATAAATGAATCATAAATCTTGTATATTTTCTCAATCTTCACTGGTAAAATCCACCAATAATGTTGTATTTTCTGTACATTTGCAGCTGACAAAAGGTGATACTGTGATAGGTTGGATGGTACCTAGGCGATACCACCCAAAGTCTTGCATTCCTTTCAGCAGAATCCATGGATATCGCACTCACGTATCATCCAGCAGCTGAGAAACGCTGTAAAGCCGTCTTTCGGCGTGAAGACGCTTTCAAGGTTAGCCAAAATTTCTCTTGTCTCATTGTACGACGATGCTCATTCGTGCAGGACCACTTCTACCTTGTCGGACCGAAGAGCAATCCCGCAGAGCTAAATCCGAGTGACGACACTGTCCTCGACATGTTCAGCAAAATCGTCGAAAAAGGAAACGAAGACGACGCAGTACGTAAAACCAATACCTACACCTTCGCACTCACCTTATGGATTTTCAACCCACTTCCAGGTCCCGCCCAAAACCCGACCCCCAGTCCGCTTCCTCTCGCGGTACGACAAAAGCGCCACCACGAGATTTTCATCCAAATTGGTCAAGTACCCTGGGCACTAGCCTACTCAAAGTGGTACCACCAATACCCCCGCTTCCCTCTCCAATCTCTCAGCGGTGCCTCCACCCTGGAAGAATACATGCTCATCGACCGCGGCGCTTGGCTTTCAAGCCCTCAATCAGTTACCGACAGGATGACGGTGTACAAAAAGGCCAAGCAGTTCGCCGGCGATGATGATCTATTGCTTCTTCCTTGCCATGCTTGTCTTGGGGAAGCGTCAAAAGACGAGGTTATCCCGAAGTTGTTCATGGATTGGCTTATGTCGCATGCTGCAGGACAGAGGATCATATTTAACTTTACGAAGAATGGGGAGACATTATATACGCCGATTAAGTTTCCTTTTGGTGTTATGCCTAGCACTTTCGCGTAAGTCATAAGCGATATGACCTCTCAAGGAGTAACTACTGTTAAATTGTCTGCTGTTGTACAAGCTTACGATTGGTCCTTTGTATTTATCTGTTTTGAAAATAATGAGTATGGTGTTCGAAGGCCAGCCACATCAGTAAATTTCGTTACCGAGCCATTAGGCGCCGGTTTTTACCACGTTTCCCGATGTACTGTATTCAAAGAGTCTCCATCCAAACTGTGTTATCTCGGGTGTGTGAACTGCAAATCCTGAATTGGCAAACTTGTTGATGACCACATTGGTGGTTTTGGGCCGTGCTTTGAAGTCAAAACCAGATGTGACGAGTTCGGGAAATGGCGTCCATCCGCATACAATGAACAAGGGCTCCATAACACCTTCAGTTTTAGTAGAACCATTTTGAAATGCGATGAGAGTATTAGCGGATGTTGTTGCAAACGTAGTTAATTTGTCAGTCTTGTTTGAGCAGATCTGCCTTGCGACAGACTTGGCACAGCCCCATGTCACACCCATACAGTTAGAGTGTAGTTGTTGGAGCGGACTTAAGACAAGTTGATGCAAGCGCGGTGTATCAGAGATGAATCCATGTCCAAAATATTTGGGTTCCTCCTGCCAAGCAACGGCACCACGAAGACACCTGGGACAGTGGGGTGGCGACCAATGTATGTGTCCCAAGTGTACAAGTATCCATAGCGTACAGTTGCTTGTTCCATTCTGAAAGGTGATTAATTGGCATGAGGAGTATGGTTGACTGAAACCAGAATGACATTAGACATTGTCTCCCTGAAGCACTGTGGCATACCTCTTGGTGTTGTCCGTCTCATCTATTCTATATCAACTTTATATATAAAGTACTCCTACATGTTGGACTAAGGAGAATTGGACTACTTTTTTGATGTCAAACAATAAGATTGACAAGGCTGCAACTGTGCCTTGACCATTTAGCCATAAGGACAATCACTAGACTGTTTGTTGTGCTTGGAGAATCTTTCCAGAAATTAATGTTCCTTAGAGGGTCAACAATGACAGAAGGATTAGAGTCCAGAATTTCCATTATTTCTGTCCATGAAGGATGTGTTCCCAAAATGTACTCTGATGTATACCTCAGGTCTTCTAAAGGATCCTTTTGTCTTTCCTTACATTTGCCTTGTAAATTAGTGACGAAGTGATGAACTGGATCACTGTCAGCTTCCATTTCATAAACAGCCAGAGTTTCCAGATGAAGGCCAGGAAGAAGGAATATACCAAACCTCTCAGAGCTAGGCTGAAAGTTAAGGTCCTGAAGAACAGAACATCTGATTGTGGTGTGGTAACAATGGTTTTCAAGAGATGCATAATGAGGAGAGTTAGGCTGCATGCATTCAAAGGCTGTGTTTTAGCAACTCTTGACTGTAGGTATCTCAATTGTTCCATACATCAAATCCAGAGTTCAAAGTAAATTTTGGATGGAATCCAAATGACTGTTCCAGTATCAATAAAATCTTCCATCTATTTTTTTTATTTCAATATATTAGATTTTAATTAGCTATATGATTGATATAAACTCACTGTTTTTCTTTGCAATAGGTACTATTTCCTTCACAGTCTGTATTGAAGCCCTTAGCTCATCATGTACACTATAGGATGAAGTCTTTGAATTTTCATAGAGATCTATTAGATGTTTGACCTGGTTGTGAAAAGTCCCATTAGCAGCATATGCATCTGAGTTCTCTGGAAATTTCATATTTCCTTGAACAGTCTTGTAAATGAGATTATATCAAGCACTTTTACCCACAGTCACACATAGCCTACACCTACACTCAGGCATTCCCACAGCTACTTCTCCAGCCATAGAACCTTACCCTTGAGACTGCCTTGCTAATGATCTTCCGTGTCCTCAATAAAAATAATACATATAAAAGGAACATATATAAAACTTCTGTACAGTTTTAGGGTGAGCTGTTCATTGCTTACCACAAAATTCTTTCGCTTTTTTCTGCAGCTCTTTCCACTATTTACCAACATCTCAGCATCAACAACAATAATAATATGTGTCACCTGAGCCTTCAAGCAACACATTTAGAAATGATTTGTTGTTATGTTCTCTGAGGAGATAGTGAGTAAGTCTATCCTTATTATTTATATCGTCATATTGATTTCCATATTTTTCCAAGCTGATGTTGCAGAGATTGTGTGGAAGTAAGATGGCATCAACATATGAAGGAATCTTTGGTTTTGGTGCAAAATAATGGGGTATGTGATGGGCTTAATATTAATATTATACCATATATTAGAGCACACCAAGAGATAGTGGTAGCCTGGTGTTCACATTTGTGGTGTAGCCAATGATGGTTATGTTGACAGATGCCATTAAGCCTGCAAACTCAATGGTTCATAATCTTTTTAGACAATTGAATTTAAAATTTAATTTAATTTAATTTAATTAATTAATTATACTCATGGAGTTTATTTTATTTTAATTTTATTATTTAAACAATTATTATTATTCTAGCTCTGAACCTCTCTCTCAGCTGTTACTGACAACTGAATCCCTCCATGAAGTTCCACAGCTGGAGCCTAGACCACTCCTATCGCTGATAGAGATTTTGAAATTTAATTAATTTAATGCTGAAGATCTGAGCATTTAATTTAAGATAAATTAGTGGTAGTTATTAGTGTACCCAAATCAAAGCATATTTCATGGAATTTAATTAATTTAACATGCTGTGCAGTGCAACAGCCCATTAGGATATTTTGAAATCTACTTTGCAACAAATAGCTCACCAAAGTTGGGAGCTGGATGACTGAGATATGAGAATAATAATACAAATTCTGGATCTTAGCCAGAATCTTACTATGATATGATGAGCATGCCTACAACAAAGCATATTTGAAAGCTGGATGTTGAATATCAAAAAGAGAGTGCATGACAAGCACTTGGACTCTGTGTCACACACAGTCACACAAAACAGCAGCAGAACAGACTGGACTTGAATATTCACTGTTGGCACTATTAACTTGCTATAATTCTGTTAAAGTTGTTTTGACTATTGTATCATATAAAGCAAGGATTTATCATTGAAAGAATGGATGTATAATTTAGCTTTATCATTTCTCTGGTGAATATATTGATCTAACAGCTCAATCGTGATTCACAGCAGGTATTGTTTTGGACTGTTGTGGTAGGAATTGACTGCATATGGATGGACAATCCTTTATCACCTCATTTCTCATTCATTTTATATTCAATTAATTTTCTATTTAAAATATTATTATTCTATGCATTTAAATATACTAATTATACAGCTGCAACTCCTGCATACAAAAATGCCAGCATGATAGCTCAACACTCAACAATGAACTGGATGAATACCCACAACTACATGCCCACCCTCTTCGAGCTGAAGATTCAACTCTTCAGACCTTTACACATCTGTGCATCCAATTACAACGATCATATCACATTAACTGATGGATCCAATGTGGATAGGGGAGGAAATGTAATCTGGGATTTATTTATTACTTCCACATTTCGGCTCTGATAATTACTTCCATTTTTTATTATCACAATCCCCTATTCCCCCTTTCTCTTATTGCCTGGCCACCCTCTGATGTTGCAGAGCTCTCTGGATTGACAGACACAAGGAGTACAGTTGACAACTGAGGACTGACACCCTCAGGGGCTTTGTGGGGAGCTCTGTCCTGTGTTCTGTGACCTATCTAGTCAAGGCTCTGAGACTTCGTGATCAGGTGTGATGGATTGCCACTTGGAATGGCCTTTCTATTCTATTCTATTTTTGTTATCCTTCCATCAATTTAAAATTTTAGTTTCTTAAACCGTATCCTAAGATTGTTACCGAAATTCCCTGATTTGGAGAAGAAGTCTATTTCGGGGATGGGGACAGACCTCTTTGTTGTTGGCCTTTTATACCCTTTGTATATCACATTAGTCAGAAGTTTTTGAATTGCGCAATACTTGCAAAGCAGCTGTGGAAATGAGGTCATAAAGGCATAGACAACTTCAGCCAAATCTATGTGACAAAAAAAAAGGTTAGTCCAGAATGGTATTGCACTCTTTCTTAAGCTGGGCTTCCCTTTATCCTGATCTATGGAATGTGCCTTAAAGAAGAATTTAAGTCGCCACTTAATGGTTAGAAGTTTCTGTGACAAAGAAAAGGTGGGAGTTTCTTCCAAATTCATTCAAGCTTCTGTCCAAAGTTGGAATGATTTCAAATGAACCATTAGATAAATACCATCCACAGCTGACAACATGATGCAGGCAACCTTTTACTCTCTTTCGAATCCCTCCCTCACCAACTTAGACCTGTTCATTTCCCCTTCCAAAACAAGTCTACAAATAGCCAACAGCTCTGTTAGTTCCTGGCGGTACAAATACTTCAAGGAAAGTATACTTTCAATGCAGGGAAATTATTTTGCTCCCTCTTAAATGGGCTGAACATTTGGAATTTAAGAAATGTCAGCTTTCTGCAGAGTGTATCAATTCTGAGTTTCGAGTTTTTATCTCAATATTGTTAAAGCTCTGTGAGTGAAGCAAAGGATGTGCATCTTCCACTTTAAGAACTAAGATTGAGGGCAAATTATGGATGATTTTGCTTTCCTGTGAATACACAGTTAAATAACTCTGAGGACTCTTAAAATTATTCAACCATATTTCCTTTTCTTAAACCTTTCCCGGAGCATAGCGAAGGACCTGACTTGTATTTCATTAAACTTTTATCAATTTTTTGGGCTCAGAATCTTTATAATTTGCTCTGTATATAAATCCCCATTTTTCACTGAATTTCATCATCTGGGATCTCCTCTCATCTTATTCTACTTTTGATTATCTACAATTCAAGTATGTGTCCCTGAGCCTTTAGTTGTTATCCAACTTAAGATTTTTTTCAAGCTAAATTCTAAGAGCTAAGTAATTTCGTTAAAGTCTTAAAAGCACTCACTTCACAGAAATTTGAGCAGTATTCTATATTTGGAAGCAATACCAGACTCTGGTTTTGCCCTGAATCAAAACTCTAATTTTGGGGTTCGCTTACCCTTCATTTGTCTAGGTTATTTTAGGTCAACCAATCTCAAACCTTGCTCCTCCTTAAGTCCGTGTGACTCCTCCACACTGTGGGAATTAGGGCATGGGTAAGCACCAACCTGCTTTGTAAGGCCACACATCATTCTTCTTCCTCAACCATCAACATCTCCTCACACTTGTCTGTCCCAGTGTTCCTGTCCTTTTGGTTCTTTAGTATGGCTTTCAATCCTGGTGAGAGTCTAGGCTCTATCCACTCTGATGATCTCTCCCTTGCTTTAGTGTATTCATTGGGTATGAGTGGGATCAGTATTGTGTGAGGTTGAGTTGTGGTGGGTGCACCATTTGTCAGCCTTGGACTTCGGTTTCGGCTGGCTTTTCGCATTGTTGGCTTGCACGGATTTCAAGGCCGCTTCGGACTCGATTCCTACATTGCTGTGGTGACGAACATCTTTGGCAGTGAGGCGGTTTGAGACAGTGCGGAAAGAAAGAACATCGCCATCGGGTAGTGATCCGAGGACTGATGCTGTGAAGTTTTCCCAGGTCGTGTTCTTGGGAAGCGAGTGTAGGAGGAGGAATGCCAGTGTTTCGTCGTCGAAGCCTTTCTTCATCGAGATAAGGCGCACGTTCGCAGCTGATATGGCGGAGATATGTTTTGAGATAGGCAACTCGCCGTCCCACTGGATATTCATCATTGATATGAAGGTGTAGAATGCTGTGACGCCGATATTTGTTTTCTCGAAGATTTTGACAATGGCATTGAATAAACTTTGGGCGGTGGTCTCCGATGCGAGGTCCAGAAGTAGCTGGTCGCTGATCGGAACCTTTTATCTTGTCAATTTTGTGGTGTATAAGGAAAACGGGATTTCGGTAAGTTTGCGAGCACTCAGTCGGTCTGATCTGAGCATCATTTAGCAAGAATGAAAGCTTTTCTCTGGACGGCGCCCACGATGCAGAGGTTTGCTCGACGTCGATTTTTGCGTAACCCTTCGGTCATCCCAATCAGTTATCAAGTGTAAACATCCCTGAGGTGGTGTGATTGATATGAAGATATGAAACTCCAACGGTAAGACAATGCTCTGGCGGGATGGATGAATACCAGTCAAATAATACTATGAACAACAAGAGTCAAATAATACTATGAACAACAAGAAACGTGAACAGGGAGTACTCATATACAAATCATACACAGGTCATTAACCAGCTCGTAACCAATAATCCATCATAATTACCGAGACATACATTAAAAACCTAGAGTTGGGAAACAAGAACATCACTGCCCTTCTCCGCCTCGTCCACGCTGTCTCTACTGCTGTTGGTTACACGTTCGTCTTTCAAGCCCATTTGTGAAGTATCGTAGCCATTAGCTTCGAGATACGCACGGAACTGGTGGGAGCATTAATAAAGAAGTTGGAGTTGCTGATAGGAGAACTTACCTCAGCATCCTCCTTAATCATTCCATCAGTAGATAGTGGCTTGATGAAGAAGAAGGTAATAAGAGCACTGAGGATTGCAAAGCCACTTCCAACAAAGAAAGGTCCAGAATTGCCTTTATCCGATGCTGAGCCACCGAAAGCTATTCAACCGAAAGATGAGCATTTCTTCACTCAGGTATCGAGGAAAGGTTTCACCTTTGATCATAGGTGGGAAAGCCCATGTTCCGACAAATGCGCCTATCTTTCCAATGGCTGCAGCCATGCCATAAAACTGGCCCCGAACGGCCGTGGGTCCCGCCTTGGCTGCAATGAGAATCGTACAGTTTCCAGGTCCGAATTCACCCCAGCTTAAGAAAATACCGTACACAATAGCAAATCCAGCAACGTGATGCTTGAGCTCTGGATAGAAACCGCTCATGAAGAAGCCAAAGAGAGCTTGGAGAAGAAGACCAGAAATCAACGTGTTTTTGGCGCCAAGGTAGTCAACAACGAAGGCGCCGATAAGGGTACCGGGAATGTAGAAGAGACTGGATATAGAGGAGAGTTAGCCCCCAAAAATGAATTATGGTTTTAAGACGTACTTTATCACCGTTGCCCACCCAAGAACAATGGTAAGGCTTGAACCAGGGGGCACGATGCTGTTAATAATGGTGGACGAGTAAAGGCCAAATGGATAGGTGATGAAATCGTATAGGAACCTACATGCAAGATTTAATGATTCTTCAGGTTACTGCTACTGCATGACTCACCACACAATAGAGATAGCCGCCAATCTGACCCAGTATCTCTTAATGATGAGCAGGTATGGAATCTTGGCATGCTTCATGGAATCCTTTTTATAGCGAGTAGGCTCCTGTATTGTTTTGATGATTATGAGTTCCATAGATTTATAGGGAAGACTGGTAAAATGTAACTAACCTCCATACGAAGACGCCAGATGAAGACAGCCAATGCAGGCAGGAGACCGAACCCAAGAGAGCCTCTCCAAACAGCATTGAGGTGGTTTTCGCCAAAGCTGATAAAAAATGGGAATAATAAGCATCTCAACACAGAAGAAACACTTCACGACTTACATCCACAAAAGTACCAATGGAATGAAGGCCCCAATGACAAAACCGAAATCAATCATAGTGTCTTATTTATGGAGTTATTCGTGTATAATCAAAATATGACTGAATGATACTTACTGGTTGCCAATGCGACCCATCTGTGTTGGGAATGCTTCGCAATTCCTTCTTCCTCGCTCTGTTCGCTAGCCGCGACACTACCACATGGGTATTCAGCACCAATTCCAATCCCAATTAAGAATCGGAAAGCGGAGAGCATGGCAACCAAACCCGTCTTCGAGTCGTGTGCTCCTTGTGAGCAAGCAGAGAGGAATGAGAACAGGGCTATGATTCCAGTTGCAGTCAGCTGCACAACATTGCAACAAGGGAGGCGAAGACTCCGATGTAAGCTGTTGTCAGTATGATATGCTCAGAAATAATACACACCATCCCAAACTTCCGTCCCACTTTATCACTCAGATACCCAAACGTCAACATTCCCAAGACAGTGCCCGCAAATGTTAAACTTCTCAATATCGTACTCCTATTTGTGTCGATAACGTCATCGCCGAATTGCGCTTGAAGTACCGTAACAACATTTCCGATGATACTGTTGGAGTAACCGTCTGACAAAAGGGCAGTACCACAGGCAAATATAAGAGAGACCTGAGAGAGGCGAAGCATCCTACGAAGGGGAGGAAAGAAGGCCTGGGTGAGAAGTTAATGCGATTCTTCTTTATGTAGTTATCTGCATAGGCACCTGGTTTGTGAGAAATCGGAAGCATTAAAGTATCAAATTTAGTGCAGACAATAGGCTATTCAGTACCGAGACCGTCCGGGTCTTCTTTAAAATGAAGGCTTTGACAGTAGGTATACTGGGACGCACGTTTATCGTGAGCTTCAAGCCAATCCTATGAAAATTCGCATAAATATATTTCCGCTTCTCCTTCTGTTTCTGTTTCCCATCTCATAGAAGTAGTTATTTTTGGGTCTTTTGGTGCCTTTCGAGCTTGTTGAAGCTGACAGAGCGCAGTCAAATTTCTGGCATGAAGATTGATGGATGCTATTAATAGATCAAGAAACGTGCGGCTTTACCTTTCTGATGAGCGTCTATTCTTTTTCCCAACGACTTCATTGCGCTAGTTCAACTGTAGAACTGCTTTGTATACAATAATCAAACCATTTCCCCTTATCTACTGAGTTATCTTCCGCTGCCGGTCCAGAGTTTTCAATATGCATGTTGCTTTTGAGAGCTTACTTGGCACCTGTAAATACAGGTACCTGTGTCGGATCACCTGTTTGTATACATGTCCGTGGCCAGCCCTAATCAACCTGAAGCATCTGAGCAGTAACGCTTGAAGTATGATCCACCAGAAAGCAGGGCGGAGTGGCTCGAATGTACGGAAGTTGTTAACACGTACTGATAGGATATCCATCTCGAATCCACATCCAACCGACCCATATCATCAACCACGCCGTATTTATACACATGTGCTGTGTTCCAGAGTGGTCAGGATGCCAAAACGGGTGAATTTCCCTTTTATGGCTGGTGGCCCTTTGTCGGCCGCCTCAGCCGCGCCACATGGCCTCGGGCTTCCACGAGCCGCTATGCCGTAGGGAACAGAATCATTTATCTCCAGTATCCTGACAGGATACTAACGCGCCCTTCTTGGGCGCGCGGGCGGTACGGTATTTGAGGTCACCTCCGCCTCTACCGCCCTTTTACATATAGAGGCGTTCCCCACCACGCTTTGATTGCACTCAAATCTTCCGGTAGATGGAATTAAACTTCCAATGATGCCAGCCAAAATATAACGTGTATGTACATTGAACTCTACCCCATAGGCAAATCAAATACCTGCCCCTTCCCACTGAATGAAATACTCAGTCAATCACTGCATTAAAGCTTTCCCATACCCATCAATGCTTCTATATAAACCTCAAGATACTATGCAGATTGAATCCAAATGCACTCCTCCCTACCTTGCCTCAGCAATTCCACATCGTTCAATCAAACTCAAATTTTACAGTAAGGATGTAGATATACACCAGAGAAGACTCCTTCCTTGGGGATTCACAGGGTCATTTTCCTATCAAAGTTTGCTCAGGCAGTTAACAATTTGAGATACATCTCATTGTTGCTGATGATAGCCCTATCTCAGTCATTTTGTGAGCATACTTCAGTTGGTGATGCCCCTGATTCAACTGTCCCATCTTTTGTGCTTACAATTCTCTCGCAGCTTGTATTATGAATTTTATTACTCATAACACCGCATTTTCCTTATATCCGAAACTAACCTTTGATGAACACCAAGACATCGTCCTGTCCTGAACAACTTCCCTCCATCGCACACTCCGTAGCTAAATCTCACTCCTTTGGTTTTATTTTCTTCTGTAGTCAGCACACATGTATAAACATTTCACTGAACCTGCAAACCAGGTTGCATTTTGTTGAAGATCACTTCACCTGGAAACTCCCACTGCTTCCTCCCATCCCTGCCACCTGCCACTCCTTTCAACACTCTATAACTGCCAATAATTGGACGCATGTACAACGAAATGAAATTCCATTGAGTCTTTTGGGGGTAATTCCAATATCTTCTGTATTGTTTCATTTTGGCTCTTGCCCATGAGATGAAGATCATATTGTTGTGGTAGCCTTGAACTTAGGTCATTCTGTCCAACACTCAGTCACACTGTACTTACATTGTCTCCATTGGCAGAATTGATATCACCAGACTGCAATTTTTTTGAACTGATATATTCTATAACCTGGGGGAGTTACATAACTCAAATGAAAGCACATATGTCGGCAGATTTATTTATATGTTGTAGTCCTGCTTATTCTGTGAAGATTGAGCCATGTTTGAAGAAAAACGGCGGACCGGTTCTTGAGATATAAAATTCGCAAGTTTATTGCATTGGGAGGAGAAGATGAAAAAGTGGTATTTGTTTAATACTTATCAAAGTTCAATATGATGCTAATTGAATATGGATAGTACTTTGGAGTGATATAGTGGGTGTATAAAGTGTTAATTTCAGATATTCAGAAAGGAGACTGTAGTGATATTATTGGTTAAATTGATTACAATATACTAACTAGACATCTTCACTATCTCCACCCCTGAAACCCCTAGACCCAGCCTCTCTGCTAGCCTCTCTGCCTCTCTGTTCAGCCCCCACCCTCCTATCAAACCCCTCTATGCCCAAGTCAAACATTGATAGTGGATGTGATGAAATCAAATGGTATGTGCCATTGCTGTGGAAGTATAGCTCACCCATACTGAACTCATACTGCCCTTTGGTCTGTTTGAGAAAAATACTATATTTTCCTCCCTCCCCTTGCTTAATGAATACATCTCAATACAGCATCTTTATGTTCCTCTAGCAAATATTGAAGTCATACTAGCTTTGTGTATGTTTCTAAGAAATACTGTGTTTGCTTCCCCTCCCCTTCCTTCTATACCCCAAACTTTGCAATTTTCTCAAGGTGTAATTCATTCTACCCATCCCAAGAATTTTTTATTATGAGGTATAACAACATTGAGGTAAGTTACCTAGTCATTATAGCTTTTGAAACAACATGATGTTTTCACCTTCTCCTCATTCCTACCAAAACGTGCGATTTTTATATCTCAAGAATGTGTCTGCTGTTTTTGAAGAACGATGGCACAATCTTCAGCATTTTAACAGGGCTAAAAAATATCTGAAAATCAGACTGAAATATCTACTTTCATTTGAATTAGCTAATTCCCCTGGCCTATAGAAATGTTTGCATATATACTACTTTTGCTCTTTTGCACCTTATATATAAGTCCCTTTGAGCTCACTCTTAACTTTGACTAGTATTTACAATATTGAAATCCAATACAGTGAATCCATGAAAATCCGAGGATCCATTGAAGTCCAAAGAGTCCCAAGAAATCCAGGGAATTCATCGGATAGTCTCAGATTCCACAAGAATCCTTGGGATTCCACCAGATTCCCTAAAATCCACTTTCCTCTCAGTTTTATCTGACCCTTTGTTCCTCTGAAAGACTAAAATAGCCTGTTTTATTCACCTGGTTTTCACCCAACTAAAAGACAGATAATATGGCCAGATTTCGGATCAATATTTCCCATATTTTCAGCAAGCCAAAATCGGCCATTTTCTTTGACTTTTATTGTCCATAAAAGCATGTCAACCTACAGAGTCTTTGAAGGATTCATTCACATATTTTTGGTCTGTTTCCAATACATTCAAACTGTAGGTATTCATAATACAGTCACAAACTATTAGGGGCTCAAAGTGTTAGATAAAAGCACCACATTTTGCTTTGTTTTTGTCACATTTTCTCACGATATTTTAGCTCTTTTTTAGTCATGTCAAAAGAGATCTAATACTACAAGCTCTCTCTCAATATTTTGCAGCAAAAAAAACAAACAAATTTTCCTCTTTTATTCAATTTTTTTTTTCCTGGCTAAAACTTTAGAATCCCTGCAGTGTTGGATTGATTACATGCATGCCAGCACTATAAACCCCTTTATAGAGAAGCCCAAGAAATAGTCATTGTGTTTGTCCTATTGAGCATACTTGCAGAGCATTTACCTGCCACACTACTCAAGGACTGTGTGTTATAGCATGCTTACAAGTAGGGCTGCACAGGAGTCAACCCACGGATCACCCAGACTCGGATCCGAATTATACATAGGCGGATGTACTGGCAATTGTGGCCGGTACCAGAAGGAAGACCAGGCATACAGCAGGAGTGTGGATGAATGGTGCAGTATAGACCTCTAGGAGTCCATTCAAAGTTGGCAGAAATCACCAGCATTGAAGCTTGTAAGTGGGTGCATAAGACCCGTCCACCTCCAGAATGTGATATTGTGAAGCTGCCATTACTGCTAGCGATAACAGAATGCACACAGAGTAGGAAAATCTTATTCAATGGCACCTAATGAATTATTTTTTCTCGGTAATTGTGTTTGAGTAGAAGTCCTCGCATGCATTAAATCCTGTAGTTGAACTTTTAGTCTACAATCCTAACGCTGAACTTCTCTATCTCCCGGAATAATGGACCACAATTGTAGCAATGAACCTGCCAGTTTGATCGAGTAGCATTCTAACAGTGGGGATGGCGGATCGATGTGGCGAGATTGAAGCAGTGGTTATGCGTCTATTTTTGAACTTAAAAGCTAAAGGTCAATTTTAGGAGTCAGCACCATATCCATATAACTCGCCATACACGTACTGTCGAGGGTTTTATTCTATACAGAATTCACCCGTATGAAGCTGTATAGTGTACACCCTGTTGCGGCACATGTCATGGCTATACATGCCCTTTAGGGGTCTCACGACCACTTTCCTAGACATCTCTTCACTTAGGGTAGTGGAGAGACTGGCCAAATGAGAGCAAAAGTGAACGTACACTGATGTCGATTGCAAGTGCTGGCTTGGCATCTGTCCCCAAAGGAGCAACCTTGGAGGCTTTTTAGAGCGTGGAAAAGGGCGAATCTCTGGGGGCAGCAGGTCTGCTCTGCTCCGGCCTTGGCCCATCTCATCTGTTCTGTCCCATGTCCTACACCAGGCCTGGCAAAGAGCTCAAGAAGGACCAAGATAGTATGTGGCAATTGCTTTATTTATCATAAATGACTAATATTTGTATTGGACCGCATCCAAAACTAGCTGTAAACCTTTAAAGTCAACATCCTCTAGTACGCCATCCAAACAACATCTGTGTATCGAAGAACTCTCCTGATCCTTTCTGCTTGCCATGGCTCCCATTTGACCCATATTACATGCATCCACCTTTAGATCGATTGTTTCATGGTGCTTCGGAACCACTAGAGTGGGATGGAGATGGAGCGAGTGCTTACTTGATTCGAGGAAACATTTGATGGAAAGTCAATGTGAAATATATCTACATCCAGACGCGACTTGCATCCAATGTTTCGAATATATCAACCAAATACAGTGTCATTTTTGTGCTTTTATGGTTTGGGTCACTGAATATACCAGAGATCGCGAGGAAAGCTCAGTGTATATGATCATTCCCACTCACAGTACGTGCCCTGTATTTTGCATTGCTAATGTAAAGTTATAATCGTTGATTAACTACCCAATTGGACCAACTGTATTACGGAATACTATCAGAACTCTTTAAGTCCAAGATAACAAACGGTAACCCATTGGTACATTTCAGGTCTGTGATGGGCCAGTTACTCATGACCCCCAAACCTTTATCCTGCAACACATTGACCTCACTGTGACACTACTTGAATAGTAGCCTCTCCAATGATGTATGGCCCATTGTCGGGCATATGGGTTCTCTCCTTGGCAGCATTAATGACTGCGACACCCCTATTTCCCTGCTTCACACTTCCTTCCAAGACTTCCTGCTAGATGAGTCATGAAGCCAAGAATTCAGTATCTCTCTCAATACTTCTGGCCAACATAGGGACCTTGCTCTCTCATATTTACGGATGATGCTAGAAGGTCTTCATTTCAACATCTGCGAACTAAAAACATCTTATCTACCTAATCAAGACATTGTAGATGCCCAGACTCTTAAAAAGTATATCTCACCAGGGTTATTGAGTGCTTGTCAATTGTGGGCTGCACATCTTAGCCAGTCCTCACTAGACCATGAGTTGATCAATGCATTAGAGCATTTCTTCTTGGAAAAGCTACTTTTCTGGCTTTGCCAGCAGTGCTGGCACAATTCTTGCTGCAGCTTACATGTGGCCTGCAGTAAGTGTGATAAAACTCACCAATGTCCCGATGCACACTGAAAACCTTTCAACACTAGATGGTTAGACATATGAAGAAGACATACAATTTGGCAAATGATGCACATAAGTTCATTCAATACTTTGGTCCTGTGATCACCACATCAGCACTTCATATATATTTATCAGCATTGCCTTTTTCCCCTAGGAAATCCCTGATTGCACAGGAGTTCTCTGGAAAATTTCCACAATCATTGCATGTTGCTGGAGGGTTTCTTACTGACTGGCCTCCTCAGAAGATGGTTCTGCAAAGTAATGCAGGGCAGGGTGCATGTGTATCTGTTGCTTTCTCACCAGACAACAGGCTCATTGCATCTGGAGGTCTGAATGGTTCTATTCATGTTTGGGATGCAGAGATTGGGATTGAGGTAGGAGAGCCTCTGAAAGGACACACAGGTACTGTCTTGTCTGTTGCATTTTCACCAGATGGCAAGCACATTGTTTCTGGATCATCCAACTCAACAATCCGTGTGTGGGATGCTGAGAACCAAGTCCAGGTTGGGAAACCTCTGGAAGGGCACTCAGGTTCTGTCCAGTCTGTTGCATTTTCACCACATGGCAAGCACATTGTCTCTGGATCATCTGACTTAACAATCCGTGTGTGGGATGCTGAGAACCAAGTCCAGGCTGGGAAGCATCTGAATGGGCACTATCCGCACTATCCAATCTCATCTGTCACACCTTCAGTGGACAGCATGCATACCATCTCTGGATCTGGCAGCTCAGCAATCTGTTTGTGGGAGACTCAAGCATTAGACAATGAAATGGGTGAGTACATCCTTTGTGCTTGTTTACTTGAGAGCTGTCTAATGCTACATAAAATAGCTACCAGTACTCACAATACTCACAACATAAAAGCACACCAAGTGAGGGTGGTACTGCCTTCACATTCTTCTGGGTTCCTACAGGCACTCACTGACTGTCAAGGTCTCACTCACTCTATAAATTTCTCTTCTCATCTTGATCATGCACTGCAGGACATTGAGGAATTATTTGGTACAGCTTCATACATTGGTCATGATATCAGAGACCTGTTTCTCCTTTGTGAGGATGGTTAGATGGTTGGTCCAGTGTAAGGGAAAATACATAGTCCCTAGTGCATAAGTTGCTATAGACTTTGCTAGATGCATATATGCGTCTAATGTATATTAGTACATACATTGAATTGTCTTCGCATCAATTACTCTAAGTCCTTATGGACTTCTATGGACACATATATGCATGTCCACGTAGGTACATATATTATTACCTTACATATATAATTACATTACGTAACTTTGTAGTATATAAACCTGGGTCAATGACTAGCGCCCCCCAGCTGCACTTATACCTGTACTAGATAGTAACTGAATACATAACTTGTAAACAGTCACTCTACAGGTGTGAACAGTGAGCACAACATAAAGGCCAAGTCTTTACACTTTTTTGACTTATACATCAAAACTATTCATTATGAATATTAGGAACGAACATTTGTTCCAATGGCCCCAAAGAGAAAAACCCTTGACAAGGTCCCTGCAGGGATCGGTGATGCTGCTGACAGTGGCAGCACTCCCCATGTCATAGGTGGAAACGACCCCGCCTTGGATCCTCGCAAGGATCCCAGTCAGGCGGTGTCAGTCACCTTGGAGACGAATACACTTTGTCTGTAACAGCTACAGTCTGTTATATCAATATGTGTATATATATATTCATTATAGTATATAGTTAATAACTAATAGACATATTAGTTATATGTGCTACATCAGAGATGTAGCTATTGTTAGTGTGGACACCATATGTGTCCACAACTGGTTGTATTTAGCATGCTGGCACATTAGGTGCTGGCATATATCTTTTTACCACACCCCCTGTACTACCTACTCTATATACATTGAGTTCAGTTAGTCTAGGTGTGAACATAAGGATATAAACCTGTTATATCTTTTTTAACTTTCTCCTGAAAGTTCGGTATTCAACGGACAACATAGTTGTATGGTAGTACTTGGTATTCAATGGGCAAATATTTGCGTGGAAGTACCACGGGTTAGAACTAACAAAACTGAAAGTTCTAATATTTATCACACAACCCGTTGTGTGATTGATATTTGGTATTCAATGTGCCAGACAGCATGGCAGTACCACGGTTTTGAACTAGAATTCAAAACCGTAATTTATTTGTAGTTCTACAAATAAATACATAGACTGCGATGAGTCACAATCGCGGTCTCAGGAGAGTGTGAGCAGAAGAACTGTCCACGATGGATGTTGAAGACAGTGAGTCCACTATGGAGCTCACTATGGGGGATTTGACGAATTCCCTGTCTCCCTCCGTTGACCCCAAACAGAGCCTGCAAATGCTCCCCTCGGAACATCCGGATGAACCACATGCGACAGCACATGGTTCACAGACTGGACCCAGTAGGGAACAGTCACCTAGCAGAGTAGGTGTGCGTCCCCACACTGCCACTCAGGGTCTGAGCCCCAGCCAATTGGCTGGAGTGTCAGGGACTGCCCACTGGGGTAGTCATACCCCACTGAGAGTGGCTTCTATCACAGCCACTCAGGGATGTTATTCCCCTCGGGGAATAACACACAGATCAGAGTCGCGAAGTGAATCTGGACAAGTATCTCCTACCAGAGGAGATACTGAAGAAGACTTCATTATTAAGGCTAGTGAAATTGTAGTACTCCACCAGGAGCAGGGCAGAGCACGGGTGACCCACAGGTGGACCCACGGGTGATACCTCAGGGTATGTCCTACTTACTGAGTATCACCTCCACACCCAATGAGTAGTTGTGCCAGGTAGTTGATTCCTATGGGTGATCACCTGAGAGAATTCATGGGTACCCACAGGTCCTTGCATAATAAATCTAATAATTCCAAATATATTGAATATTCTCAATACACATGCTGTCTACATGAGACAATGTGCTTTACAGTGGTTCCAATGACACACAAGAGTATATAAGGTAGCTAATAAGAAACATAATTGTTGGGAACCCAGTCTCTAGTCTTTGGATCCCAAGTCTCCACAAGAGTATGAAGTGATGTATCTGCGATGATCCTTGCACGCTCCAGTTCCCACAGCCGATCCTCCTCCCTAGTGTCGGATACTATCTTTTCGATAGCTGCTCTCTCTGTCTTCCCATCAATCCAATCTATAAAAATAATGACATTGGTCATGGACTGGTGCAAAACAGCTTAGCATAATATAATAGAAGAATGTGAAATCATACTTACGTGTGCATTAGGAACAATCTGTATTGCGACTGGATCAAACCAATCGCTGGAGTGGAATTTACCGTGGATTTCCTCCATGCCTTCGATGATTATTGCCTCGCATTTGGGATCCAACAGGTTCATCTTGATAACGAGATGGTGATGGTCAGTATGCGTGTAAGATTGAAAAAGTCCATAATAAGATTCGGTCTTCACCACCATTGGAAGGTCTTCAATATTGAATGGCCCACCTAAGGATAATATCAGTTGAAGTGCAGGGAAATATAATGAGCAGACAAACATATGTAGTGAAGGGCTCGTAAGCCCTTCCATGTCAAAATGGGGATTATCGGTTCCACCACTATCCCTTCAGCTTTGTCCAATGGGATACTAAGGCACCTTTCTCAGTAAGATAAATGCATGGGTCATGGCCATTGTTCATCAGAGTTCCATGCAGATTGGTGGCCAGTGGCCATATATGACCAAAATACATTTGACCATGACCAAGATACATTTGACCATGACCATGACCAAAATGCATATGGCCATAACCAAAATGCACATGACCATAACCAAAATATATATGGCCACATGTTGTATAAAACATGCACATCACTAGATTTGAACCCAGAGTCTAAAGATTGTATCATATATATGAAACTTTTACCACTAAGCTATAGAGACTTGTTCTACATAATTACTTATCATTTATTTAGTACCATGCAAATCACTAAAATAAGTAAATAAATATTTTCTATTGGTCAAAAAAAAGATAGATATGCCTACATTATATAACTCCATAGTCACCTATTAAAAATTAAGATCACCAGAGAAAAATAATTAATATATTCTTATTACCCTTCTTAACAGGCTAACAATGGTTATGCTTTAATTGCTCTGTGGTGTAGTGGTAAAACACTGTACCATTTGGCCATAAGACCTTGGTTCAATTCTCCTCCAGACTACTTTTTGCCAATGCTACAGATAAAGTACATGGCCACAGTGGCCATAAATCTGCATGGGATGTAAGTGACCAGTGGCCATAGAATATGCATTTATATTACTTATGCGACTGACTAAGGTTGTCTAAGTATTTTGCCAGCTCTATATTGGTGTAGTAAGGAAATCGCTGTGACAAAGGGTCAGTTTGTGAAAATGTAAGAGCCTCTGATCAACAGCATAAGTACGTACATGAGGGGGGTTCCTTCCATCCGCATATGTGTCAACGCCTCCAAGGGTTGCTGCAGCATAATAGAGAACATACTGCTATACAGTGTAGGTGAGAAAGATAATGTCAAATGAATATAAAAGACGGAACATACTGTGAACTCTTTCAAAGTAACTTCATTCTCATTGTTGGTCTTGTTGCTGAGGATAAGCTTTCTAACTTCAAGGAGGATATTGCACTAAGAACGGAGTGATAGTAAGACAAGATGCCCAAAGAAAGAAACGAAAAATGAAAACATACTGCAATTGTACATACAAACCAGCACTGACAGCGAGTGCGCCGTTCCTCCACCATCATAGTGCTGATATCCACCTTAATACCACCATCCCCATCGATCGGATCCATCCCAGGGGTGGTTAAAGGAGCAATATGGTATAGCGGTGCGATATTGGAAGTCATATTAGGTGTGTGGGTGTTTGAGTTGGGGAACGGGGAAGGTGACCGTGTGGTCGTCAGGCCAGATATGTTCGAGTCCATGGAGGGCTATGAAGAATAGGCCTCATTATAAGTAGATAATGTATAGGGTTGAAGACACGGTTAGGGAGGTAGCTAGAGGCATGGTGGGACAAGCATGGAGAACGCGGATTAGAAGTCCGCTTAGCTGGCTCCCAATTTCAGCCACACTTCCCTTTCCCTATTATGGGTAGTGTTGCCGCGGCGTCACTTTGGCGGAGTACGTTTGACTGGGAACACTATTCCAATCGGTACGATTGGTCAATTGGCCAGGAGACCTGGAATATTGGCATGATTGGACAGTTTTAAGGTGGATTGGTAACTTCTCATTTGTAACCGGCCGATCGTAAGGATTGGACAGACTAATACATCATGTCCTTACAGTCGGCACAAAGGCACCCTTCCTTCTACCACTTTCTGGAATTCGAGCAACATAGCAGCCGAACTATAGACCTAAAGTCACTTATTATTGAAGGATTTAAATAATATATTAATCTTATGACACTGTACTATGAGCATGTATGTTACAATGTATTGGAATTTAAGGCTATTGGACGCCATCAGAATGATTGGCAGAATTGGCATTTAACAGTGAGATTGTAAGGATCACAACTAATAGATGTTCAACCAGAACGATTGGACATGTTCTTTACAATTCTGCCAATCAGAATTTTTGTTATGATTCTTAGAATACCATGCAGATATTATGATGTCCTCAGTTAAATGATAGCATTTTTGTTCTTCGAAAATATCATTGGATTTCTAGCACATCAGGGTGACCTCACTGTAATCAGCTGGTTGGAAGGGAGTGATTTTCTAAAATATGAGTATTGCTTCGATTGGAACGATGGGAATTTAAATGGAATCCTTACAGTTGGAATGATTGGAAGGTTAACGAGGCCATCCCGATCGTCACGATTGGGACAGGGGTCCCAGCCTAAAGTACTGCTTTGGCATAACAGTGTTTCTTTCCCACAGACCATTCTTGCAACGAACTCAGTTGGAAACTGAGAATTTCTTGCCCAAAAGAGGAAACACTGTTACGCCAAAGTCGTACCGCGGCAACACTACTTATGGGCTGTCACCACCTCGTCTCTTAGTTACCTAGGAGCTTCTTGTAAAATAATTAATACTTTCATATCATCCGAGATCCAGTTAGTTTTCGATTATATTCTTCTGAGGTCAAATTCTACCATCCCACTTAGCTCCTTTCATAACACTTGAATGGTGCGAAGTCGACCCCCCAAGAAAAAGTGTAGGTTCGATACCCAAAGGCGGAAACAAAAGGAGAGATATGAGAGGTATGTGTCTCTTGAATTTCTTCATTTACTAGGTCCTTCATTTCTGATTGGTTTCTGCCAGGCACAAGTCTACACTCGTTGAGAAGCAGCGACTTTACCGCAGAAAGAAGGTGCAAATGTTTCATTTATCAAATCCTCCTCAGTCAGCACAGAGTAAGCTATTTACACCAAACACAGTCCAGTGACTCCAGTCCTGATCCCAATTTGTTTATTGTCCAGAACCTGTGGTTGCTTGGCGAGAAGATATTACCATGGCAGTGGACCTCAACTCAAAAATTGTATGATCTATATTTCCTTTATTCCAATGACATACAAATATTCCCATTTCTTATAGGATCTATGGTACCTTACAACGAAAACTGATAAGAATTTTGGGAACAATTTTGAAGTCTGTCTCACTGCCCTCATGAAGGTAAATAATATTATATGTATTCTAATCTCTTGCTGAATTTCGACAACAGCCTTCATCGGAATCTGACAACAATGATACTATAATAACATATCCCAAAGAGTATGATGATTCGATATCATCGTTCTCTGAGAACACCAAGGAGAAGCACCAAAATGAGCACATGGTTGAATTGTATGGGATCACTCAGGCTGCAAGAATTATTCACTGGGTAGAGGAACAAGTGAAGTGTACTATAGACAATAGGTATGTGTCAATCTAGCTCACTATATTAATTCGTTGTTCATTCATGCTTTTTAGGGCCCTCACCTCATTTTCCTGCTTACCTTTCCGCAAATGTGCCCTACTGGCTGTGCTTCATTATTATATGACACCAGATGGAACTCCCATTCGAGATGTACTCGTTTATGGATTACGATATGTCCGGGATGCTAAAAGGGAAGGAGTAGATTCCGAAGCTAGTAGCAGGGAAGAAATGTTGATTGCACTTATAGAGCTTAGGAAGGATAACTGGGTAGTATGGGTCGAAAATGGGGTAATAAACACTATCACATCACATAGGCCTGTTTGGTTTACAACGGGCAAAGGGCGCACACAGTCGGAAATATTTAGCTGCCTTTCAGAGGGTCTTGGGGTTCAGGGGGATATCCTGGCTGGAGTAATGAGGGTTTTGGTCTTCCGTAAATAATATATTTTCCAGTACTTGAATACATTATAATTACACATTTTATTTCCCTTCATACGAGACAGAAATCGAACTATGGAATACAAAACAATGTTTGCGATGCTCAGTCACACCATGTCAGATGTCTACCGTCTCCTGCTCGAAAAAATATGCTGTGTGGTAGGCAGCTTCAAAAGGGTATTTACCTAGTCGGAATTTAAGACAAACATATAATGTATGCATTGCATTCTTTACCTCTTCGTCTAAGTAGTCTGGCTGGAGCAGAAACGCAAGAACGAGAATCCCTCTTTTTGGGAAGGTTCTGCCCGCATATAATCTCGGCAAGATCGCTCTCCACCATATAGAATTAAACCGAGAATGAGAACCTTTTAAGAATGATATTAACATCATATTTTATTAGTGCTCAAGCATTGTTCTATGTCAGCATAGCTGGGAATCCCTCGACAATGTTAATAACTCTCACTAAACCATCATTTTTTGACATTTCTCAAGCCTTGGAGGTCCCAGGAGAGGTCTACTCAGGCAGAATTTGACACTGTACATTTAAATATAAGATAGAATTGTTATAACAACATACAAGAAATACAATTAATAGATTTTGAGGAATTATAACCTTGTGGATCGTACCTGTCAGGGGAGATGTGCAGTTAGCAGAAGATCACGGCGAAAACTAAAAACTAATGGTGAACACATACTCAGTCAATATCTCTCTAGTTTTGAAACATTAACCATAGAATCTATGATATATATCTATGATTATGGTAAATTTTAGCTTAATTATACATGTCAGTTGGTGAGGAGTGCATATACATACAAGTTGAGATTCACAAATTGAGATACACTGAGACGACCGGTCAGTATATCAGGACTGAAATTTACTAACTTAAAATTCTGCACCCTTTGATATTTGCTAGATTTTTCTATGGCTAATGAACAAGCAAAGACCACGTCACTTTCTTCTCATTTTAACTCTCTTCATCTGTTCATTCAACTTCAGTAGAAGTCGCATTATTATTATTACTATTATTTATAAAGAAACTGTAGCATAGTTTTCGAAGTCGCAGGAAGCTACATTAGGGTGTTTCACGGTTTGTTTTTTATGGATACTTTTGCGATATTTCTATGTGTCTGATTGGCTCATGACTCTTGGGGTGTGGTTGCTGTGTCTGAGATATGCGCAACGTTATAGCAGGGTATGAAATAATGTATACATAGTGAAGTGTAGGATTTAGATGGTAAATACAGGTGTGTGTGTATATGCAAATTGGGCTAGAGCGAAAAGGGAAGATTATTATTGTTGTTTTTTGTGTATTGGGGAAAACCTGAAGGGATTTTGGCTGGAGATGTCTATCGGGATCTGGGGTGATAGTGAGCAGAGATGCCCTAAATATGCAGGAGCATCGTGACGCATTCTGCAAAGTGAAAACACCCTAGAAGATAGGAGCGGTACTCACCCTGAAAATTATCATGCGCGAGGCATAGCAATGCGTGTGAACGGTTCTAGCACTGGGGCGGCTTGGATATATGGTGCGAGAATTAATGCATGTTTTCGCAGGTAGAGAGTGAATGAATTGCTGTTCCATCGCCCCATTGTTTTGACGACGTCAAATGGGACTCCGCGTAGAAGGTACTCTAGTACCGAACCGATTCTAAGTCCGTGATAGTGCATTTTTGGGATGTTCAGTGCTGCGAGGGCAGTATCTACGCGATTGGTGAATGCTGTGTGTGTGAGTGGTTGCAAGCCATTAGCGTGACACCAAGAGAATATTGGGATGTGAGGAGGAGTATTATTAATCCAGAAGTGTTCCGCGAGAGCCCTGCTTGGGTCTGCTGGACCTGATTGGAGTGAGCAATAGATGTCCTCTCCAGTTGGGGAGGATTTAGTGACAGGGAGCGAGAATACTAGCACCGGGAGGCCATTGTGATCCCATCGTTGTGAGAATGCTTGGCGCGATATGAACTTGGTGGGATCCGAGCATTTTAGGTTCTTGGGAATAAATTCATTGGTGCGCGAGATGGTCCAGAAGATGGTGACGAGAGCGGCCCGGACTGCTACATCCAGTGGAGAAAGTTCGTTGAGTTGCGAAATCACTCCTTCTATGATGGTAATGGTGAATGGTAGGCGCTGAGGGCATCGAGAAGAAGCTGGGGCAAGTCGCGCCGCACCGTCCAGTGCAGCAGTGAGTTCAACCATTCTGACTCTCCACGGGGCACCGTGGAGGGTATGCCAAGCTTTGATTGCGAAGAGGTAGTTGGCAAGGGTGGATCCGGCAAAGGAACCAGCACTAGAGGTAAGGAACGCTAAGAGAAGACCTGTGCCGGCTGGGCATCGTTGGCGTTCCGAGGTTTGCTTCTTGTCACAGAAGATATGGAAGGCAAGAAGACCAGCTCCGTACGTTTCAAGGGTACCAGGAGCCCAGGCCCTTTCCATAACTTCTAACGCTCGTTGAAGATCTTCTTCATCCATATTGTAAGATCCGTTGTCTGTACGAGAGTGGGCGGGCTTCCATAGGCGTAGGTGATCACGAGCCAGGCAGTGAGGGCGGCGAGGCGATGGTGATAGTTTTAGGCCGGCGGGGTAGCGATGTGGACGGCTTTGTATAATACGCAAGGGTAATGGCGCATTAAATCTGACTCTCCCTATGTGCCGATGAGAGCTTGTTGGTGATTTGTAGTTCTTCCTCAGTTCTTGTAATGTGGAGATGTCGACTGGCGTCCTCAGCAGAGATTCGGTCTGCAATAAGCTTTCTTGCGGGGAGAGAGTAAGCTCCTTCCCTGTAGAGGCGCCGTTCTGTTGGGGTGAGGGGAAGTTGGCAGTCAATGAGGAAGCGGCTGATGTCTGGGGGAATCTGGATGTGAGGGAGGAGAAGACTGGGGGAAGGGTAGATTCCCTGAGAGGGACCATCTGCGGGATTCTCTTCACTGCGGATGTAAGTGGAATGTATGGTTTCTGCTGCGCCCACAGTGTGGAGATAGTCTTGAAGTCGTCTGAAAATGTTGTTAATGGCGTTGTTGCGGCTACATCCATTCCACCATCCCTCCACAACGCCTCTGTTGTCTCTGTATAAGCGATAGTGGGGACCAATCCCTTTGGTATGTAGGATGGCAGGGACAAGGAGCTCAAAGCCCACAGCTTTGACCCACCCAATATCTCGTTTGCCATCTTGGGTTTGCCATCCTGGTATGAGGCACCATGCCCTCCATCTGTCACCGATGACGATGCTAATGCCAATTCCTGAGCTTGCGTCGGAGTATGCGAGTGGGTCGACAAGCATAACTGGGCGAGGGATGGGATGTGGAATGGAATCTCGTTGGAGGAGGGCTTTCCACCAGCTAAGACCTGCGGGGAGGAGTGAAGGTGGGTGCCTTGCTGCGAAAGGATTGTTACGGCCTGAAGCGAGGAAAGATTCCAGGTTGGTGAGTCGGGATCGTCCTGCAGGCCATACCTTGCATACATGTAGGAGTTTCCCGTATAATGATTGAGTTTCTTGCAAGGTGTGGGAGGTTCGTGATTCCCATGAACCGATGGAGGCCAGGTATTTTGATTTCTTCTTTGGGCAAAGGTCAACCATGAGGTTCTGGAGACTCCAGATGAAGCCCAGGAATTTCGGTGTTGCTGAGAATGAGCAGTCCTTGGAAGGTTCCCACGGAATGCCAAGCTCTGACGAGATCTTGTCAATATCTTCCATGCCGTAAGTATAAGCAGTGTCTTCAATAGATCGGGGGGATGGAGCCTGAGAGGTCTCGGATGGGAAAATTTCACTCTTCGACGAACTGTTCGATGGTGCCGTCTTCCAAGGTTGCACCTGCGTACCAGAGTCTGCCACCAGATTTTTGCGGGCCGTTCCGTGTGATGCGATTAGCCCATGTCGCCCTCTGATCGTTGGCAGCCTCGAGGAAAATTTTGAGGAAGCGGAAGAAAACATGGTCGTCCACCCATTTGGCGATGGGACCCATGCCTCTAGCTCTGCATAAATCGGCACCTGCATCCGCGATGTGGCCATAGACACCTGCGGCTGGGGTTGCTCCGAAGCAGGAATTAGGGTCGAGGTAAAATACGTCTTGGTCGACTCTAACCACTGTTGCCGGCCACTGAGAATTGTGGAGAGGAATGGTGCGGTATGCTTCAGCGACATCTCGCACTGCCGCTTGGGAACCGGGAGGTAGGAATGCAATAATGAAACATATTGCGTCAAATGTACCCCAGGTGCACGGAAAGTCTGCAGAGCTGACTGGGAATTAATGGAGGGGTTTGGATAACTCGCAGATATGGGGAAGGAAAGATTTTGGAGAAGTCTGAACTTGGAGGGGTTGTGCGGCTTGGGCTCGATGGAGAAAGGCAAAGATTGAAATGCTCCCAAGGTGGCCTCCAGTTGTGACCATGAGAACGGGCCAATGTACCTACCATTCGATACTCCTGTAGCGATGCTTTGTTTGAATATTTCGATCCAGTCCAGAATGGTGGACTTGTTGTGCAGGGTTTGCATGTGATATATGCTTGGATATTTGAAATTAAATCCTTCTCTGAGGCCCTTTGGTGTAGACGGGTATTTGAGTAATAGACCCTCTTCACATAGGGCCTTCTCCCATGCATCGGCTTTGTATGGAGTGATCGGTTTAAGTTCTCTGAGCCCTGATGCATGTGTTCACTCCGTGGCCGGCCAGCCCGCAACTGCTGCATATGTGGTGATTGTCGTGTGACCTGTTGTTGCAGGCGCCTTGTTGCCAACCGTGACAGAGGGGCTGCCCTGTGAGGGAATATAGGTGTCAGTCGATACGTTTGGAGGTAACCGGGTGTAGGTTGTCTCACGTCCTCGTTGCCTTGCACTCGACGATCTGGTGTCGGTGTCGGCCGAGGCATACGGCGCAAGCGGAGAGGGGATCGGATGAGCCTGCACCGGATCAAAGATCCCGCTTTTTGTCGGTGCATGCCTGGTACGGGTGTGTGTGTGTGGCTGATGAACGAGGTGGAGAAGGTGAGCGAAGTCTCTTACTCAAAGGTGGAGACCTGGTAGATATTCCAGCAATGAAGGTGTCAAAGTGGGCATCTATCTGAGAGTCATGGTGATCAATATCTGTGAGAACAGCATTGTGGAGAGGGGTAGGAAGATTGTGGTGGAAAGGTCTGACTGAGCTGGCCACTGAGAAGTGGGGCTACACCGAGAAGTGTATGAAACAATAGATCATTTGGTCACCTGCCTAGAAGCAGTGACGAGTTCCAATGGAACTATGCGCGAGAACACTGACCTACACTGAGAAGCGAGGTATGGCACATGGGAGACTACTGAATCGCCACCAAGAAGTGGTTGAAATAAAAAGATGTATTTACCTTTGCACGGTGTTCAGCATCAGTGTTCGTGCGGTGTGTGAAGAACACCTTCTCTTTATAATCCCTTAGCAGTTCATCAGATATGGTGCTGAGACTCCATGCACCAGTGAAAGTTCCAATGGCTTGATGCCATGTGAATTGTTGCTCTGCTTGGTAGAGGATGAGTGCTTGAACCTCAACTGGATTGGCAGAAGATCTGAACAGATGGGCGAAGATTCCTTCGAAAAATTGGATATACATTTCGATACAATCGGGTTCCCAGCTGTACTGTTGAATAGCTGTAACGAGTCTGGGAATGGCGATGCATAGATCCTCCATCGGGAGATCCTTGTCTAGCATCAGGGCTGGATCCTGTTTTGACGCTGCGGTGGCCCAGGTCATCGTCCCGGTAATTGGGTCAATGGACAGGACTAGAGCATCGCTGTCCTGATTTGATGTTGCATTGTGTGCGTGTTTGAGTCCTCAGTTTGTGAAGTGCCAAAGGCCGACGTGTCAGCTGTCTTTGAGGGCTTTGGTTGCAAAGGGGCTTGGTATGAACATCGGTGTGAGGGGAGGAGGGCGTTTGGGAATAGGGATGAACTTGTCTTTATGTTTCTTCATCTCATCCTTATGTCTCTCCTCTTTGTCAATCTCAGCTTGTTCAGCTGCTGCATTTCGCTTTTCGGCCTGGTCACAGAGCAGTTTGGCAGCTTTGGTTGCTTCATGATCAATGTGTTGTTGCCAGATCCTCCTCTCTCGCTTGTTGTTTGCTAGCCATGCTTTGGCTAGGATAACCGCGGCATCCTGTTGTGAGCATGAATTGGAGAGGAAATCTGTTTGCGATTCTGCATAGTCATCTGCTAAGTGGGACATATTAGGTCATTCGGGTTGATGATAATCATATTATCAACGGAGTATTGTTGAGAATAGTGTTGGAGAATGAAATGATGAAGAAAAAGAGCATGGGCTCTGTTTTGGCAGAGGTCGGGACTGTGCTGAGTGGCTGCAAGAGCTGAAGGTTTGAAGTGTCTCACTTGCTGACTCATCACGTAGACCTCATTAGGCACATGTCATTGTACCTCGGACTTGTGCCTAGAACCATTTATGTTTTCCTATGGATATTTTTTGGTTAAAAATATATAGAAATACACAAAAAGACATGGAAAAACACCTGTACTGTGAAACAGGTCCCTCCTTTGGTTGGACGGTTGGTCACTGTCATCTGTGACATGAGCCGTTAATTGCCCAACTTGTCCTCTGATTACGTAATCGGGGTCATGTGCATCTCCCTGACATGAAATCAACATTGAACGGCAGAGGGTGATCAGGATAAACGGTAGCTCCAATTCATGTTTTATAATATATATATACCTAATTAACATTTAATTGGAGGATTTGCTGTTACAGCCAGAGGAGTAGCTTGGTTGTATTTGAAGGAAGTAGTCCATTTACATGGACTACCAGAGTCAATTGTAACTGATCATGACTCTAAGTTCACTTCTATATTTTGGAGTGAATTACAGTGATTAATAGGTACTAAACTATTAATGTCCACATCATTCCATCCTCAAACTGATGGAGCAACCTAACAGGCCAATCGTCCGATCGGGCAAATACTGAGAACAGTAGTTGCCAATGACCAGAGGGACTGGGCAGAGCATTGTCCAATGGTGGAATTTGCTATTAACAGTAGCACTAGCGAATCCACTGGATATGCCCTTTTGGAGATTATATACGGTTATATGCTGCATATAAACCTTCCCACTGATTTTAATACCAAGTATAAGGGTATTAAACACTTTGTTGAACAAGCAAAATGGAACATAATGGTCACTCATGATGCCATTATAGCAAGTCGCATTAAACAGACAGTTAATGCGAATAAGAAGCGGAGACCAGGAGAAGAATATTCCCCTGGTGACTTGGTATATTTAAGTACCAAGAACCTGAATCTACCTAAGGGTAGAGCACATAAACTAAGAAAAATCCATATACCTAATAATGATTCTCGATTCCCTAACCGAGAAGCCAAAGCCTTTTACGACTTTGGTAAGGATGATGAACAAGAATGGTTTGTCAAGGAAATCATTGGACATGAATGGTCCAATGATGGGTTGCAATTCAGAGTCCAATGGACTCTCAGAGATGTCACCTGGGAACCTCTCTCAGGTGTCAAAGAATTGGAGGCTCTAGATCGGTATCTAGAGCTCCGCGGTGTCAAGTGGTCGCGCAATCTTCCTAGATTAGGAAGTAAACCTAATAATTCCTCAAGAAAGAGAAATTAACGCACATATATGCACATATATAATAGATAAATAGTATAGCATGCAGTGTAACTAGCATGCCATGATATTATAATTATAATATCAAGTAATACCTTAATACTAAGGTATTTCGGTGCATATATGCACCTATATGCACCATTATTACTATAAAAGTAATAATAGAACGACACCACCTAGGAGCCATCATAGATCAGATCATTCTATAAATAATCTGATTGGAGGTCAATGTGGCCTCAAGAAGCACTGATGGGATCAGGCCCACCAGCTGGCTGCCGGCCCAGGTATAAATATACCTTTAGCGTGGTTCTGGTGCTTCTTCTTTTAACCAGAACCAACATGGTAGCAACCTGTCGCTACCCCCCCAATGCCTGACTCAAAAATGAGCCAAGCCAAGCACAGCGGAAACACTGCTGACCTGTTGTCGCGATTCCATGAACAACAAGCCCGACACGACGAAAATCATGTAGAGGTAAGCGCTGTCTATGGTGCATGCTTCGTCTATCACCCCGAGGGGTGCAACAAATGCTCTAGTTACCTAGAGCATCTATTGGAGGACATCACCCAGTGTCCTTCCAAGTTCTCATTCTCTAAGGATGAGATACTTGGTGGGATACATGAGGCTTGGCCTCACATAAGTGAATACATCCAAACATTGGATGAATCGCACACCACTTTTGAAAAAGAGTTGTACCAAGAAACAGCTGACAACTGTCAGCTGCAAGATGAGAATGAGGATCTGCGAGATCAGATCCTGGCACTCAAGGCTCAAGTTGCGAGCCTCCAACCACCTCCCTTGAGTGAGCGAATAATGACACCCACTCATACTGCCAAGTCCGGAAGTATGACATGTGACCAGATCACTGGTCACTACATATGTGGCAAGTCCTAGTGGGTTGGCACAAGAACCCCATGAGTGTCCTGAATGCTCTAAGGGAAGACACGGACGGCTATTTCCTCGAAGAGGACATAGATGTTGCCACCTGGCTTAATAAAGTCAGTGGTAAATTACCATGCCAAGCTATCATGACTCGCATGAAAGCTATCTTTGGTAGCCATATCAATTTGGAAATGGCTTTTGGTGGATTCAACTCGAATCTACTATGCGCTGAGTTTCAGCAAACTCAATGGATAACTGATTCATCAACACCTCTGCACATTGATTCCCATATCACTAAGGGAATCAAAGGGAAATCACAGATTGAATCTGTGAAGATACCAAGCAGATCAGACTTCCTGAGGTTGATCCTAGATCATTGTTCTTTATCTAGAGAACAAGTGTATAACAAAATCATCCCTTATATGATTAGGGATGATGAGAAGTGTCCCCTAAGTTCAGCAGCGGTTGAGTGTGCTGCATACATGGCACTTCAAAACCAAGCAAATGCCCAGTATAAGGGCAAGAAACCTGTGACTGGCACTGGTCAGTCACAACCCTTGGTGCATGCACCGACACCAGCTAGAACTGGTGAGTCCAGCCGGCAACAGTTGGACACGGAATTGGAGTCCTACAACCAAGTCCGTGAACCAGTGCTTCCATATGAGGAAGCCCCTCCCAGCAGTGAACCCAAGTCTGGGACTATGGCACCACCAGCAGCTGGTGCACATAGTACTCTACCAGATGAGAATACTATGGATATCGATCAGATAGTTGATGATATCTATAGTTGACTGCTAGTAGCAGTAAGCTGGGGAGGATGTAACAGCTACAGTCTGTTATATCAATATGTGTATATATATATTCATTATAGTATATAGCTAATAACTAATAGATAAATTATTTATATGTGCTACATCAGAGATGTAGCTATTGTTAGTGTGGACACCATCTGGTTGTATTTAGCATGCCGGCACATTAGGTGCCAGCATATATCTTTTTACCACACCCCCTGTACTACCTACTCTATATACATTGAGTTCAGTTAGTCTAGGTGTGAACATAAGGATATAAACCTGTTATATTGTCCTATGACATGGAGCACCCATGTCACCGACCAGCTTGGCCACCTGGCAAGTGAACGGGGAACATCTGAGGATCCCACTCAGACCCCCAACCCTCATGACAGGAGTGGAGACCCGCTCATTCATAAAATTTACTCAGATTACTCTGAGCCAAGTGAGTGATTGGCATCAGCGGATCCAGACCCCGAGAGGAATTGGGATTACCCCCATAAAAGCGTACAATACACTCCCTTCGATGGAATTGAAGACAATGACACTGACAGTGAAACCACTGTCAGGAATCATCAGGAAGGGTCAGTACCCTTCCAACAGCCAGACAATAGGGACATACTAAATATTTCCAATAACGAGAACGATAATGCCCTCGTACAAATGGTAAAGTATATGCTTGACCAAAATGTACATATGACAATGGAGAAATCCCCATTGTCCAAAGCTGGAGTTAAAGTAACTCCCCCTGACAAGTACAGCTGGGAACAGAGCTTTGAAGCTCTCGAGACCTTTGTCAAAGTCTCTTACAATGGCTAGACATGCATAGCATGCTAGGTCCTGATGCATATAAGCATCAGGTCTCATTCTTAGGAATGGGATTGGAGGGCAAAGCCCTCGAATGGTTCAACAAAACAGTCAAACCCAGGAAGTACCAAGGAACTCCCATGGACTTGGAACAAGCTGTAACTGGCCTATATTGCCAGTATATACCTTCATTGGCAAGATGTGAAGCATCTAACAAGTTTGATTTCATCAAACAAGGCACACTTAGCATGCAAGAGTTTGCTACCGAACTTGAATTATATGTGTCTCGAATGGTCCAATGACCTGACACATATTCACTTTGTAAGAAGTTCATAGATAATCTATGACCTGGGTTGTGATCCCTGCTATTACACGCAGGGTACGACCCTGAGAAGAAAACAATACATAAGTTGTATCTGAAAGCAGTTAAGCTTGAAGATGCTAATCACTATGATATCGGAGCTTGCCAAAGTGAACCTATGACTAGTAATAGTCGATGAGATGATAATATATCATCCAGCACTAGGTGCAGGCCTAGGAATAATGGTCCTGATAGGACCAAGAATCATGCCGATACACCCAAATTAGATGAGATCAACAAGGGTCCATCAATCAATCCCGGACCCTCTGGAGTTAATAGAAACTCATCAAATGCCCCTGGTGGGGCTAGACCACCTATTATTAATAGGCAGCGGACGAATCATGACTCATCCCATAATAGCATTGAATGCTATAATTGTGGTAAATCAGGCCATATTAAGCCCAATTGCCCAGAGCCCATCAGGGCTTGCTGTGTAGGAGCTGTCCATATAGAGGACTCTCCTACAGAGCAGGTCGATAATACCAACCATGACATCAACAATTCAGTTGATGATGAATGTCCTACTGAGGACAAATATCATAATGAAGATTACGATAATCAACTTGATCTCTCTGAAGATCAATGTAGCTGGGGCAGCAAACCCAGCAAATTCGACTGGTCTGATGATGACCAGCCTCGCTGAGTTAACTCGGTTCGATATAGCCACAACCTGGCAAGGGTCGCTGCAGCTGTACCCATTGGCCCAGCAAATGCCAGGAAGGCTAAAATAGCCAAAGAGGGGGAACCCCTCTATGACCATATGTTCAAATTGAAAACCAATAGACTGGCTCGGTCTAAAAACAATCTATTAACAATCGCAGGGTACTTCCTAGTAGGAGGTACCAAGGCCTGCTGCCTATTCGACAGTGGTTGTGAAGGCATAATAATGTCTTCCAAGTTTGTGCAAGCAACTGGGATCCACATGCATAAGCTGCCAGAACCTATTGGAATACAGCAAGCATTCCAAGGGAGTAGAGCAAAACTCTACTATACTGCAACTATGGTTATCACCATAGGACAATGAACGTACACTGAAATGTTTGATATCGCCAATGTTGACTACTATGACGTTATGTTAGGAACTCCATTCCTAAGACAAGTCAAAGCCAATATAGGCTTTAACGGACTAGGGTCCATTGTAATCAATGGAGAAATGATAGATAATGATCTATCAGTATGGTTGGCCTTGAACGAGGAGAAGATCCATGGAATGTCGGTAAATAAAGCGACACTACAAGGGGAACAACCCCTTGAACTGATAGTTAACCAGCGTCCAAAAACATGAAGGAATCCGCCTTCGAAACAGTTAAGAATGAACTGGTAGTCCTTCCCATTCCCCATACATTGAAGGAACTACAAAAGCTCATAAACATGGTGGCATATATGCTACCCTACTGTGGTCGTATTAAATGACCCTTAGACATGCTTTGACGCATATATAGGGACAAACCTTATGTATGCAATGAAGACATCTACAATGTCATCTTAGACATTAATAGTGCTCTAAGCACTACAAATGTCATAAACTATTACGACGATATAGTCATCCTTGATGGATATCCTACCCATCATGATGATAATGTCTACAGTACTAAAGCTACTGTAAGCGCAAGTGACTATAAAAAGTCACTCAATAACCAGAATCACACTAGTGTCTTGATTGAGGAGGTCAATGAGGAGAACACCCTCCCTAATATCATTGTAAACAATGATATCACTGAGGACCACCATGTCCTCATAGACAAGACTACTCCTAGTCATTCTTTTCAAAACTAATATTCAAAATAATAGATGATCACATCGATCAGTGTTACAGGAACCTATTAAGGTTCCTAGTAGGGATATATTCTCTACTAGTGGGATTGAAATGTTCAATCGAAAGGAAAGAAAAATTATTTCTCCTGCACAAGTAAGTCTACAGCTTACTAAAGATGATCTTAGTCGTCTCTGCTCCCAATGGAAGGAGAAGTATGCTGACCTATTTGGTGACATACCATTGGAGTTGCCTCCAATGCATGAGGTAAATCAAAGGATCAAGTTAATTGATCCCAATAAATGATTTAATTATCGTTTACCCAAGTGCCTGAGGCACTGTGACCTCAGTTACATGCCAAGATAGACCACTATCTCAAAGCTGGTTAGTGGGAGCCAACCTCTGCATTCCACACCATGCTGATGCTATGCATATTCAAGAAATTGAAAGAAATACTGAGAACAGTATTTGATTTGTGACTTCAAAACGCAAATACTGAAAGGGATGTTACTCCCTTTCCGGATATGGACCTCATTCAAAATGATGTCGCATGAGCGAAATATCACTCAAAGCTCGATATGTCTGAAGCATATGAGCAAATCAAGGTTATCCCTGAAGACGTCAATAAATCTATGTTTTCGAGGTATCCATGCAGATGTGGATAAAATGTGAGTGGCCCCAGAATGGCACACTCCTAGGGTGTATCAAGATGTCCAATGTTTTTTTGGATTAGTCCAATATCTAGCGCAGTTCATGCCAGATATATCTACATATAGCACTCTGCTTTCGGCTGCTGCCCGAAATAACAGGAAATTCCTGTGGAATCCTCTTTACGAGAAGTGTTTCCAGCAGATAAAACTGCTGGCATGTAGATTGCCTATACTTAAGCTGATTAATCCAGAACTGGATGAACCCATATGGGTTATCACTGATGGATGTCAGTCAGGTGTTGGCACCATGTACGGCCAAGGCAAAGACTGGGAGATTTGTCACCCAGCTGGTTTCCTATCCAGGAAATTCAATATGGCACAGTATAACTATACTGTGCCTGAGCAAGAAACTCTTGCCAGCCATTGAGGCTCTTGCCAAATGGCAAGATAAACTATTAGGACAAAAGTTTGTCCTCATGACAGACAATGCTGGTCTGTCCTACTTTCAAACTGCCCCACAGCTGTCGCCATGACAGGTGCGATGGATGCAGTTCCTAGCTTGTTTTAATTATGAGACACTACATTCCTGGTGAACGCAATCGGGTAGCAGATGCATTATCATGCTACCATGAATTTGATCTATTAGCAGATTATTGTGACGAAGTTAACTTTGTTGATATGGATCAAAAGCTCAATCCTGAGGGAGATACTCTCCCAATAGAGCGTGCGGTTCAAATCCACATGAATGCCCTGAGACATTCATAGTGTCTCTTGGAGATCCAGGAAGACAGAATCCTGGAAGACAATGCAATGAACCAGCATTCATCTCATCTGGATGCATCAGTGCATCCTCAATTGGAAGACAATGATGATGTCCTCGCTATAGATTTGGGTGCAGACGGCATACCCTTATGAACTAGGGTTGAGTCTGATATTGACATAAAATTGGTATTCATCCCTGCGTATACCAATGATACCCTATATTCAAGGGTATTACTGGATGTGAAGGCACATCTGTGATTTGTGCTAAAGGACAATCTCCTTTGGACTAAGAATGGCCTTGGTCGTTCTGTTGTATGTGTCCCAAGGAACACTCTTTGGAGGGGAAGGAAGATCAGCGAAGTCCTAATCGGCCAAGCCCACCAAACAATAGGACATTTTGGTCCTTTCGAAACCTTGAAATATATTCAAGGATCCTTCTGGTGGCTGTCAATGACAGCTGGCGTAGAAGCCTTCTGCAGCTCCTGCAGAAGATGCCAGACAATTAAGTCTAGCAATCAGAAGCCTACTGGGCTTCTACACACCCTGCTGATTCCCGAACAACCCTGGGAATCCATTGGTATGGATTTTGTTGGACCATTACCAGTGTCCAAAGGGCATGACTATTTACTAGTCATAATAGATCACCTGATGTCTCAGACGCATTTGGTCCCAACAAAGACCACCATAACAGCCAAGGAGGTAGCTTGGATCTACCTCCAAGAGGTAGTCCGCATACATGGACTACCAACATCTATTGTATCCGATAGAGACTCGAAGTTTACTTCAATATTCTGGAAGGAGTTACACCGACTCCTAGGAACCACGCTGTTGATGTCAACAGCATTTCACCTGGAAACGGATGGTGGTGCCACAGAACGAGCTAATTGTTCTATTGCTCAAATACTATGAGTCATGGTCAAAGACGACCAAAAGGACTGGGCTAAAAAATGCCCAATGATTGAATTTGCCATCAACAGTAGCACTAGTGCTACTACCGGATTTGCACTGTTTGAATTAATATATGGGTATATGCCCCGTATTTCGGTCAATACAACTATGACCTCAAAATACCAAGGTATCCAACAATTCACTGAACAAGCGAAGTGGAATTTAATAGCAGCACATGATGCTATTATTGAAAAACACGTTGAACAGACGTATTTTGCCAATAGGCATAGGAGGGAACCCCCTATATACAAAGTAGATGATCTTGTCTACCTATCCACAGCAAACCTAAGCATGCCCAAAGGCCAAGTACAAAAACTCATCCCCAGATACATAGGACCTTACAAGGTCCTTAGGGTAGACAATAACAAGTCTACCGTTGGTCTGGAATTACCTCCAGAATTAATAAAACATCGGATACATCCGACATTCCACATGAAGTTGACTTGTTCTCATATTGAGGACGATGATGAACACTTCCCTAATAGGGAAGCCAATGCCTTGTATGAACTAGGCAAGAGCAACAAAAATGAATGGTTCGTCGATGAGATTATTGGTCACCAATGGACCAATGAAGGGAAGATTGACTTCCAAGTCAAGTGGACACTAGGTGATGTCACTTGGGAACCATTGCAGAAATGCAACAAACTAGAAGCTCTCGAGCGATACCTCGAGATTCATGGGATTGATAATCCCCGACAATTGCCTTGACACCACTAATGAGGGCGTCGCGATCACACGTAATCCACATGATGTTCAGCCAATTACTGAACTAAGGTGCTGTGGCACCAGGCATCTGGCCTGCTTGCCAACACGCAGCCAGCCAATAAAAATATTCAAGCCCCGCTTCCATGAGGCTTAAATTTGCAAGACACCCTAACTGGTCTTGACCAGTATCCACCACAATGGATAACAAGCACAATGCTCCCATGCAGGTGGACTCATCCACCAACAACATCAGTGCCCTACAGGCATTCAAACTAGACCCATCCACTGAATGGGTCATCGAATCCATTCCAGGATTCGTTGCAATCAAATATAATGGGTTGCTCCATCTGTGATGCTTCAGCATCCCACTGTATGGCCACCAAAAGGTCATACAAGATCCGTCTCTCTGAGAATGACATTAGCCATGCTGTAGACAAAGCCTGGCCTGAACTGGGCAGGTACCAAGATGATTATTATTGTCTAGTAGAGGACTACAACACCCTCAAAGAAAAAATCCAAGCAGCTGAGAAGAAAGCTGAAGACCGTAGAGCAAAAATGAATGAGCTCTACAAAAAACTCGACACTCATCAAGTAACCGTCAAGAACCTGGGTGAGCAGGTTCAATCATTGGAGGCCCAACTCCAAGAACTCAAGAGTAATTCTGGCGGATTACCCAAAAACAAGGAGCTCGTCCTTGAAAACAAACACCTTCAACAGGAGCTTGATTACTACGTTGGGAGGGCACAATATGCCCTTTACGAAAAAGATGCTGATTGGGCAACCTGTAATGGGTATCGTCTTGGCAACATTCCTGTGTCGGACAGCAAGGAGGATGATGAAGACCATGGGGGTCTTCCTACTTTGCCTGAGGAAGTTCCTCAGGATGTGCCAGTACGCCCCGCTGCCAAACTTGCCCACCCCATGGGCAAGTTGCACTGGAATGAATCTAAGGTCGTTCATATAGCAGGTATCCCTGCCATTGGAGGCTCCCGCCTCCCACCTGCACCAAAGAGGATCATTGCTGATCCTCCCACTGCCATCACTGGCGTATTACCCAGGCCATTGGGTAAAGCACAGGCTGAACACTGGGATCAGCCCACCCTACGAGGTGCATCCGACTGAATCATGGAGAGTGATATCCATGACTCAGAGATGCACAGGCTCTACATTGAGTGTAGGGCCCTGCAGCCTCATCTGCGGTCCCCGGACCATACTGTGGTTATATTGCGCATTGATGAATATGTCAGGTCATTACCTGGCCTTCCCCGGAACCTCGTGGTTCACCACGATGACCCCAACTGGATGATCGATGTCGTCCAGGCAACCTGGTCTCGTCCCGAAGGTTTACATGTCAATGTTGACGATGCCGACGTTTGGTATTGGCTTAACTTGATTAAGCCCAAATTCCGAGGCACTGAAGCAGAAGTCTGCTTCAGTCTATATTTTCCGCTGTTGGAAAATGGGACCAGATGATTGCTGGTCAATGGAAGAGGAATGACAGTTTATTCCTCTGTAGCCCCACCCCTGTGAGATATCAAATAAATCACAACCAGAAGTTCGATAGGCATGCATTCATCTACTGGTTGGGGTGCGATGCTGGAGTTACTCCAGCATTTGCTCAAGACAAACTCGAGCCCTACTTTGTCCGACATGCAACAAAGACTATTTGGAATGAAGTAACGCTCCATTCCCAACTCAGGGCTAACGAGATCGCCTCATTAAAGGGAAATCCCATGAACCGAATTCGTGTTCATGATGACTTGCTCCCTCTCATATGAGAGAGCCCCTACTATTTCCCCCCTAGTGTGGGGGAACCTATGGACCAGGATGAGACTGATCCAGAGCCCAATCCCATCCAGCACACCGCTGGATCCTCATCTCTAGCCAACAGGCTAGACTATGGAGAAGGAGGTTCCTTCTTGCACCCTCCAGCTGATGCCCATGAATTATGGGCTCGGGTAAGCTATTTTGATAGCTTAGTTCCTCAGGGAACAGCCTGTGAATCCACTGCGGAAATCACTGAGGCTCTCACCCGTGACATGTACACGGATACTCATGAGTAGGCCTGCCTACTCAGTCAAAAGGGGGAGGGTGTAAGGGAAAATACATAGTCCCTAGTACATAAGTCACTATAGACTTTGCTAGACGCATATATGCATCTAATGTATATTAGTACATACATTGAATTGACTTCATGTCAATTACTCTAAGTCCTTATGGACTTCTATGGACACATATATGCATGTCCACATAGGTACATATATTATTACATAACATATATAGTTACATTACGTAACTTTGTAGTATATAAACCTGGGTCGGCAACTAGCACCCCCCAGCTGAACTTATACCTGTACTAGATAGTAACTGAATACGTAACTTGTAAACAGTCACTCTACAGGTGTGAACAGTGAACACAACATAAAGACCAAGTCTGTTACGTCCTGATATCTAGGAGTGACTTCGGACTCCAGATATAGTAGAACGAAGTAAGTAATTCGGAGTCCGGATGATATAACTGAAAGGACTTGGCTTCAACTTATATGTTGCACCCTTAACCATATGTGTTGTCCTTATTTCAGGATGAAGTCCAGATGAACAGAGGTTCGGAGTCTGATGGTTGTCACAGACAAATTGGTTGTGAGATACTCGGAGGCCGAGTGTAGTGGAACGTGAAGAGAGAAGACAGACGGAGACTGGAATGAGTTAACAGATAAACGAAGTGGATTTCTGACTGCCGAACCATAATACAATTGGGACTATTTATACTAAATGGAGTCCGAGGATAAATGGGGAAATAGTCAGGGTCACGGAGATGGAACAGATAAAGGAGAAATATAAATGAGTGTGGTTGGCTGGCGATAACATAAATCAGAGGCTGATGAGAATATAACGTAAATGTCATGTGGAACATAAACACGTGAAATCATAAATGATGCTTGGCATCGATGAGAAATAAGCGAGATAAGAAAGACGGAGATCCGAAGATAAAGAATGAACAATAAGAATGAAAGTAAAGTCGAAGGTCTGACAACAAATAGAATGTGAACAGAAACATGAGACGAAGACCGAAATCAAAGATGAATAATATAACGGAGTCCGAGGGAAATCAAAGATGAATAACATATCGGGGTCCGAGGTGGATATCGGGATCAGGTCTTGACAAAGCCTTTACATGGCACGAGCGCTGGTCCCCGCCTCATTTTGGGTTTCCCTCATTACTCATCAAAATATTATATCATAAGTGATCAGACATAAATATATTCTATTTTGTTTGTTACATTAGATAGATTTTTCCTTAACTATACTACAATATGTAGATGCTCTGCAAACAGGCACATACATGGACAGTGGGCTTGTTGCATCACTCAGCGTACAAAGTGAAATTCACCTTGACAAGTTTCCCAACTAGGAACTCATTTGACCAGCAAGGTACTGCTTCCGACCATACCCTGTTGCCAGCGAGACTATTAAGACGTTCAATAGAGTAGTGACACTGAAACAGACACACAATGACCGAAGAAGTGTCCAACTTAGATAGTCGACAATATAACTCAGCTGGGGGTGAAATGTCACTCAGAAGCCCAAGCAATATGTTGAATGCCAGAAAAGAAACCATATCTGTATATTTTATAAAATTGTCCAACAAGATATGAGCATAAACAAGCTTTGTATGCAAAGTCAGTATATTTGACGGGTCCAATTGAACACTATAGGCTGTGAGTTCATTCCTACCCCAAAGCATAACACATTCGAAGGAGTTTGCCTCATCTATGGGTTCTCAAGGACATATAGAAGGAGATGTTGACATAGAGACACATATAACTAATATGCAGGATGAAATGGAAGTAGAAATGCAAATTGCCCAATGCCAAAAATGCCAAATTAAAGGTCAAGTATAATCAGCAAAATGTATAAATAACATGAGCTCAACATAACTTACCTTTTACCAAGCACAGAAACAGAGAGAGTAAAAGGAAGACGAGGGAACAAGAGAAAGAAGAGATAAGGAAAAAGGTAACATGATGAATATTCATAGGCAAAGTACACACAGCAACAATACAAACAAAAACAAATGTCAACAGTTCACAAATGCTCATGACTCATCATGAACAATGACTAAAAGAATAACACGTAGTGCTGTAATATAAAAACATGTGTGTAAGCATGATTCCAACGAGTCATCAAAGCCACATAACGAAACAAAGGACCAGCCAATAGGAGACGGCGATGCACCACAGCCAAAGCATTAGCGTGGGGATAATACCATTTAAAGTATAGAAGGATCAAGGATACTTAGGATTCTCTTAGGACTCGGAAAAGGGCATTCATTTCCACACAACAACGCCCTTTCCTTCTCCATTCTCGTAAACTCAAATTACTAAGGTGGCAGGGAATACCGCTTTCTCATCTTCTCCTGCCAGCACAATAAACTCACCAATTTTATATCTCAAGAACCGATCCGCCGTTTTTCTTTAAACATGGCTCAATTTTCATGAAATGAGCAGGGATACAACATATAAAAAAATCAGCCCAAAATATGTGTTTTCATTTGAGTTATGTAACTCCCCCAGGCTATAGAGAATCATTGACACGCACTTTCGTCCTATCTGCCTTCCTTCGAACAGCTCTCAACCTTACAGTCAATGGAAGATAACAATGGCGGTGACAGTATACTGGCATGGTACGCTGAGAAGATGTCTGACTAATGGTTACATTTTCCAAGCGCGTCCATAGTCGTCTGTAGTTCTCTTTAGCATGCATAGATGGCCTAGTGCTACTTAGAGCTATGTAGCAAGTTGACGTGTTAGAAAGTTGTTTAGCCACCCGTGCCAACTTTCCTGATGTATGATATCCGCTGAATCGAAAGTCAATAACTGAATTCAGTAATTATGAGATCCAGCAGCTTTGAAGATGACAAGGCGATGCTTACAAGCTTTATGTTGAGCCAAATCGCAACCGCCTCCTCTCACTGTCATCTCACCTGCATGGGATCGTTCCCGGTGCTCAGCATCCCGAATCCCCGTCTCTCTGCCTCGCAACTTCTTTGGTTTCAGCACAGACCTAATCAGGTCACTTGAAAGAGTCTGGCTTTGCAATAAACCCTTTTTTTGCCCAAAGTCTCAACCAAGAAGGATTAGAGGAATCTATATTCCACCACATTTTGCAGAGGATTCAGACTCCGCCATGAATGTAGCAAACAACAATAGCATTTCATACAGTTACATATTGAGAATCCTGTGCGCAAGAGAAAATACATTTCCTTCAACCTTAAGTTCTATGAACCTTCCATTCAATATTACACCCACTTCTTTACTCATTCCCATTCCCCCTCCATCGCAACCCGGAGAATAGTATCTTTCTCTATCAGACTGAACACCTCCAACTCATCACTTTGATTCGGAAGGATAACCATTCGTTTCAGATTTTCGGTAAGAGTGTGGTCAATCATGACTTTATCGCTGTTATTGGAAACCATGTGAATCCGTGTGTTGCTCGAGACATAGCACACCTCGAAGGATCCTTTCCACAGGATGGTGAAGAGAGGAGTGCCAATGATGGGGTTTGTAGGAAGAGCCGTCTGCCCCCAGTTTTCATTGAGGATGACAAGAAATACCGTTGGCCCCTGGAAAGCAACTCGAAGGCGCTGCTCAGCATCTACGCCAGCTGTAATATGGCTATTTGGGTGCAGAGCATGTGCCGGGATGGATTTGTCTTCAACCTATTCCTCATCCACTTCGTGATATCTCCATGCACATATGACATTCGCAGAAGAGATACATACGATGGTACGAATCATGCCGTTAACAAAATAGGAAGCAGTGGATCCCGGAAGTATATCTTCAGTGATTGTCTCTTCGTCTCCAAACAGGGTGTCAGTCCAATGCTTTAACCGAAGACAATCATCTTCAACATAGAGTAGGTAAGCATCGACTCCGGCCCATACCCACTATATAAACGTACCATCATACGGTCTTACCATGGTCGTGGGATACTGTAGAGGTGGTATACCCCAGGGCGTGTAGAGGTAATACTCACTGGTAGCTAACAGTGCAGCTCTGCAGTACCATAGCCATGGTGGCTTCCGGCTTCCAGTCCTCATATTTACTAATGTAAAAGAATGTATAAAGGCTTAAAAAAAAGAAAATGTTTCAAATAAACAGGGGAGAATATGATTGGAACCAGAGAAATGCCTGAATCGAGGCTGTGAACGGAGCTTGTGCAGCACTTGCTCAGTCTTCTGCCACAATCCAACAGGAGCTGCAAGTCTAATAACAAAGAAACACATACATTGAGTTGATGGGTGATCTATAATATGATCCGACCACCTGTTGTTGCTCTTGCCACCAAATTAATGTTGTTAATAAGATCCAAATAAACTGTCAATCTGGGTCGATCAATGTATTTTCCCATGTGGAAACGAGCCCAGAGGTACCTGTTATGGCACTTAGCAGCCTTAGATTATTTCGGCCTTAGATTGTTTCGATTACTTAAGACTTCACACCACCACAGGTCTTGTTTATGGTACTTCCCCTCAGATGTACCTCTGTCCACCCTCCATGACATACCTTGTGGATATAGTTCTTTGTGTGTATAAGTACCTATTAGAGAGTGGCAGCTCCTGCCTTACAGTACCACTGCACATTAGGCAGTGCCGCCATCCACATATGCTGTATCCATGACAGCAAAGGTACCTTGACCGTGACTGGAGAAGGAGGCGGTAGAGAGATACATTTGGTAATATGCTGGTAGCCAGTACCTGGTTCCCCTTCATTGCCAGTATCAACTGCACGCAGGGTACATTCTGTTGCTTAGGATATTGTGGCAGAGTGGTACTACCTTTTTCACCACACAGGTCCTACTGCCATGGAGGTACCCCCTTCGCTGCAGTATATGCTGAGGTGAAGGTACCTTTGCCATGCCTGATTATACCCATCCACAGTACCTTTGTATGATACCGGTATGGAAATATTAGCATATCGGTGTAATGGGGTGCTATAATACATGGTAGGTATTCTTTTATTACAGTTTATTGATGTTGTATATATCCCTTCCACCTGTTCCCCTCCTTATTGTAAACCGTAACGGCTAGGAAAGTCCACCTAATGGTACTCTGTACTTTCTCATTAGCTGTCAGTCCAGAGGTATGTCGTCTGTACAGTAGGGGCAGTCAGAGGTACCTCTATGGGTAGGGTATATGTGTTCATGGGGATAGTATAGACAGACATAGTGTGATTATTGATGATCAAGAAAAGGAGATTCTAAAGAAGGAGAATATTAAACCCGGAGGAGGATTGAGGATAAGATGAAGGTTACAGGGAGAAAATTGAGGACTGAGTGGCAATCTACTCAAGGGATCAAGTATATATGCAGCTAGGAGGAGACCTCCAAAGAATGTGACTGCCCAGAGGTAGGCCGGAGTAGGCTAGAGTTACCATGTGTACTGCTCGAGGTTGACGTAGAACCGGCGGTGCGCTTGTTCGCCTGAGGGTCCCATTCGGGGGGATAAAAATGGGTGAAAAAAAAATGGACGATACATACCGATATACTTTAGTTATATATTTGCAGCAGACGCGCAGTGAAGCTGAAATCCGGAATCTGGAGAACGGAGAATAAAGATTGATACTAGACATATTGTGCAGCAGGAAAGTGGCTAAAAGGAAGAGGAAAGGTATATGGTATTGAGGCGCGAAGGACCTAGTAAGTATAGCATAAGCCAAGAAGACCATACTGACATGTGGTGTGGGAAAGGGAATTTAGGGAGTATGGTGAGCATATTTGTTACCTAGTATTCTGCAGTAATATTGATACTCTAGTACCCACCGAGTACTCTGGATCTGCAGCTGACATCAAGCAGGCGGAGAACAAGGGAGCTGGTATGTATTGGATACTGGTGACCATAGCCTGTGGATCTGTAGCGTTGCAATTTGAGAGTAAAAGGAAAGGTTGTGTGGCCCAGCGTCTGAAAATGCCGGTCTAGAAACCTACAAAAAGGGGGATTGGGCATTGATCAACATGGCGTCTACAACCTGTGAGGGGTATGTACATACCAGGATATCTATACCTTCAGAAATATAATAACGGCATACCTATACATCTCAGGCACGGCCTAGCGGCTGGTTTGCAAATGAACAAGACCATTCAAATTATTTGTTATTGATTTTGAGTTTAAAATATTGTTTATGCAGAGTGAATTGGTCACGCCCATTATGTCGTCGCCATGACCCATGCCACCTCTTCCCTTCCTCCATACTTCACGCAGCTGGGAAAGGAAATGCACCCACAAAGCACCGCTATGACGTGCATCAGTTGCAGTTTTTGGGAACTGCAACTGATGCACATCATAGCGGCTCCTTGTGGATGCCCATTATGTCATCGCCATGACCCATGCCAGGACTTCCTTTCCTCTTCCACACTTCACTCAGCTGGGTTCAAGATTGCGCAGAAGGCACGTGATTGGCAGCCACCAGAGTGTACGCAGCTAGATTAGAATGCAAGTCTGACACTAATGTAGACATAGAGATTATCAGCATAATAAGAATGAAAAATTCTGCATTTGCATGGCAGAGCAAGCAGGGCCAGGATTGCTTTCATCATCACTGATGTACAGTAGTCCTGCCAGACCTAAGCACAGTCCATTCACACGGACTGTGGTTAAGAGTGGATGTGGAGTATATTAGCCTAAGAACCTGTAGAAGAAATACAGTCAGTGGGCCTCATGGTGCGAAACTGCAGGGCTGACCTGACCAATGTGAGCAAGCAGGATCAAGAGTATTCAAACTCTGATCATACTAGCAAGCTGCGTAAGCAATCCCAAACTCTTCAAACTCCGAAGCTCAATAGAGGCACGCTCACCTGGAATCTGTAGCAGCGTATGATTAAGCAACTTCAGCTGGGCTGGATTCTGGAGCAGCGCATAAATATTCACTGAGTATCTGTAGCACTGGATGAACAAGCAAATTCAGCTGGGCTGGATTCTAGAGTAGTGGAGGATAAAAGAAGAAAAGTACATTCACCTGGGATCTGTAGCACTGTATGATCATGTGGACTAACCTGGCCTGGATTCTGGAGCAGTGCAGTATAAATAATGTAGAGTCATCTGCCTACAATCTGCACATATAAGTGTTAATGATCAACAAAAAGGGAAAAGTATAAAGAGCCATAGCACTTATATTTTCTGAAGAAATCTCATGCTTCAAATTCCTTGCTGCTGAACTAGGTGGAACTCCTTGACTTCCAGTGCTGCAGCAGTATTGGATATCCTAACCCATGCAGTTTCTTCAGATATCAGATTGGCCATCACCCCTTTGAATCCAGTTCTGTAGCATTCTAGGTATATCCAACTTTTATCTGAATAACTACTAGATGTTGCTTCAGATTCATAGGTGGGAGTGGATTTCCCACTGGCTGCTGCTAAATGCTCCAGATACCAGATCAGCCTACTTTAACAGACTGATCTTCAGATTCCAAGCATGCAATTACAGCAAGTATGTAGACCATCCTTTATACTTTACCCTTTTTGATGATCATTAACGTAATTGTTAACACTTACATGCACAGATTGTAGGCAGTTAACTCAATGTTATTTATACTGCACTGCTCCAGAATCCAGGCCAGGTTAATCCACATGATTGTATGGTGCTACAGATCCGGGTGAATGTACTTTTCTTCTTTTATCCTCTGCTGCTCCAGAATCCAGCCCAGCTGAATTCACCTGTTTGTCCAGTGCTACGGATCCTTGGTGAATATTTATGCTCCGCTGCTCCTGAATCCAGCCCTGCTGAAGTTGCTTGATCATATGCTGCTACAGATTCCAGGTGAGCATGCTTCTATTGAGCTTCGGTGTTTGAAGGGTTTGGGATCACTTACCCAGCTCACTAATCTAATCGGAGTCTGAATACTCTTGATCCTGCTCACTCATGTCGGTCAGGTCAGCCCTGCGGTTTCGCAATATGAGGCCCACTGACTGTTTACCCAGCTCACTAGTATGATCAGAGCTTGAATACTCTTGATCCTGCTCACTCATATCAGCCAGCTCGGTGGTCTTGCACCACGAGGCCCACTGACTGCATTTTTTCCCCTAGTTATTGGGTTAATATACTCCACATCCACTTTTAACCAGTCTGGGCTAATGGATTGTGTTTAGGGTCTGGAAGGACTACTGTACATCAGTGATGACAAAAGCAATCCTGGCCCTGCCAGTTCTGCAATGTGAGTGCAGTATTTTTCATTCTTATTACACTGATCATCTCCATATCTACATTAGCATCAGACTTGTGTTGTAATCTAGCTGTATATGCTCTGGTGGCTGCCAACAACACACCTCCTGCGCATCCTTGAACCCAACTGCATGAAGTGTGGAAGAGGAAAGGAAGTTCTGGCATGGGTCATGGTGATGATGTAATGGGTGTCCACAAGGAGCCACTATGATGTGCATCAGTTGCAGTTCCCAAAAACTGCAACTGATACACGTCATAGCGGTGCTTTGTTGGTGTATTTTCTTTGCCAGCTGCATGAAGTATGGAGGAAGGGAAGAGGTAGCATGGGTCATGACAATGATGTAATGGGCATGACCAATTCACTCTGCATAAACAATATTTTAAACTTGAAATCAATAAAACTCAACAGATTTCTTCCCTGGCTCACAATACCATAGATACCTAGGGTGCTGTCTGTGATTTTACTATTGCAGTTTATAGGTGAGCTCACTTAGGGGAATACCTTTTTATGCATGTCCGTTTCCTTTGTGGGTGCATTTCTTTTCCCAACTGCATGATGTATGGAAGCCGCATGGGTCATGCATGGCAATGATGTAATGGGCATCTTGACACACAAATGTTGAAGCTTCATTAATAAACAAGAGGCTCAATGAGCCTCGCAGAAGTTGAAGCTGCATTAATAAACAAGAGGCTCGACGAGTCTCACAAATGTTGTAGCTGCATTAACAAAAAAGAGGCTCAACAAGCCTCGCATTTTTGTGGGAATTATTTCCAGGTCATTTGTTAGAAATACTGAAAATATTTCAGACACACCAAACAAGAGGCTCGATGAGCCTCACATATCTTTGAGAGTTATTTTCCCACTCATAAGTTACAAATATGGTAAAAAATGTTTTAGATACAGCAAGGGAGAGGCTCGATGAGCCTAGCATTTTGTGGAAATTATTTTCACAGTCATTTGTTAGAAATACTGAAAATATTTTAGATGCAGCAAACGAGAGGCTGATGAGCCTCACATTTTTGTGTGAATTATTTTGCCACTCATAAGTTACAAATGGTGAAAATATTTAGATACAGCAAGAGAGAGGCTCGACAAGCCTCGCATTTTTGTGGGAATTATTTTCAGTTATTTGTGAGAAATGCTGAAATATTTCAGACGCAGCAAACGAGAGGCTCGACGAGCCTCGCATTTTTGTGTGAGTTATTTTGCCACTCCTAAGTTGCAAATACTGAAAATATCTTAGATACAGCAAGAGAGAGGCTCGACGAGCCTCGCATTTATGTGGGAATTATTTCCGCAATCCTTTGTTAGAAATACTGAAAATAATTCAGACGCAGCAAACGAGAGGCTCGACGAGCCTCACATATTTGTGGGAATTCTCTTCCCACTCATAAGTTACAAATACTGTAAATATTTTAGATACAGCAAGAGAGCGGCACGACGAGCCTCTCATTTTTGTGGAACATTATTTCCACAGTCATTTGTTAGAAATACTAAAAATATTTCAGACGCAGCAAACGAGAGGCTTCTGTGGGAATTTATTTCCGACTCAGAAGTTACAAATAATGTAAATATTTTAGTTACAGCAAGAGAGAGGCTAGAAGAGCCTTGGATTTATGTGGGAATTATTTCCACAGTCATTTGTTAGAAATACTGAAAATATTTTAGACACAGCAAATGAGAGGCTCGACAAGCCTCACATTTTTGAGGGAATTATTTTGCGACTCATAAGTTACAAGTACTGAAAATATTTTAGATACAGCAAGAGAGAGGCTCGACGAGCCTCGCATTTTTGCGGGAATTATTTTCAGTCATTTGTTAGAAATACTGAAAATATTTTAGACACGGCAAACGAGAGGCTCGACAAGCCTCACATTTGTGTGGGAATTATTTTGCGACTCATACGTTACAAATACTGAAAATATTTCAGACACAGCAAAAGAGAGGCTCGACGAACCTCGCATTTTTGGGGGAATTATTTCCACCGTCATTTGGTAGAAATACTGAAAATATTTAAAATGCAGCAAACAAGAGGTTTGACGAGCCTCACATTTATGTGAGAATTTATTTCCCACTCATAAGTTACAAATACTGAAAATATTTTAGATACAGCAAAAGAGAGGCTCGACGAGCCTCGCATTTTTGTGGGAATTATTTCCACAGTTATTTGTTAGAAATACTGAAAATATTTCAGACACAGCAAACAAGAGGCTTGACCAGCCTCACAAACATTAAAGCTGCATTAATAAACAAGAGGCTCAACAAGCCTCACAAATGTTGTAGCTGCATTAATAAACAAAAGGCTTGAAAACCTCACAAATGTTATAGCTGCATTAACAAACAAGAGGCACTATGAGCCTCACAAACATTGTAGCTGCATTAGTAAACAAGAGGCTCAACGAACCTCACAAACATTGAAGCTGCATTAATAAACAAGAGGCTCAATGAGCCTCACAGATCTTGTAGCTGCATTAATGAACAACCTATCAATCCTATCTTTCTCTTCTGCCAATCCTACCTACTAATCCTACCTGCTAATTCTACTTTTTCAGCTTACATTCCAGTCCTGCCTCCAAATCCTACCCCCAGTCCTACCTCCCTGTCCTCCCCACCAATCCTACCTGCAATCCTACCAATCCTACCCTAGGGTCAATCCTAGGATTCAAGAAACAAAGCTCCCTTAACCCTAGTCATTTCAAAATCATCCCACCGGTCATCTCCACCCTCACTGAGTCCGAAAGTCTTTGACCAATCAAAACCAGTACACCATTGTTGACCCCTCCTACATTTCACATGCCATTGTCGTACACTTACCATATTTGGGTATTTCATGTGCCACTTAGAATTCTCATTAGTGTGTCGTTGCCTTTAAGTACTGGGCTCTTTTCGCCTTGTAGACGACAATCTTACTACATTGCATCTCCTTTCCTCTCTACAATCATGGCCGCTCCTGCTGAAATGAACACTGCTGATATCAGTGCAACCTTTATTATGGTACGGCTACCAATCTGTGACGTTCAGGATTCTTCCCATCATTGAAACAATTTCCTACAGAACAAGACCCTCAGCGATTCGACAGATAAGGTCCTTGAACTGCAGGGTATCAGCTAGTTTAAGCGTAAGGCCATCAGCATTGTCACCATTACCTTGCATGTCAACCATTACAAGGACGATGCTGGCGTTGAGCACATCGATACCAAGCAAACGCTGACAGGCAGTATCGAGGGTAACGTAGAAAATCGCACTATTGATGGTGTGCAATGTGAATACAAAGACGGCCTCTTTGGAGACGTCAGTCAGTATATATATTTCTGCTTTACCCATAGGATCCGAAGTTAACATCTCTCCCAGTCAGCAAGACTCGCAGAGTCAAGGTTGACGAACTCGAGTACGAACTCTTGAAGACTGGTTGGATTTCGGAAACCATTGAGCCTGGTGTCATCCACTCATATGTTGTGAGCGATGAGGCGAAAAGTGGACGCCAATGGACCGCAGAGCAAGTACGATATTACATTTGTTACATTGTCGCCCTTCGTTAATGCAGCATAGGCTTGGGGTTTTGAAACCATCAACGGCCAAAAGCGATACGTCCGCCATTTGCAATTTACCTCTGGATCCACTTTGATCGAGGCTAAACTCATCTATGACTACGGTATGTTGTCAAAGAATTCGTATGTTTTTCGTTTGGTTGACTTGTTTATTCTCAGGTGATCCCTATCAAAAGTAAATTTATGACTTGATATCGCTGATATCTCCTACTATTTATTTGTATAAAGCCTGTGAACCACAATGTATGTAGTTTGAATGAAGCATTTGTAAACTTGATGCGCTAAGTACTAGAACGCTATGGCACGTCGGTAACCACTGGCATGAAGAGCTGCTGGACATGCTATCAATTATCATAAGCATCCTTAAAACACGCAATACCTCAAGCACATTCTTAGGTCTAGAGTGTTAACTGTAAAATACAGAAATTTAATCAGATTAAATTGTGTTGGATCTCGTGCATGAAGACTGTACAGGAATTTCAGCACTTGAGAGATGAATTGATGAATATTTTAGTAGGTAGCCAAATGAGCGCTAATGAGATTAGATGCGTACTCAAGTTTTGCAGGTGAAATAGTAAATGCTGCCGCTTTTTGCCGTCTGCGGGATCGTATTCAAAAGAGACTCCTTCGTATGATGTACGGCAGACGCTGCTATTTAACATGTCCTCCTCTTCTCACACAACTCTTCAAACCATTCATTCAAAATTCTAAAGCTTTCTTAGCTATTCTACCTTGATTATGATTTTAGGAGGAGTTCAGCGCCGAAACCCAACGCTGCCCAGAAGCCCCTTGAAACCTCCTCTTCTGCCGACTCGAAGTCTAACTCCTGGAAGGAAGTTTAAAAGGTTATATTCCTTCATGGATTATAGATAAGTTGAACAGGTCTTCCTTTAAGCTTCTTTTCCAATGCTGGGTAGCAGCCTGGGCAGCTTAGATTCTCATTGTTCCGAATCACTCTCCTCAAACCTTTGGAAATGCGCGAGTTCAGTTCTCTAGCACTCCGCATGAACCCACTGGTTTTACTTTTAATAGAGGATTTCCATTCTTCATACCCATGGTATCAACCATCGTTCCACCCGCATTATCCGTCCAGTTATATCTCTTTGCAACAGCAACTTTGATGCTCGGAGTTCTTTTTGGATGAGCATGGAGGTCTGATGCAATGAAGGCATCTCTTTCAGCTAGAGATCAAGTATTACTGTTATCAGAGATACAGCAAGTAAAACGAACGGACGCGACACCTTATATCTGATTTACAGATTGATCAGTATGATTTATTCTTCGAGTGTAAATCCTGACGCATAATTCCAAATAGAGGTCTTCAAGGGGCGTTTTCCTTCACTGGCGGTAATATCCATCTTATGCCTTTTAAACCTAGAATTAAATCTGCTCCGGAGGTCTAGCCTTATTTTTGAAGTCTTCTTGGCCATCGGTATTGCACACGAGCTACCTCTCCTAGACTAATTTTGTTCAATGTGTTCGGGTAAGTGAGAGTATAGTTAAAGATCTATTCTCTAAGGAACTAATTTCGTTTTCCTTAATTTGCAGGACAGTTTTTCTGATGTTATTTGCGTGCGTAACTTTTATTACTCGATACATTGCTAAATATATTTTGTAAACAATAGACTATTGGACCACTATTTCCTGCCGCTAACTATCTAATTCTGGAATACTTTCTTTTTCAACTACTGCCTCAATGGCTATAGGATTAACAATAATCATTCTCATTTTCCAAGAAACCTTAAATCATTCTCTCTTGAACGGACTTGCGAAAGTTGTCAGCATTCTGCGAAAATTGATCGACATTCAAAAACGGGTCTTAACCATCGAGTCTGTTGCCGAACTAGAAGCTGAGTCGCCGCTTCGTAAACAGATACAGACCATGGTTGTTGGAGCATTCGGCAGGATTCAAAAATATGCGTGTACAATACTAGTCAAGCTCGCATTGTTCATTTACAAATATAGCAATGGCCAACGCCTCGATACTATCAGCTGAGTTCAACTACGGAAGATTTAACAGAGAAGATGTCAAGTCCCTGTTTATGTGGGCGAATGTGGGTTGGCCGCGTCACCATTTCCAAATAAGTCCTTTTCACCATGCATCGAATGCGATCATCACGACCGCTATCGTCCGATCATCACGACCATTATCGTCCGATCATCGGCTGGATGCTTACTGAAATTGTTTGTTGGTTTTGAGTTCTGCAGGCTGTATGAAAACTGTCAGTGAGAATGCACACATAACACAACAGAAACCCACCTTTTGGTATCCTTGTTCAATACTGAATACTAATAGGGATGTATTAGTAAGGTGATGCTAGCAGCCTTCAAATACTCACCAACTTCAGTGCAGAAGTTTATATGAGTCCGTTCCCAACAATGTCAATGACCTGTAAGATAATGTTACCATGTTCAGCCACTTCAGAATAGGTGTCTGTATATTATTTCAGTTCTTTTCTCAACAAATGAATGAAACTTACATGACTTTGAGCTTGTGATCTGCAATGCTAAGTGGTAAGTGCATACAGTGGTGGTGGTACGAGTCTAAGTTGCAACAATGTGTGTTGTCCTAACCTTGTGCAAACAGCGGAGTTGCTGGGTTTCACAATAGTGAAGCTAACAAGTGCTAGCGGCCACTAAGCAACATAGCAGTTGCTACTGTTTGTAGGAGTCGTGGGACACTATGGAAAATTAAGTGCCATTGGCAGATTTCGTTATACAATAAATTTCCGCCTTCACTATACGTGCTGACTCATACAATGCACCGATGCGCTAGTCCCCTTGCTCCCTTGTGTTATGTCTCCTAAAATATCTATCACATATTATCTATCAATTCATATATACTGTTTCATGTTTTATGCAAGGTCACACAGGCTTATGTCATCTGTCTATGCTTAGTTTTCGTTGAATCTCACAAGTTACATGTACATGTTATCAGTTTGAGACAGACTGCTACAGTGAACAGGCTACAGTATATATATTATCAGCTTGAGATAGGCAGCTACAGCAAACAGGTTACAGTATATGTTATCAGTTTGAGATGGGGGGCTACAGCAAACAGACTACAGTATATATTATCAGTTCGAGACGGACTGCTACTGCAAGCAGACTATTGTATATATTATTAGTTAGAGACGGTGTGCTACAGCGAACAGGCTACAGTACATATTATTTTTTTGAGACAGCCTGCTACAGCACGCAGGCTACCCTATTGTTGGTTTAAGACGGCCTGCTACAGCAAATTGGCTACTGTATCTATTATTTGTTTGAGACGAACTGCTACAGCACGCACATCAGGAAAGTTGACACTGGGCGGCTAATTGCCTAGCTAGCTGCGCCCACTCATATATAGTACTAGCTGGATAGGGGGGTATGCCTCGCTAGAAATCGATATACGCACTGAGCTGAGAAACTGGATGGCAATCTCGTTTGAACAGGTCAAACAAGTCACGTGTGCTCCATCAGTGTGTCATGTCTTCTTCAAACCGCCTTGTCCCTCTAATGCTGCTTCGACTCTGCTACTAATCCTCATGAATCAACCCTCTTGATTATTTCTCTGCAAGTTCAAAACATTATGCTGGATGAAGCTAATGCTCTATTCGAAATGGTCTTCTACAGATCCTCTCTGGTCTGGGCTTGACTTTTTTCGTTCTGCTGTTATGGTTTCCTTCTTTCTTCTTCACTTGAGCTCTCTCTATGCTGTCTCCTGTTGGCGCTCAATTGGGTCCTATTCATCAAGTTTACTTTTTCATTTAAAGGGGTTCTGGAAGCACTGAGGATTCGGGAAGGATATTGTTTATAAGGGATTGACCCTGTGTCAGTATGCGGTATATACTCTGCCTTTCCCTCTCTCAGCATTCAACTAGCTGAGATTCTCTGCAGGCTTATGTACATCAGTGCATTGCAAGGATACTCTAATACTTGTCCAGAGTTATTAGGGGAGATAGCTTTAATCTTATTCTTGCACTCTGGTTATTTACTGAAAGTAAAGGAGCCTATTGTGATGTGCTATTCTATTCTAATAAATTGGTTCAGAGTGTATATACTTTAGAATAGCTCGTATGATGTAAAAAAAATACCTGAATAAATTTTAATTCATTAATAATATCGGAAGAAAATAATAAGTGAGAATGGAGCCCTAGGAAGGGCTAGTAACCACGATCTATCGAGTTTCTGTGCTATGTAGCAGTAGCCTAGCGGCTTCCAGTGATGACGGTCTGTCGGCAAGGCCTCGCTAGAACTGCTAGGGGCTGGTATCCTATTGCGGATTCGCTAAATCGATAGGGGGCTATATAGCATACCTAGCACTATATGGGCTTTGACAGTTTTCCTGATGCAGGCTACCTTATATATTATTAGTTTGAGATGGAATACCACAGCAGACGAGATATGGTACATATCTAACTCGTTTTGAGAGGGCATGCTACAGCAAATAGGCTAGCTTATATCTAATTTGTTTTGAGAGGGTGCACTACAGCAAACAGGCTAGCTTGTATATTATTAGTTTGAGATGGACTGCTACAGCAAACGGGCTACCATATATATTATTGGTTTGAGACAGACTGCTACAGCAAACAGGCTAACATATATATTGTTAATTTAGGACGGTGGATATATATTGTTAGCCTGCTACAGCATGCAGGTGAGGTGGAAACTAGTTGTGCCCTTGGTCGTGATGATCGGACGATAGCGGGCGTGATGATCGGACGATAGCGGGCGTGATGATCGGACGATAGCGGGCGTGATGATCGAATGATAGCGGTCGTGATGATCGCATTCGATGCATGGTGAAAAGGACTTATTTGGAAATGGTGACGTGACCAACCCACATTCGCCCACATAAATAGGGACTTGACATCTTTTCCGTTAAATCTTCCGTAGTTGAACTCAGCTGATAGTATCGAGGTGTTGGCCATTGCTATATTTGTAATTAACAATGCGAGCTTGACTAGTATTGTAACACATATTTTTGAATCCTGCCGAATGCTTCAACAACCATGGTCTGTATCTATTTACGAAGCGGCGACTCAGCTTCTAGTTCGGCAACAGACTCGATGGTTAAGACCCGTTTTGAATGTCGATCAATTTTCGCAGAATGCTGACAACTTTCGCAAGTCCGTTCAAGAGAGAATGATTTAAGGTTTCTTGGAAAATGAGAATGATTATTGTAAATCCTATAGCCATTGAGGCAGTAGTTGAAATAAGAAAATATTCCAGAATTAGATAGTTAGCGGCAGGAAATAGTGGTCCAATAGTCTATTGTTTACAAAATATATTTAGCAATGTATCGAGTAATAAAAGTCACTGCTCGTTCGGACTCCACCTCAGAGGACGCCAGTGTGGCAGCAGAGCTCCTGGGGAGATCCTTAGGTACTCAGGTGTGCGGTAATGGCAGCGGGGAGTTCCTCAGGAGGTCCACAGATAGTGTACCATCCAAATATGTGGCCGGGGAGCTCCTGTGGAGATTCCATAGTGTGAGTGGCTGGAAGGAGCTTCAGAGAGGTGTCTGATGCAGATTGTTCAAGAACGAAGCATGTGGCGTTACAGGATTAGGACTCTTCCAAGGGTTATCATTCGATGATCTTTTCAAGGACTTATCATGGCTTAAATCAAAAGAAGTCGCTGATCTCCGCCAACGAGCGAATATCCTTGGACATAAACGTCTCTCGAAGCCCACGTTGGTTATCGAGGCACTTGGCGAGATTGCAACCCTCCCGAAGACCATCGAGGATGTATTGGAGGAACATTGTGCGGCATACCCGGACTCTCAGATGCAGCTTAGCAAATATCCGGGGTTGGATCATTGGTCGATTTTATTTGCCTCTCAAGCCGAATGTTTCCTGTGGGTTGAAGATCGCTTTGAGGGCAAGGCTGTGCCCGCTGGATGTTCTAGTAAAACGTTATCCCTCGTCAACTAATAATAGGTGGACGTTATGCTCTTATAAGGCTCACGAGCTTTTAAACGAAGTTCTTTTAATTCAGTTCAAGCTGTAGCTAGGCCAAGTGTATTTGTAGTATTAACCAGTTCCTTGCACGCCTATTACCAATTTCGTAGTTATGTTCAAAAGATGGCTTCTACTCAGAGAAACCTAAGATCTCCCATACAACAACATAGCAAACCTATTTAACCCATAAGGTAAATTTTTGCCACACAACTCGGAAGCCAGATAAAACTTCATCCTGTAATCCTGGGAGGTCAATCTAATAATACTGTATTATTCTGGTTGCTGGCTTCTCATCTAGAAGTAACTTATATATACCCCTTGCGGACATTCAGAGCGATCACTCCAGAAAACTATAGATATTTGGGAGTACTCACTTTAATAAATTTTTGTTATTTTCCCCGATGGATCCTATCCATATTACTAGCAGGATTGGTTACCCCATTCTGAGTCCCTTCACCATGTAATGACCAATGGGTAGGTTTTGGCAAGGGGACCAGGGCCTGATATATTTGGAAGTGCAGGCTTCCAGAGTGTGAGCTAACCCTGCCTACACCCTTATACAACTTTTACCCTGTACCCCTGCTCCCATGGCCCATGGTGATAGGACCTTTGTTTTCCCAGTATCTCCATCTACACCTCCAAGCATGGGGGCCCACACCTCCAGTTATAGCTGGTCCTGGTTCCCTCACTAAAGCCTACCCATCCATAGTAAAATCAGCCTAATTGACCAGTGGTTGTTCCATGGTGAAGGGACCCAGAATGGGGTACCCATTTCTGATAGTAATATGGATAGTGTGTGCAGGAATTAATAAGCAACCCTGCATTCTGTGATGTCCTTCATTACGTTCCTGTTCAAGTTTATGAAGATGCAACATGCAAAGAACATATATATAATGAAATGCATACTGCAGATTGGTGGTGGAATATCCAGGTCAGTTTTTGGTGCTTGTTCTGGATTTGTCACCTATTAAACTATGACTTGAATAGGAAAATTTACCTGCCGAAGCGACACTTATCCCTGTCATCCTGGCATCAGACAAGACCGAACTGTCATACTTTAGTGGGGATAAAGCAGCTTGGCCTGTCTATATCTCTATCAGAAATATTGAAAAAGCAACTTGTCGTCATCCAACTCAACGAGCAATGATATTACTCGGATATATCCCTGTGTCAAAGTTAATGTGTTTCCACAAGGATCTCATTCTCTGGAAGGCCAGAGATTATTTCATTACTGTATGGAAGTAATGACCAGCTCCCTGAAGACGGCAGGAAGTGAAGGGGTCAAAATGACTTGTGCAGATCATGGAATCAGAAGAACACACCCAACACTTGCCGCATATATTGAGGATTTTCCAGAACAATGCCTAATCACTTGTGTCCAGGAAGATCGATGCCCAAAGTGTCATTGTGCCCCTGAAGATCGAGGAGAGCCTCTCCATTCTATTTTTGAGGAAGATGAGCTGGTTTTCCGAGATCATGAGTCACATTTGGAGAGTGCTCGTGCCAAACGGGAAAACCAGGATGATTCTGAAAGCTGGGAGAGCGACGGTGTATGCCCCATAAGACGGCCATTTTGGAAGGATCTGTCACACTGTAATATCTTTGAATGTATCACACCAGACATCCTGCATTAACTCCATAAAGGCATCTTCAAGGATCATCTCACCAGTTGGTGCATTTCATTCGCTGGCAAGGCTGAAATTGATGCATGCTTCAAGGCAATGCCCTCCCATCCCTCTGTCAGACACTTTAAGAATGAGATTGCTGGTGTATCGCAGTGGACCGGTACCTTCCAACTGCCTCAATACTCGAATATCCTCATCCGCTTGCGTATATTGAATGGTATTCGGATCTCCCAAAGGCGCCTGTACCAGCGATAGAGATGTACCAAGTATCCAAAATATCATCTGGTACAAGGACAGCAGTTGTGCCAGTGGCCTCTCTTCAACGCAGCTGTCATCTGATCCCTAACATGAGTGAGAAGGTGAATAGGGCATGGACTTCTGAAGACGTACTTGATAATGCCACACACTTCTTTATTAGCAACTATTTAGACCTGTACACATATCTGTTTTTTAACAATTAAGAATCTCATGTAGGCATGTTGATTACTCACATCATACATGCATGGGCTTTAGGGACTTGTTGGCAAATGTAGATGAAGGATATTGACAAGGAGATATGGCGATGACATCATATCAAGGTGTGTGCATTGAGAATTGTGAAGACTTGCACCTCCATATGATGTCATGATTGTGTAAGGTGATTTAAAAAAAAGGGTTAAGGTTGGATTTAAACCTTGAACCCACCAACTTACATAAGGGACAACTATACACTATGACCACTACACTACTTACTTTTAAAAGGATTTGAGGCCCTAGCCACTCGGTGCGATTCTGGTCCATACCAGAACTGTTAATAAAGTATGTGCTTATGTGGAGTAAGCTCCACATGGTAATGGTCAAGCTTGCTGGCTTTGTAGTAGGGGTTTTTCTTTTTTTCATCACTTCAGGCTTTTGTAAGAGGAAGGGGGTTGATGTTGTCATGGCTGGCATGAAAAAAATAGTGGAGGCATGTTATAATGTCATGGGGTGGTGCTAGAATTATAGTAATGTTCTTTTTAATGTTCCATGCAACAAAATTGATAAGTAAAAGAATATACATTTGGATTGATTAAGAATTATTATTCAAAAAATTCATATAAATCTAAATTAACACCATAGTCATTAAATTGAAAGGGGAATGCTTCCCGACCTTTAATATCCTCTGTAGGGCTTCCTGCATTGCAGAAGTTGGCTTTTGTAACCGGGTAATAGGAAAAGGGCTCCTGAATGCTAATCCACTTAGCTTCTTAACCCTTGACATAGCAACAAATGATAATCCAAGTGAGAAATCAGAGGGCCCTAATTCGATTACAACCTTTTCCAGAGTTAAACCTTGGCTCTTGTGAATTGTAATAGCCCAAGCCAGTGTTAGGGGGAGTTGTGTACGTGCAAGTGGAATTCCAGTTTTGCTTTCCCACCTTGCAGTTACTGGAACAATAGGCACCCAGGAGGTATCAATATCTGGCCAATCTGGTGTGTGAATACCTGAGACAGAAAACATTAATTACACATCACAATTGAAATATTTAAAAGTGACTCACCACTTTCTGAATAACCATCCACTTGAACAAAGATAACAGCAGGTAGATGAATATTTGGATCAGATCCAAGCTTATACCATATTTTCTTGAAAAATCCATGAGCACCATTGACCAGCCCTGTATAATCTGTTACTCATTGAATTGCAAGACTAAAAGAAATATTAGCATACCTTTTGAAGTCCATAATTTCCTAGTGATCATTACAGAAGCACCCTCTGCTAATAGGATCTCTGTCTCTAGGCCATCAGCATCTTCCTCTGATGCTTTCTTGACCTCAGTACAGTTATGGTTTGCTAGAATTGAACCACAGGATTGCCCAATGTTGCCAGAGCATGTTGGTTGTATTCCCAGACCAAAGCTTTTGTTGGGAGAAGGTGGAGAGCACTAGCAAACTGTGTCTGTTCTTGCAGAGAAATATTTGTCCAGAATCATTTAAACAGAAAATCATAATCCGCTTGAGTAATATCATAGGTGCATTGTCATAATAATGCATCTCAGAAGGCTACCTGCTCTGGATCCTCACCAGCCTGTCGGAAAATTCTCTGGAGTGTGATAGATTGCTTGAATGACTCAAATACTTGTCTGCCATCTTCTGAGAGTCTATCTACTGCCTTTGACTGTTTGTCTGCAAAGAGGGAAAGATCACCAACAGGAGGAAGTTGGGTAAAATCACCAAACAACAGGCATGGAATTCCACCAAATATTTCATCAGCATGCTCAGAGAAGATTTGGCAAAGTCTACAATCAGCTCTACCCATTGTTTTACGTCCTACCATAGACGTTTCATCAATGATTAGAAGTCTGACATATTTCCAGCATGCCTGAAGTCGTGCCAATCCAGCAGAAGATAATTCAGACCATCCTTTCCTGACAGGGATTGACAGACCAAAGTTCAAGGTCCAATCTCTGATTCCATATGCTGCAATACCTGTTGGAGTCATATGCACAACTGGATCTGCACCAAAGTCATTTTGGAACATTTCACGAAGTGCAGAGGTAATTGCCCATATGAGAAAGGTTTTGCCTGTTCCAGCTGTTCCATCAATGTTAATCTGGATAGGGGGAGGAGGCATATCCTCATCATCTTGAAGGATCTTTTTGAAATAGGCCATCACCTGCAGAAAGACAGAGCACTGTTCTCCTTGTAATAATTGATAATCAACTGGAGGCAGATCCTGGCTACTATCATTGGGACTTTGTTTAACTTGATTTTCCAGCTACCTTGCAGCATCCTGTATAATTTACAAAGTGGGGGAGTGTGTAAGCCAATTATATGCCAAATCAATTTCACGCAATCCTAAGTTAGCAACTGCAAGCTCTACAGGTTGGTTGGGATGATGAGCAGCTTTTAGCATCCAAGGTAGTTGCTACTCCTGGAGAGGATCCCCATCATCAATAATTGATTCAGAGTCAGAGTCATTATCAATCTCTTCATCCTCCCCAATCACTGTAGGCAATGGATCTGATGCATGGATATGATGATAAGACACACATGTTTCATGATATGTAGTAGCCCAAGAGTCATATCCACCTTTCAGATCAACAATAGAGGTAAATAGATGATGGAGGAGCAGCTTGGCATAGCAGTAGTTCTCATATTTCTCAGGATCTGATTTAATGGGCTGAGATCTTGGCCAGATATTGACAACATAAGGTTTTGCACCCTGCTTCCCTCTGACATGATAGGTATTCTTGTAATCCCAACCAGTAACAAATTCTAACAGTGACAAATCTTGTAGTTTGTCACCATTGTCCATCAGCTGATCCACTGGTCATTGCAGATAATAGTCAATTATTGATTTCTTCTCTCTACCAGGTCCTTCAAAGGCTACAGCAGTTGATCCTCCAGGAAGTACACATAATGATCATGTTTGCCTTGAGGTGGCTACAAGTGGGTAGCCAAGCATGACATGACATACTTCCTGACCAGATATATCATGCTCAGTAACCAAAGTTGAGAGAACCTTTTGATAGGCAATTCCTGCTGCATCTGTAGCTTGGAGATATTTGATAGCTGTTTGGAGAACATCTTGATAGGAAGAGGATTTGCTCTCAGCCTTGCTTGCATATTTGGCAACATATGCAATAACTGCCGCTTTGTTGACTACAGGGCAAAAATTGATATTTGCACACCATCCCAAGATAAATGTTGAATTATAAGAGTTGAGAATAGCATCATTCTGTCTAGTGTGCAGCTCTGGAAAGTCACAATGTGGCCCCTTGGCAAATTCAGAATTTTCTCTGCATGTTTTAGGGAATCCAAAACGACAGGATGTTTCCTTGGTCGTCTTATTATGACACTCACAATAGCCTGCAGTGCACCTAGTATGCCATTGGAAGCGATTCAATATCTCAGCTAATTCCTTTTTTGTATCTTCAAGGGTATTGAATAGCCGTGCAGATGGATGAATTTCTGCTGGTGGGACTGATACATCAGGATGCCATGTTGACACATGCTTATCCCAGAAAGTGATGAAATTCCACATTGAGACTGGATCACTAGTATTGAGAGTGTCAACATTAGGAGCATCTTCTATCCAAAAGAACCCATGAATATGACTGCTGCCCCGAAGTTGGTATTCCAAGTGCCACCAGTGATCTTTAATCTTGGAGATAGGCTTAAGAGCCTCCTTAAAGAATATTTCCCATCGCTTTTGAAAGTAATAGCCTGCTATTGCTGGATTATTATTCAAATTTTCCGTTCTCTGTCAATATGAGGTTGTATTCTCGCCTTCATGAATATCATAGTTAGGCATATGCTGATGCATATCTGGCCATTGGACATCAGCTGAGGATGCTGTAAAGAAGACATGTGGAGAACCAGGATCCTGTGTTTGTATCATGGCAGTAATATTACGACACTGCTTCTCCCAAAAAGCACAGGTCCCAGGTAACTCTTCACCAGAGTGACTCAATTGCCTGGCCAGTTCTGCAGCATCGCCACTGTCAATTAGGGCTTTGATTTCCTCAACAGTGAGTTTACGATCAGCCCTATGAGTTGTCTGATACCATGTAGAGGCCTTCTTAGTTTTCTGTCGCATTATAGTATTGTATGCCCAGTAGCAAAACTGTGGATGTCTTGCAAACTGACCATCCTCCAAGCACAATAGATGTGATGCCCAATCCTCCATGCTGAGTTTGATGTTACATATTGCATTAATATCTGCAATGCCATGTGGAAATAGAGATGGAAATGCATTGAGTGCAACTTCATCACTTTCAGGAACAGCATGCCCTTGTATAGAAGGCATTGTCAAAACCTGATCAACCTGTGCAGCAGCTTGTAGAATATCAAACTCTGATTGCTGAATACCAGTATTGGGGATACCACCACCAGTATCATTCTCTGGATTCTGGGCCTCTGGTGGACCTTCAGGCTGAATATCCTCCTCCATTTCCTCAATGACAAGTTCTTTGACCAGATTATGTACCAAATCATCAACAGGAAGCTGCTCTATTTGAGTTTGATCCACTATGACAGTGCCATTTTGAAATGTAGGATGAGTTATTTGCAATTGCTCTAGCCATTGCTGTATCACATGACGCCAAACACAAAAGTCTTCGAAAAGATCCTTGTTGGTCACAGTGTCGAAACCTCAATGACACATTATAATAACATCAATTTCCTGTGGTAATAGAGGCACCCTCTGATGAAAAGTTACATTGTTACGTCCAAAGTTGCAGATATGTCCCTTGTATTTTGTCTGGCCACCACAAATCTGCCAAAGCTGAACCAGAGTATGTTTAGGTGCCAGAAGCATTTCCTCCATTTGTGTCAACTCTGGCAAATGATCCAACAGAGCTCCTGGATACATTTGATTCACCTCTGTATATTGATTGTCCTTTCGACCCTTTTTACATCTGCCATCTGTCACTTGTAAATCAAACCACTTCTCATGACAAGAACCACAAGTTTCCATCTGAATAGCCATTATCTTTTCTTGACAGTGATCCAAATGATCCTTGTCCTCTGCTGAAAGAGCTGGAGCAGCAATAGGATCCTCTGGAACAGATGCATTGGCTGGAGGCTGGGGAAGAATGGATTCTGGGGGATCTTGTGCCTGTTGGTTCATCTCCTGTTGCAACTGAGCCTGGATAGCTGCCTCATGTTGTCATGCCCTGAAATTGGTATGACACTGACTGCAATCATCACAAGTGAGATTTGATCCACTGAATTTATCCAATGTCTTCCAATGTCTATTTCCAGTACAGTACTTTCGGAGACCATCTAGTGAGATTGTACCTCCTGAAACCTGTGATACCCCATTCCTAACTGCCAATGAATGTCACCCTCCAGCCACAATCCTTGCAGGTGCACGTGGTGAGGTTGGCTGTGCAGGAAATTGAGGAGCAGGTGGAGGGGGGGGGAGAGGGAGAGGGGAGAAGGGGAGGAGGAGGAACTGGGGAAGGCTGTGGTGATGGACTTGGAGAGAAGTGAGGGATGAATGGTTCAGGTGCAACAGGTGAACTTGTGACAATAGCAGTTGGGGAATCTGGAAACCACAATGGGGGTGTTTCACTGTGATAGCGTGGTGGAGAAGATAGTTCAGAGGATGGGGGTAAGGAAGCATCTGATAAGGCAGGAGAAATGACAGGAGTATTGTGTCGTGGGGTGGAAAAAACATCATCAGGTCCATCAGAAGAAACAGCCCCTATGTGTCTGCATCCTGCAAAAAGACATTGAGGCTGTATAATGCCTGCCTCTATATCCATTGAAAGATCTGAGTTATGCCATGGCCTAGGTGACAGGACAGGAGACATTTGTCTGATACGATTGTGAGGAGCTGTAGCATGTACAGTGATATGAGCATGCTTTCCAGGGATATGACGAGTGGGGGGAGGAGTATGATGTGATTGAGCTTTAGGGAATAACATTAGTATCTACAACAGGGTTTTGGATCATCGAACATACCATGTTGAGGTGTCAAGGGAGGTTCACAAGGGAAAATAACATTGTTTATAGGAGCAGAGGTAGAGGTAACAGTGGAAGCACCAGCAATTGGCTGCTGAGGAAAAGTAGTAGATGCTACTGGGCCATACTAGCTGGAATATGCAGAAAATAAAAACAAGCAAGAAAACCTTCAGCTCAAAGCCAGCACAAATGTCTTGATCCAATCATTGTTGCCTCCAGAATCCAGTCAGATCAATCAAAACACCTCTTACAATGTCAAGTTTCACCAGCTGGGAATTCGCTGTTTGCCAGTGTAAGATATACAGACTTAATTAACGTGAACTCTTTACAAAGTGCAAATGTAGAGAGTGAATGTAAACAAATAGGGATATTCCCCTCACATCCAGCCCCTCACACTGATAAAGCCAGAGAGGTGTTAGGCAACAGCAGACCAAGGCTGTGCAGGCACACTTCAGACTTCTATAAGCTTGATCTACTAGCCAGATACCCTGACCCTGTGCAAGGGTTATTGATTGATTAAAAACAACAACAAAAGAAAGCAGGTTTAGAAACCCTTTCAAGAGATCAATGGAAATCAGTAAAATTTTCCCACCAGAACTAAAAGTAGACTCACAGAAGAATACCTGGACTTCAGAAATCAGACTGAGCAGTGCAGTGCCTCAGATATGATAGAGAGATATTTAATAGAGGTTCAAGTGCTCAAAGAAAGACAGGGACAAATTTCTGTGCACACAGACAGTGTTGCACAGATATCCAAACTCAGCAGCTGACACAATCAAAGCAGAATAGAGTATTTCACTATTTTTCCTGTATTTTGTTGCATTTATTTCGAATTTAAGAGTAATTTAAAAGGATTTATTGATCAGAACAATCCTAAATAGCATATATACAGAAAGTTCTATTTACGGAGCCTGAGAAATCCGCTCGGAAGGAGCGTGAGTTGACAGCGGCAGCTTAACAACGGGAGGATTCCCACGGCGTGCCATTGTGGACGGCTATGAGGCAGATCTCGCAGCACAACGGCGAAGTTCCCACGGCGTGCCATTGTGGACAACTGTGGGCCATTTAAGATCGGGCGCTTCTCTAAGGGATTTGAGGCCCTATCCGTAGAAATGGTCTTTACAAGCTCGACCAATTACATAATATAAGTTATTATCATTATTATTTCAACTTTATTTTATGCATATAACTTGTCGGTAAGCTATTGATATAATTTGAATACGTATTGTTTCAGAAATTCTGCCTCGATTTAGATAGCCAGTAAGTCGTGCAAGCACTTAGGGCCCCATTTCGATAGCATTCTATTTTTAATTTTATTTGTCATTCAAGATTGTTTGACGCTGCAAGTGAACTGTCTTGCATGAAGTCGGGGATTGGCACGTTACGCCGTGCCGCTACGATTCCGTTTGCACTCGTTGAATCCCGATAAAAAGAATACCGGCCACGTGATTACCGGTATGCAATCGGCATTGTCCAAAAACAGATACCGCATACACGCAGTCAACATGCTCCTAAGTACTGGCAACATGGTGATTATAATTCAGCAGGTAACACGTGACCGGTGAATAAAGCACAGAAGAGCTCCGTCGATTCCGTTCGCACTCGTTGAATCCCGGCGAAGAGTATATAAGCTGGTCTGAAAGGAAATAGAAAAGTCCCAAAATAAGAAGGGCGCTGATTGCCTAAAAAGGACAGATTCGTAGAAATTTTAGAGAACGAGTTATAATGTCGTGAAGGCTGTTGATTTGACCCAATTTGAAGGAACCCGTCGGTTCTTTTTCTTGGCAGCGCCATCGTTGTCTTGAGCACCGCCGTTTCAAGGATGTAAAAGGTGATACTACATAGCCGGATGTGAGCATAGATTTTGTATAAAAAGCCAGCACTCTCACCTAAATTGGAACAGAACAACCCACTACAGTTTTCTACCAAAGCACCACCAACAATGAAGCTCTCTGTCGCATTCGCTTTCCTTGCAGTTAATGCACTCACTGTTCTCGCGACAGCCCTCCCTGCTGCCGAGCCCGAGCTCAAGGTATGGATTATTCCAGGCTACCTAAGTAGTCAGAACTAATCCATCTTGTTTATAGTGGATCAGCGTTGAGGATCTTTCTACGACCAGTCAGTTGCCTTCTGACATAGTATTCACCTCCTTGTTATACCACTTACATGTGTTTGATTCAGACAACGAAACCAGCCTCACTAAGCGCCTCGGAGCTGAGGTTGTTAGTTGCTACAACTTCGGTACCAGGGCCGACCGTGCTCCCTCCACTTCTGCAATCGACGATTTCTGCAGGTATAGTCTTCGTTTCAGCTATGGCACTTAGTATTTTTATTTATCTGAGTAATGAAGTCATGTTAACGGTAGACAAGTCAACAACGGACAGAGTGTGTCGGTTAGTAGAATACTCTCTTCATGTGCTTCTCCAATCGCAACTAACTCTCTTCAGATGTGTTACAACTACGGCGCGTTCACGATCCTTGTCAGTGGTGCCGCCATTAACGGGTACGATTTGCTTTTGGAGTCAAACAGTTAGGAATACTTACAAAACTTGAACGCAGATGCAACTTCATGGTCGATGGTAACTGCAACAGGCTGCTTCGCAAGCCCCTTGATGAATGCAACACTAGCGGCGAGAATGGTAAACAGTTTAGCACTTTGACATCTTACGAGAGTATCTGCAATACTCAATATATTATTTCTACTCCAGGGTGGGATTGTGACCGACCTTTGCGGCCAATGGCGCTACGACCCGGCTCCAACGGTAGCGATGTTTAATCGTTGACCAAGCTGAACCCGAGGCATGGAGATGTTCTTTCCACTTCCTGCTGAATACCTTTTATAATGACTCTTGTTGGATACCATTTGTTTCACTCCTACTGTGATTATTGAAATATATATGATTTTGAGAAAAATTGAAGTCAATTTCCAGATCCAGGAAATTTTTGGAAAATGATGATTTTTCTGACAGTAATCTTGTTTAGGAAATCTTGAGATTATTCAACATCTCCTCAGTATTTGCGTGTCAGGAAATCTTAGCTAAATCCAGAGTTTCTCCAATGTCTTTGTACTCAGGAAATTCTAACATAATTCAGCATTTCCTCATGGTAATGTCAGCCAGGAAATCTTGAACAAACCCATTATTTTCAAATGTATTTAATTTTATGAAGATTTCTGACCTCAGGAAATCTTGTGAAAACTCTGAATGCATCCAAGGTTTCCAATTTCAGGAAATGTTAACACAATTCAAATTTTCAAGCTTCAGGAAATCTTCAAATTAAGCAAAATTTCATGTCTATTTTTGCCCCAAGAACTGCTAATACTATTTGCCAGAGGCATAAGATTTCCTGGGACTTTTAGACTCAGGATATTTTATGATGTCTCCAGTGAGAGGCAGATATGGAATACCACTCTTGTCACTTTGCACCAATCACAGTCGGAATACAATAAAAGAAGTATATTTCCCTCCTACCTCTTTGAGTGCAGTTCAGATCACAATTGGAATTAGATAGTGCTCTAATGGGAACTGAGGCAGTGTATCCGGACTGGAAAGAGCCTGTAAAATATGTTAAAAATGCTTGGTATTTGCTTTGAACCTGCATACTACAGGCCCTCAGGTATCGAAATTTATCGTCGACAGATCCAAAATGAAAAAATCAAGAAATCTTATTCAAAAGCAGCGCCCGTAAACCGTTCTTAAAATCCTCTCTTTTCTTCATGGCTGCTTTCAAGGCAGGGAAAAAGCCGTCGAACCCATGCGGGAATCCAGGGTATCTGTAGTGATGCCATCAATCTCCTGCAAGGCCCAACCAGGAGAAAAAACGAAAGTCACTTACACATCGACTTTCGTCGGGACGCCGGCTTCCTTTAATAATTTGGCATAGAGGAGTGCCTCGTCTCGGAGAGGGTCTAACCCGTCGACTTGGATGTAGGTTGGCGGGAGCCCTTAGGCGCCCACCACATTCCTGACTACGCTAGCACCGTTTTGTGTCCGTGTTAGTTGGTCTCTGAGAAGGTGGGGAATGAAGGTGGTGCTCGTCTGCCTCTTGTCACAAGAAGTGATCGAAGCGAGAGAAGAGAGGACCCGGATCAACCGACATTGATGGACGAGCGAGCTTAGCTGGTCGGTGTCACTCGGACTTAGCGGCGATGGCGAAACTGTATAAGCTGGACCTTCGAATCGCCGTTAGGCACCACTCCAAATTAGACATTTCCTTCTATTCATCTTTGAATAATCCCCGCACTCGCTGGTATCGGTCACTATTCTCAAATTTCGGCGACTTATCCAAGTACCTACTAAATACATCACGCTGGTTGTCTTCTAAAAAGGAAGGCTTGACCTACTTCTTTGTCGACGTGGCGGTCACAGCACAGTACATACGTCACATCCAAGAAATCCCCAAGCCCATGCAAAGTCACGATGGTAGGAAAGGGGCTGAACGAAAGCACTTAGTCACCATGTGGCATTATGTGGCATGGCGTGCGAGCTTCAAGAGTACTCGCCGAAACACCCAAAGAAAGTGAAGATCACTGAAAAGCTCGCGTAAGACCTCCCATAACAGGAGTTATTACTCGACGCTAAACAAAGCTAGTAGCCACATTTTTCGAAGTTCAAGTTCTAACATAACTCTAACAAAGTCACAATGTGGCGTACTCGCGTTTTTAAGCCTTGAAACGCAGTGAGTAGCTGTGGCACAAAACGGCTCCATCCCAGTCCGGCATATACCCGTCCAGACCCTTCAGTCTCTCAACTCAAGTCCATTCATATTCTCAGCATGTCTTTTAGCAAGCACAACCGGAGCGTATCTAGTTAGCTGATATGTCTCAGAGAACAGTATAACAATGAGTAGTTGGTTCGTATTATTGGCATCACAGTCCCAAAGCTGGAGCTTGTTCCCGTTCGCAGTGTGCCGCCCTTAATGTAGGGAGTCTAAAGACACGAGCAGCCGCCAAATGTCCGGATCGCATCTGTGAGAGGAGGCGTAGGGAGGGTAAAATTAATGTTGCGGGGAGGGCAGTGTTCTTGATTAAAGTCGAGCAGATGACGAGATGACATGATAACTATTTAGCGAGTTCGTCAAAACTGTTTTATCTACCAGGCCGCTTCGACCTTGTAGAACCGCTTTCGGGGCCGGTCAAAATTTCTCGAACTAGTTGGCGACTCATGAATAATGCTATTTATGGTTAGCGTTCAATGGCTATATGACTCACATATCTTTTCGGACGGCGATGGCGATACGCAGTGACATGGACTCAACGGCACCGCGACTCTAGACTTCCGCACATAGAATTTTCTAGACTCCCTCACATATTTTGGCAAAAATGACTTGCTAGCTGAGTCAAAGCGAGTCACAGACCAGCATGGACTGGTAAACAGTTGTCAATAGTCTAGTATATAAGGAGGCCCGGGAGGCCCTGGACAGGAAGCACCAAGCTACTAACTCAAATAAAGCCTCAGTCTCAGGATTTAACCC
>KN837104.1:60284-82073 GCA_000827215.1 Sphaerobolus stellatus SS14 | reverse complement strand
TAACCTTTGCTTAGCTTGTAGTACACAGCAATATACCCTTTTATGAACTTGTTGTTTCGCGGTAGCTGGGGGACGTTCTCTTAAGTCACCGGGCAATACTAGGGAATCCTCCCACGGTCCGGCAGCGAGGTTCCGTCAGACTAATGCCATCAGATCGATCTACGATGGTACCCATCGACTGTACACTGTCAAGGGGGTAACTAAGAGACTATATTTAGCATAGACATGTGTCGCTGAAGAAGTAGACTCACTGTGATTCTCGGTTTGTCAACATAAATGCCAATGGAACTCCACGGCCAGTAACACGATCGCGTGCCAGAATTGTGCTTAAAAATATTTTCTCGTCATTATTACCACGGCAGGTATTATGAGTCGAATCCAAGCAGACAGTGTCCCCATATTCAGCAATTAACTACATATGGGGTGGTTAGTTGAAGGAGAAAACAAAGCAAGGAATATTTATAATACCTGCTTCTGCCATGGGGAGCAGAGTGCGAGTGTAAATCCATCCCGAATTTCTTCACCAGGCGTTGGCTCATATAGTGTATTCCAACCAGCTTCACAAAGCTTTTCAAGCCATTTCTTGATACTATCATTGAGCTAGGGTGCGAGCCTTGTGTCTATGTCGGCTTTGCGTCTCACAGCATTGTAGATATCCATAGCACTAATTTTAATGCTGTACGGCACGGCATCTACATCGGGAGTGATCTAATGATGGGTAAGTAAAGTAGCAAGGGAAATCAAGCGCATATAATCACATACTTCAAGCAACTCCTCAGTTGACATCCGAAGCATTGCCTTAATTGCCTTCTGGTCAAACCCCTCACTGACTTTATTATCAAGCCAGGTGCGAACATCATCCGGATTTCGTGATGCTGGCATATCATCGAGGGAAACAGGATCTAGCTCAATAAATTAGTATATGGATAATTCACTTGAATTCACACTCACTGTGCCCGGTGTGCTCCCAGTCATAAATGACCTTAACCTTATCACTTCCGAAGGGTTGGCAAGCATATATCTTCGCCATGCATCCCACCTTGATGGATGGGTTTGGATTTCGACGCTTTGTGGGACACACATCAGGCTTCCGACGGTCCCTCGGTTGACCGGCATGGTCACATTCCCCAGCGCTGACTCCAGTGAACCTCCCGTTGACGGGTTGAACCACTGTCCACTAATTAATGTGTCAATAGACTATTTATACGAGCATCATATTTGCCATACCTGACTTGTGCTCAGATTTCAAACACCAGGTAGCTTTGCGTTGTTGTTGCTTGAACTATGCATACCACTCACTGACGGAGAGTTCTAATTCATGTGGCTTTGAGTCATAGGTCTCATGGACAAGCACTTTTTCTAATTGGAGCTTCAAAGTAGGCGCGTGGATCATTCGAAGAAGTCGGGCGGCGACATGAGAGAAGATGCTTGGGGGTGAAAGGACGCAAACAAACACGTCGAGTCACGTGCATGTTTGGAAGCCACCGGTGAATTTCGGTAATTAGCTAATATTACTCCACTAAATGCCGGGGATTTAAGCATACCGCATCGTTCCTCCCCCTTGCAGAATTGCACCCCCTTGTCAAGAATTGGTGATCTCGGAGAAAGCCGAGTTGAAGAACTGTATAGCCGCGATGTTTATTTTGTAGTTCCCTAAGTGTTTACCTAGACCTAACCGCTACCTGGTCGAATATTCACGCATATTCTATTATCGAACTGAGGCTACTTAATATCCCTGAAGATCATCATTTTGCGACACCCCTCCTCGCAGAATTGCACCCCCTCGTGTGTACTCAACAACCTAGCTACACTTATTCAGCTGGGTATCATCCTCAATCGCTACGCAACTACATCAGGAAAGCTGTCGCGGGCGGCTAATTGCTCTCCTAGCTAGTCAAGCCACTATATAGCTGTATATAGATGGAAGCTGTTAGGAACTGCTAGGGATCGCTACGCACCGCTAATCCATTCCAAACCAATTCTGTCCTTCAAACAAGTCACGTGTGGCTCAAACTACGATTTATCTTCTAATTCACCCTCGTTCACGCCCCCATCCCAACCTCAGTTTGCTTCGAGTTATGTCCTATGCCTCCCATCTCTAAGGCACCGCATGCTCTTTCTTATTATATTATCGGATTTGTCAACTATCCGTGCTTGCTGCTCTGCTCCCCTCGTTGCTCCGCTTTCTTGCTGCTCGCCTGTGTTGTACTCTGCCTTCGATCTAGTGCTTGAGTGAATCACTGCTTGGCTTGGGCTTTCTGCAACGTACTAACCAAGCTCTCATCACCTTTTATCATCATCTCTCATTTCCATCGCTCGAAGGGTTGGAAATGGAATGAGTTGGAGCTCGAGGGCATGCACGAGTTTGGACCTATATGGTGCGTTTCGAACAAATCCCGTCGTCTTGCAATAGCTAACTGAATTTACTCAAAGCTCATTCTAAAATATGTTCAGCTTCTTGATATTGTTTCGACAGAGCCGTGACCCTTCATTCACTTTGGCAGGTATCACTCTTGCCGGGTCACCTGGAAATAATGCAATTGCTGGGGTGTTTCTGTGAGGATGCCTTGTTTGGTTTCTGTTTATATTGTTGCTTTGTTTGTATGGTCCTCGGTCCAGCATGAAGCAATATTGTTCTTTTTATTATGATTTGTTGGTGTATGCTCTACTTGTATAGCAATCATAATTCAAATATAATAAATTCAGTATTATTGTTCCTATGTATAGATAAAGCAATTGGAAAATGTATCCCTGGAGACTGCTAGGTAACGCACTCTGCCATCTTGCTTTGCTATATAGCAATCGGAGACTCGGCTTCTGGAAAATCAGTCTGTCGCTAAGAGCGTCGCTAGCCTGCTAGGAGCCTCTAGGCAACGTTACATTCGCTAAACACGCTATGGGCCTCTATAGCGCACCTAGCTCTACCTAGCATTTGTCAACTTTCGTGATGTAGACCGCAAAGGTGGTACTCGTCGCACATCAGCATCCACAATGGAGCACGACAATGTCGTACATCACCCTCTTGGGGCCGCAGCGTACTATTATCAATCGAAGGAGACTTTTCTCCGTTCTCAACTGCGGAACGCTGGCGTTCCCACTGACCCTGCCGCTGAACACAAACCAATCGTGGTGCACATAGGTGCCCAGCCAAACAGTTTACCCCACGCCGGAACGCTCATCTGCTTCGCGCTGGCGTTCGACTTATCCAAAGCGTGGCTTGAATTACACCCTGCGATGGACATATCGATCACAATCGATTTCGTCGATACTGCACACGATAATGGCGCAATTGACGTACCTCCCGGCTACCAGAAAAGCCATCGGTTCTCGAGGGCAATGGAGGGGTACCTTGGCGATTATTTCCAGATCATGAACACTTTTATGGCACTTTCAGGCGGCATTCAGTGGACACACAGCTTCTAAAGTGATTTGAACAGCCAACCAACCATCTCCACTGTCGTCAAAGCCGTCGTTGAAGAGAGAGATGTTGTTGGACCTGTGGTGTCACCAAAGAAACAGAAGCTGCCCTTACGCGCTTCATACCCCCAAGACGGCTGTGGGCTAGCAGATAATGCCGGCACGCACAACCAGTATACCGACAATCGTATTTCCTTCCGGTGCCCTACGCACGATAGACATTTCGTCGACCTTGAAGACGCAAACGACTGCAAGCGCCTCGAGTACAACACACCGCTGCGCAACCTCATCCGCAACCTTGTATGGGGTATGGATCAAAATGCCATTCATGTGCGCGTCACTGGGTCTGACTATGCTGGGACCTACCAAGAAGACTTGTTTGCCAGGCCGTGGAGGTACATCATATCCAAGCATCCCGAACTCAGACCCGTCCATACCGCTCACGGCACCCCCGACCCTCCTGTTACCATTTTCAGCCCATTACTCACCGATTAGGCAGGCTCAAAGCTCTCCAAGAGTCTCTATTTCATAGCAGGAGCTTATCAGTATATGAAAGACCAAGGCGTGGATTACCTTTTATCTGTTGCGAGGATGAGGGAACTTGGACGTGACCCCGCTGTCATATTCCACGAGATCACGAGGTGGCTCGAGGAGCCCAAGCATCTCTTCACGAGGTCATAGTGTTGAGTACATCCACTCCCTCTTCACTCACCACCGCCTTCAGCACGAAATCTCCCCTCGGGTTAAACCGCGACTCGTAAACGAGGCTATTAGGGTCACTATTTTGTTCCTTTTCTTTTGTACTATATCATGCCTTCATATGTACTTCTTGATGCCGTCATTGCAGACATTTTGATAGTAGTGAGCCAGAGGGTTAGGTGGGTTCGGGCTCTGGCGTCGGAAAAGTTTCAAGTGTAGTATATCGATAATTGTGTAGGTTACTTACGACGGAGACATCGATCCTGAAAGAGGTGATGCAACCAATCATGAAGCTATAGTTGGAGCACAGGGCGACGGCGGAATTCCCATCGTGTACTTGACTAATCAGCCAAAATCACGTAGATAAAGTCTGACATGCAGATAACCACAAATACATTATACGTTTCGAACTGACAATCTGCATCGGCGGTTAAGAATGGCGGGGACGCAAAGCACGATATAAATCATAGTAGAGGACGATGGCAGAAGCCGGGGAGAGGAAATGAAGGAGCAATAAACTCCCCCTTGCAGAACATGAGCCGATGCTACGTAAGAATCGGAGCGCTTCGTCGATTCTTCCTAACGCGTGACTCGGTGCATAAAGTTAGTACAACGATCCTACACTATAAATAACACTGGTCGCATGGTGGAATTTTGGATTGAATAGTCGTAAAGAGAGCCAAAAATATGTTTCCCATCCACATCCTCACGAATATGTCGCAGCCATCTTCGCAGGGTAACGGGTACCCAACAGATACGCTCGTTATGACAACCGGAAATTCGCTGAATCCACTCTAGCTCGTCCAAGTAAAATGATGGTGAACCTACGAGGATACCACTCCATACAGCAAGTCCCGTAAAAGAAAATGTATCCCACACCCGAACTGTTTTATCCGAAGACCCGAGGCGATGCGCGTGTTATCGGAAGAGAATGCGACGGACTTGGCATCAGCTAGATGGCCCTCCAGGGTCACTTGGAGCATGCCGGAACTGACATCCCACACCCGAACTGTATTATCCGAAGACCCCGAGGCGAGTGTTATCGAAAGAGAATGCGGCGGAGGTGACACGAGATGAATGGCCCTCCAGGGTCGCCTGGACCACGGAACTGGCATTCCACACTTCAACTGTATTATCCCAAGACCCAGAGATGATGCGAGTGTTATCGGAAGAGAATGCGACGTAGGTGACATGAGATGAATGGCCTGCGATAATTCGTAAACATAGACTCCATGCTTCATCTCTGCCCTTGGTTAAGTTGATACAACAATTTGTAAGTTCATGTTCATATAGTTGAAGGACAGACGACTGAGGAACAAATGCAAGCCCACAGTGATACACTTGTAGAGCACTCTGCGAGATTGCGTCAAAAGAGTGTTGGATGAACCGCTGCCCGTCATATATATATTGAAGTACCGGGATGCATTGTGGAACGAATTCCTATTAAATTCGTCAAAAAACGCTTGAAATGGATGATGTATGGATCTATATTTCATACCCTGTGCCATCTGTCAACTTGTGTCAGTGATGTAATCATGATACTTCCGGGTCAAGCGATTTCTCAAAGACACGCCACTCGCACGGGTAAGCAAACAACGAAGCCAAGTCGAGGTGGCTCTCGGTAACGTCGACATGCTTTACGATTTTGTACCCCATTCGCAAGTACCACTCCTGCAGTCGCATTTTGAACGCGTGCTCAAAAGTAGTTGGAAATAGTAGCTCGAGTTGGATTGCGGAGCAGCAGAGTTGAGCCTTGCAGTATGCCTCGGCGAAGAGCACCATCGCACGTCCTGTGCCACCGCCGCGGTGAGTAGGATCTAGAGCAAGCATCCCAAATTCGCCGTGTGTGGATGAGTGGCGCATGATGCGTATGCAACCGATCGCTTGGTTTCCCTCTATAGAGGACGACGAGGACGGGTGGGAAGGCAAACAAAGCACTGTGTACGCGATGGCCAGCTCTCCGGCGCTGATGTACTGCTTAATCTGGTCGGGATTCGTGCGTTTGTTCCCGCAATTGGGATGGAAGAGGTCACTTTCTGTCTCGGTGTACACAGTGTTGACGATTTCTGCCAGTTTCTCGATGAGAGTGATCTCTTGTGCAGCCGAGGGGGGAGCTATTTTGATTGTAATCTGTGAGGCTGACATGCTAGAACTCTCCATCTGAGCCAGAGCTATCAACTCTCACTAGTCTCTGAGTGTTAAAATGGGTAAAGCCTGAGTGATGAGTTGCACTCTAAGAGGACAGGAGGGCAGAGCCTGGAGTCCAAGAGATGAGTAACTGTATTGAGAAAAGTCAAGAGGTGACTTACCTGGAGTCCAAGAGATGAGTAACTGGGGATCTCAGTCTCTGGAGCTCCAGTTTATATACAATGGAGAACAATGGAAAAGGAACAATAGAGAGGGAACAATAAAGAAGGAACAATAAAGAGAGAACAATAGCAGAGAACAATAGAGAAGTGATGAAAGGGGAGAATAATAGGAATCTAAATACAGAACAATAAGAAGAATAGACTTTCCATATATGGGCAAACAATAAAACTGGTGATTAAGCTCAGGGTCAACCATATTAGGACATATCAAGGTCACATTCTAACACTGAGGTATCTGGGCTTCTTCTTTAACAAGTTTAGGACAGCTGAAAGAAAGGGATGATATCACGACATACTATTTGTATTCAAAAATGTAGTTCAGCAGACAACCCAAGGTGCCAAAAGCCTACCCATATTGTTTCCTGGATCTGGTACCTGATCTGGCACTCCCTTGATTCTGAGACAACTTGGGTTAATTGTGCAATTAAAAAAAAAATTGAATATTTGCACTCCCACACACTTAAATTTCACAATTCTATCCCTAACCCTAAAAAATTGAATATTCACACTCCCACACACTCTGTGGCAGGGGACGACCCTAAAAGTCCATTTTTACAGTTGTCCGGACTCCACTTCTACACATGTCAACAAACACTTGGAGTCTGAGAACCATTGGTACAGGCACCCGGACTCCACTTCAACACTGGTCAACAGGATCTCGGAGTCTGAGACCCCTACAGTCATATGTCTAATAATCACTCTCCATGGTATAGGAATAGAGACACAAGTGGACTCTGAGTCACAACTCATCAAGTTCATTCTATGGTTTCAGAGTCTGATCGTAGGCCCTTGTTGTGGCCAGAGAGCGGGAAGTTAGGGTGGATGCAGTGGCAGGTTCGGAGTCCAGATGCAGGGGCGCAGGTTAGGGTGTAGTCAGGGTGGTCCTTATGGTCTTATTCTCATTCCTCATTCCTGATGTGCATGTGGTCTCTTTATTGTGTATTTCTTGACATCAATGGTTCCTGATTCCTTGTAGTATTTATTGGGTTCATGCTAGCAGAGGCAATCCAAGACTTTCTCTTTGGATTTCCCCTCTGCTAGGTGAGATTCCCTTCGTGTGTGTTATTTCCTTTATTTATATACTTTGGATTTCCCCTCTGCTAGCTCTGATGTGACATCCGTTGGAGTCCAAGGGTTGCCCTTACAGCCTTACACTCTGTTCTAACCTGGTTACATATCACACATGTCACACTATGGCACACAGCCCGGGTTACAAGTCACACTTTTCACACAGTCTGGGTCACATGTCACACATCTCTGTCATCCCTTTACCGAGATTCCCACACTTCCAACTCCCCAGACCCAAACCCTGGCCATAAAACACAAAAATATTCCAATACATCCCATTCCCCTTCTACCCATTCCAAATATATCAGATCTTGCACTTTACCATCCTGCCTCCAATCTCCCACAACTTTTACCCTTGACCCATCTTCCCATGGCCCCCAACAAGGGATCTTTTTTCCCCCTTGTTCCCTGAATACTGCCCCAACTGTGGGAACCCTACCTTCCGAATACAGTAGGTCCTGCTGAGCTCATCAAAACCTACATTTCCATATAAAAATCAGCCCAATCAGATCAGCAGTTGTCTCAGAATCAAGGGAGTGCCAGATCGGGTACCAGATCCAGGAAACAATATGAGTAGGTTGTTAACTTCTTGGCAGAACATTTCAACCAATGCCATCTTGCCACTCGAGTTTTAGGAAATAGAATAGAAATATGAAAGAATTTTGATATATCCCCTAACAGATGGGCACATTTAATGAACAGAAAGGGAAATAAAGCCAGAAAGGAAGCACAAATGTAAATCAATGCCCTTTTACTTCACTTTAATTTCATGTGAATTAAATATGTGTGATGCTTCAAAGAGGCAGGTATGGTAGTGTTGCTGTGCAAGGAATATTGCTTGGGTAGCTCAATCTCAGGTATTTGCTTCATCTTCTGCAGTGGTAGTCTTGTGCAGGTTATCCACATACAAGTTACTGATCACTATCAGAGGAAGACAACCAGTAATGACTCATAAAGTGAGACTAACTACAGATAAGATAGCTCATATCAAAGCAAGTGAGTGGGCCTTCTCAGCTGGGGGGAATCACCATCACCTACTGGCTGCAAGTATCATGCTTGGGAAAAAAGGCATTATGTTCCCACAGTGTGACATAGTGACACATCACCTGCAGAAATCTCAAAATGTGTTTGCTTCATTCCTTAATGACCATTCCACCATTCTTGATATAAACCTGGGATATTGATGGTATATAGGTATATTTGATGCATACCAAAAATCAGCCTCATCTGCCAAAACCAAAAGCTAATGTAACTGCCCCAGGAGGAGAAAATATACACCTCACCAAAATCTACACTGGGAATTTTCCCTTCTATGAGACAGAAAATGGAGTGTGTGTCTGGCAGCCTGCATGCCAAACATAAACCAACGGTAGAGGACAAATAAGCAAAATGATATCCGAGGATGTCACATACAACACAATGAACCAAAGATATGGGAATGTAAGGACAGTTCCCATCATACTACGTCCTCATTTTCCAACAAATCTTATTTTGAGATTTATAAAATTGAGGAATCCAACAAACAAACTCCAACACCACTGAAGAGGCCCTAATCCCACCCCAAAACACCTGTCCAGTTTAAAAAAACTAATCCAAAGTTTCAATCTCAGCAATATACTTTTGTAATTGATCTTGTGCCTTCCTCAGAAACTGTCATTGGGGGAACATGTGACACAAGCCATTTCAATTTGAGTGATTGGTACGCACGTCAAGAAGCATGTTAACATACTCTTCCTGGGCTTTGTCTGGGGATTTTCCCTTTAAATTATTCCATGCAGCCCTATGAAATATGTAGGTGAAGTAGAATTTGGTAATTTCATAAAGCCTACCACTCGGCCCTGTGAAAAATTAATGGGCGGCTGGTATTTACGTCGCCAATAGTCGCTATGAGGCCTCGTTAGACAGAAGTTCAGTCCTAACTGGAGCAACAACATACCCTGTTTGTAGAGTGCATCAAACTATAGCCCAATGGAAGAATATCAATTTTAATTAGGAAGGAATGAAGAACACAAATTAGAAGCTTGCAGATAACTTGTCAGCCAGGGGATTATATTGGTGAAGATTCTTAATGATAGCAACGGCTGCGTTGAACTTTACCAAGAGCGAGGAGCCGCTAATTGGCTGGGTGGCAAGTTGAACGTAAGTCAATTCGGAGAAGGACATGGTGAGATGCATTGATGGGAGAGCAAGTTACTCACTTGCTGCAGAGTGAAGGACAAGCAAAGGCGATCAGATATGGAAATGGGGATGGGAGAGCGAGCACAGGTGAAGGTAATCAGGGATGGATGTGGGATGGGAAGAGCGAGTACGAGTTGAAGCAATTAGAGATGGATGTGGGAGATGGGACAGCAAGTGACTTACAAACTGGGTAGCGAACGTAAGTGAAGGCGGTCAGAGATGGACATGGTGATAGGAGAGGAAATAACTCACTTGCTGGAGGGTAAGAACGGGCGAAGGCGATTAAATATAGACATGGGCATGGGAGCCGGGGAGCGACTCACTTGCTGCAGGGTACGGACGAGCAAAGGCGATCAGAGATAAACATGGAGATGGGAGACCGCGGGAACAACTTACCGCCTAGAGAGCGAGTACAGGTGAAGGTAATCAGAGATGGAGATGGAGATGGGATGCAGAGTGACTCACCATCTAGGTGAACACAAATGAAAGCGATCAGAGCTTACATAGAGATGGGAGACCGATGAGTGACTTACAGACTAAAGGGGAAGTACAGGTGAAGACGATCAGAGATCAATATGGAGATGAGAAAACGAGGAGCGACTCACAAACTAGAGAGCGAGCACAGGTGAATGTAATCAGGGATGGATGCGGAGATGGGAGACCGTGAAGCAACTCACATCCTGAAGAGCGACCACGAGTGAAAGCAATCAGAGATGGATGTGGAGAGAGGAGACCGATGAGTGACTCACGGACCGGAGAGCGAGGACACGTGAAAGTACTAAGAGAAGGATATGGAGATAGGAGACCGATGAGTAACTCACGGACTAGAGGGTGAGAGTACAGGTGAAAGCAATCAGAGATGGATGTAGAGATGGGAGACCTAGGAGTGACTCACATCCTGAAGAGAGAGCATGAGTAAAAGCAATCAGAGATGGATGCGGAGAGGGGAGACCGATGAGCGACTCACGACCTGGAGAGCGAGGACAGGTGAAAGTACTCAGAGAAGGATGTGGAAACGGGAGACCGTGGAGCGACTTACATCCTGAAGAGCGAGCGCGAGTGAAAGCAATCAGAGATGGGTGTGGAGAGGGGAGTCCGATGAGCGACTCACGACCTGGAGAGCGAGGACAGGTGAAAGTACTCAGAGAAGGATGTGGAGATGGGAGACCGAGGAGCGACTCACGGACTAGAGGGTGAGAGTACAGGTAAAAGCAATCAGGGATGGATGTAGAGATGGGAGACCGAGAAGCGACTCACATTCTGAAGAGCGAGCACGAGTGAAAGCAATCAGAGATGGTTGTGGAGATGGGAGAGTGAGTAGACACTGACCATATCACACAGGGGCCTGGGTATGCGAGAGCAAACGTAATCTGGGGAGGGGAGTGCCAGGTAAGACTGGCAGTATTTACGGTCAATTAATATATTTATATGAGTAATTCAGTTAGATAGCTCTCTTAATTTATTCACATTCAAGACTCCTGTAAGTTGACTTTACTATTTACAGATACAGATGCATACATATCCAGATAGATAGATATCAATAGGTGACAGAGAACATCGACCTTGTCCTGCACTGGACTGGAGGAAATTCACTGAGAATTCAAACCAGCTTCTGCTTGGAGCCTGTATATCAGCAGCAGTTCAACTCGGTGAACCATCCACAATGTCACAGCAAGATTGTACAATATTTTTCTCGCATCTTCATTTGCTCCAGCAGCGTCGCATTGAAAATGGGGAACCTCATATGTTGTTCCGTCGTGTTTCACAAATCCTCAACTTGGTGAACAGCCCAGCTGCAGACATCCAAGCATCTAGTGCTTCGACATCGATTTCTTTAATAGTCAGCACCAATAGCGACACTGCAGCCTCTGAAGTGGCAAAGCATCCTGTAGTTGACTCCAGCATGAGCACCAACAATACCCCTTCATCCATCTGCAGTGTCTCTACAGGGATTGTAAGCCTCGAGGATAAGGCCAAGGAAGTGACAATCATAACCGCCATAAAACCGACAGTTAAACGAAAGTGAGTATATCTCCTTTTCTTCAGCAATATAATGGCTGATCATCAGAGATAATGTAGGCGGGCTCAGGAACCCATCAATATTCCCCACAAGCTTCGGACGCCACTCCAAAAGCGAACTCGTTCAGCTCACCAGCAGCAACTTACAGAGGTGACACCCTTCGCTGGTTTGGGAGACAATCCTCAGACTGCTGTAATTGGTGAGAAACCTCAAGGGAGTCGTGTCCCTGAAGGTGGGAATGTCGCTGGTAGAGGTAATCGAGGAGATCGTGGTCATGGTAAAGGTAGAGGTAGAGGTAGAGGTAGAGGCAGAGGAGGAAGAGGAGGAAAGCAGGCTTCACTTGAGAGCGAAACGGCTGATATTAGAGGCTGAAAATGGTGTGGAAACAGACACTACTGGTTAAGGTATGTACATTTTTTTCACTCTTCCTTGCCAAATCTCACGAATGATCATAGGTATTGGTATATATATGAAGCATCCTTTGAATGATATTCATGCAGTCACACTCTAGTTTTTTTTTTTTTCAACTTTGTCATTGTAGTCCAAAAATCTATTGAAATATACACACAGTAACGATTATTTTTTCTTCCAACCTTTCCAATCATGCCGAATAGACGATTCATTGCTATTGATAATAATTGGGTAAATTATTGCGAGAGAAAATTCCGCAGGTGGTTTGAATGAGTCGACTCTGATTGAGTTGAATAAATCCTAGTATGGATAACTATGAAGACGGTCCCATGAATATGCATACATATGAATATTAACCTTAACAGCACCAGTGAGGTATAACAGGAGCGGAATTCCGTCGGGGACAATCTCTATTCATTTATATTCATCTCTATTAGTGATTTTGTGGGCTGGTTAATGAGTGATGAGGTAAGGAGCAGAATTCCATCGAAGACAATCTCTATTCACCTCTATTCATCTCTATTAGTAATATTGTGGGCAGGTTAATGAGTGATGAGGCTCCTGAATATGAATAAATAAGGAGAGCTATGTATCTTAATTATTCATATAAATATCTTTTATAGGTGACCGAGGACTTTACCAATTTGTTCGAATGCCACTCAGCTTATGCAATGGGCCTGCAATTTTTCAACAAATCATGCAAAGGGTATTAGCACCATACCTCCGGATATTTGCTCTTGTCTACATTGATGACATAGTAATATTTTCCACAACTTTCGAAGATCACTTGTCACATTTAGATAAAGTCTTTAAGGTGATCACAATGACAGGAATTACTTTATCACCAAAGAAATGTCATTTGGGGCACCAATCATTAATTTTGCTGGGACAAAGGGTATCCAGATTAGGTCTATTAACGCATAAGGAGAAAGTTGATGCTATACTGCTATTAGATTCTCCAAGGAATGTCCATGAGCTTTAAGTCTTCTTAGGAATGATGGCGTACTTTTCAAGTTATATCCCATTTTATACTTGGATAGTATAACTCCCTTTCCTTCTGCTCAAGAAAGGAAAGGAATGGGAATGGACAAGGCTACAGGATGAAGCATCTGTGCTATCAAAGAAGGTCTTAGTTAATGCACCTTTTCGAGGATATAGCATACCAGGACTAGGCTACAGAATATATTCGGATGCTTGTGATGAAGGATTAGCTGCCATACTACAACAAATTCAACCAATTTGTATTCGTGATCTAAAAGGAACTAAGCTGTATGAGAAATTAAAGGCGGCTTTCGAGAAGGGAGAGAAAATCCCAAGATTAGTAATTCCAGTTGTAAAAGATGAAGATGAAAATGCACTGCAATGTGAGTGAGGAGAAAAATTCGAGAACACGACTGTATAAATTGAATGAGTGATTGCTTATTGGTCTTGAACATTGAAAGCTGCAGAAAGGAACTACTCACCAACAGAACGTGAAGCTCTCACTTTGAACGAAGGCCTAATCAAATTTCAATCATACTTGGAAGGAGAACAAGTAATAGCTATCACTGACCACACCGCACTCACTTGGAGTAAAACATTTCAAAATGTGAATCGATGCTTACCTACCTGTTGAACAATATTTGCTCCCTATCATGACTTGAAAATTGTCCATCATGCAGGAAAGGTACATTCTAATGTTGACCTGATCTCCTGGCTAAGAAAACAAGTTCCATACTACTCTAGTCCAGTGGCCGAAGATTCAAGACCTTTAACAATTGGGGAAAGCATTGAGGCTCCACTGCGCAACATGTACGAAGACTTGGCACCTAATTTTGAAGCAAGTGTATTGAATATTGTGAGTGGATGCAATAGAATTCTGAATACCTCTTCAAGAAAGAATATCATCATTGACAAGATCATACAATGACATACCTATTTTGGAGAGATTGAGATTGATTGCACCACATCAAAGGCTTAGACTATTTTGATTGGAATGGAAGAGAAGGAAAAACGATGATGGAATCAGAGTTATGATAAGGATAAGAATTTTGAAAAAATATTGGAAACACTGTGAAGCGATTCAGAATGGTTGAGACCTGAATTTCCGAACTATTGACTCTTAGATGATGGCTTACTCTATTTTGAAGACTGGGATGGTTGTCGATGCCTTTGTGTTCCAGAGGAATTTAGAGTCAAAATTATGAGTGAGATTCACAATTCACTCACTGAAGGCGCACATTGTGGTTATCACAAAACCTACAGCCACATAGCAAGAATTTATTACTGGCCCAAAATGTCTTGAGAAATCAAATGTTATGCTCTCTCATGTGATGTCTGCCAGACTAAGCCAAGGAGACATCCCCCAGTAGGCTTATTGAAGCCGATCCCCATACCATCCAGGTCTTTCAAAGTGGTGACCATGGATTTTATACCAGAATTACCCTTGACAGAAAAAGGTCATGATAATGTTCTTGTAATTGTAGATAAACTAATTAAATTCGCTATATTTATTCTGACAACAACAACGATCAATGAAACAGAAACAGCTAAGGTATTTTTACGCATATAATTACGAAGTATGACTTACCTCAACAGATAATAACAGATCGTGATTCAAGATGGACAGGAAATTTTTGGGAAGAAATCTGTAAAGGCATGGGTATCAAGTGATCACTTGGTATAGGATATCATCCACAAAGCAACAGTCAATCAGAAATAATGAATCAATACTTGGAGATTGCTTTGCATGCTTACATAGGATAAGATAGGAAAGATTGGGATGAATACCTTGATAGCCTGTCATTATCTTTCAATACCACACCACCCACTGCAACAGGATTTTCCCCAGCATTTGTTCTATGCGGATTCGAACCTCTGACTCACTTATCACTTCTGTATGCAAAGTAACAAAATGTTTCACACTTCAAAGGTCAGGGGGAGGAACTGACCAGTTTGATGCACTGATTATTACCAATGAGGATGCTTCAGAGATGACTGAACAATTCACAACTCACCGCTCAAGAGCACAAGAAGCCTTAATATTGGCCCAGGCACACCAACGAAAAAATTATGATAATGGTTGACTAAATACTGAGTTTGAGGAAGGGGATTAAAGATTGAATTGAAACTTATTTCTCTTCTTCGGTGAGATGCATTACAGAACCATAGGCTGTCCAGAAAATTAACAAGCTAACACAATCTTAGCCACTTAAATGTTACTTGACTCATTGCAGTATGCAACTCAAAAGGGTTGTCAGCGTTAATATCTGATGAGGGTAAGAGATTCCATCGGCGCTGAAGTGTACTTATATCAATAATCTAAAGACTTTCACCTCTAGAGTTAATACCCTTTTGCGGTGATCTTGATCCTGGGCCTGGGCCTCCCGATTCACCTCTTCAGGAATACATGGTAAGGACTTCGTACACTGTAAATTATTCATTAAAACTTATGCACAGGAATTTATGTAAGACTCAGTATGTCATTTTGACCTTAATACAATGCTCCCATCAAGTGCGTGCCATCATTTACAATGGACAAGTGTCATGCTAATGCTAATGCTAATGTACTGGTTTCAGGCTTGGGATAAATATGTATGCATATCTCTGTTTGTTGATTTAGATGTTTGTTAACTGTTATAAGGATGGTCTTTCATATCTGATATCTAAGATCTCTGGACTTTTCTTTGACGATTGGCTAGTTGACCAGAATCATGGAAACTTCTGGCATCAAGGCGGGATGATGGCCAATTTCTACCTCCAAACATGACTACTTTGATATGCAGAGATCCCCTCGAGAGCTGCATCGGGATAGAAAAGATTATCTGGGCACACAACATTGACAAGACACCATATATGGAGAATGAAGGAGCTTCGCCATGTGTTCCTTTGCAGCAGGTTGTTCTTTCCCCTTGTAAATGGGATCCAAATACTCATGTTGATGAAAAACCTCTTGACAAAATTTTTGCTAAGGAACAATTAAAGCAATGGCACAAAGACAGTGTTATACAGTTGGGAATGGGCGAGAATCATGACGATGACTGGTGTTCCAAAACGTTATGTGAAATAGAATGACCTCCCTGACATTGTCTATGTACCTACTATAACATTGTGTACTGTGTTCCATCTAGAGTATAATAATGAATGTACAGTAATGCTCGAGAAAATTAAATAATATATTTAGACCTCTGCTGGAATAGAGAGGATAAGTTCTTCGGCTGCCTTCGATCGTGGCTTAATGGTACACCTGAAGTCAGTTGGAAATCTCGAGAAAGGGTTAACTTAGTAGGTAAATGATGGGGGGGATATTTATCCACATACGAGAAGAAACCTGAAGTCCATTCATATTCTGGAGGTATTTCCTTTCCTGAACTGTCTGTTGCGGGCGATATGTCAAAGAGCTGGAGGATGGAGGCAACTGTGATGAGTAATGAATTCTCAGCCATATAACGCCCCGGACAAATACTAATCCAAGTCATAAAATTCAAGAAGCTCAATGAATAGTTGAGTAACTTACCATCTTCCATAGCTGAATACACCTAGCTGTTCTGGCTCTCTTCTTCCTGGCTCCAGGAAACGTCCAGGATCAAACTTGTCAGTATAAGGACCGAAATCAGCCTCTTCGCGAAGTAAAAGTCTAATGTTTGTGAGGTTTAGTATCATAATTATGAATGCATTATTATATTTGTGCACATACCAAGAATTGCCAAATATGATCACTCCTTTTGGGATGAAGTAACCATCGATGACATTATCTTCAGCCGCAGCATGGGCCACACCCATAGGAAGAAGGGGATGCCATCACAGAGTCTCTTTGTATATGGCTATGGTATATGGGAGAGCTTGCATGTCTTCGAATTTGGGTAGTCGAGCGCCTTCAAGGACATTATCTAATTCCTCTTGAGCCTTCTTCTGAGCTTCGGGGAAAAGAATCATTGAAAGGATGAAAGTCTTTAATGTGTTGACAGTCTGAAAGTGGTTGATCAAAATAAATTAAAAATGTAACTAAGCTATAGGATGACAAACTGTTTCAGTGCCTCCTGCAAATATAATGGCCGCTGTGTTCTTGATTACTTCTTCGGCATCGGCAGGCACATCTTTGTTTTCAGCTAGAGTTTCAAGGTGAGTAGATGTCAACGAAGATTGCACAGTTCCGTTGGCCTTTGAAATTATGTTAGGGATTCATCCTGTAGGAGACCGTTACAGCTCAGGCTTACCATCTTGGCCTTGACATGCTGGAAGGGAAGCTCTGCCATGTCTAGAATATACTTTTTCCACACCCTGGCTTGCCGCTTGTAGGAAGCACCAGGGACCCATTCCAGGATATACTTCACTATAACATCCACTTAGTATGCCTGCAAAATGAGAGGGTTTCGAATGCTTACTCCATGGTATCATATCCACTGTGAATCTTCTGGGACGGCAGCTTCCCCTGCAGCTTTCACGGCTTCTTCTGCCATACAAAGGTAAGGATCATTTTCAGGCTTGACGGTGATTCCGTATCCAACCTATGGTGCATTGGAACAAGGTGAGCAAATCATTTTTAGGACATGGACTCCTGGATAATTATTCACCTCCATGATTATAGCCCCAGCCACATGTTTGAGATGCATCACAAAGTCATCTGGCTTTTTGAGCAATCGACGCAGTAATTCTCTGAGTTATTACATTATTACATAAATGTTTTTTATTTATTTTATGTTTAATGGGAATACCTTGTATGTTTTAATTGTATAGGCTTATATGGTTCGACAGCTTGAAGATGGAGTCTAAATATATTATTTTATTCTCTCGAGCGTTACTGTACATTCATTATTATACTCTAGATGGAACACAGTACACAATGTTATAGTAGGTACATAGACAATGTCAGGGAGGTCATTCTATTTCACGTAACATTTTGGAACACCAGTCATCGTCATGATTCTCGCCCATTCCCAACTGTATAACACTGTCTTTGTGCCATTGCTTTAATTGTTCCTTAGCAAACCTGTCTGGACACTATGGTCAGAACTAGACCTTGCAACTTGTCTGACAAGATTACATGTAGCCTGGTCTGTGATCCTTCATCTAAAATTTTCATCAATTCATGTGTCATCTGCAAGAGAGATAAACCTTCTAGGTGCAAACCTTATGGCTTCTCAAGCAACTCCTGATACCCCTCTGACCTTGAAGTTCAATCACTATGAATTTCATTGAACAACTCCCAACCTCCTCCGGTCATACTGCCATACTGGTTATTGTGGACTGACTATCCAAAAAAGCATCTTCATCCTGACAACAGACACTCTCACATTGCAAGATCTCACTAAACTCTTTGTCATGCATGTCTTCTCCAAACATGATATTTCTTCCCACATGACCTCTGATTGTGGCTCTGAGTTTGTCTCACACCTCTTCTGATTTCTCAGAATTGCTCTGGACATGAAGCTTCACCTCATGTTAGCCTATCATCCCAAGGATGATGGACAGACAGAGCCCTCAACACTCTCTGACCTCTGGCTTGACTTATTTATAATCCTGCCAGATTATTGTCTTGACACAAGTCTTGACATCTCCGGTGACCTGACACCTTGCATGACCTCCTACACTACTTAACTTCATCTATCCTGGTTCACTTGATTGGCTCTGACCAACCCAAGATTGGGACACAATGTACAGCAGAGGTGCAGCACATAAGCTGAAGCCAAGTCCTATTCTTACCTATACTCTGATGTATCTTAGCTTTGTTATGCACAGAATTTAACAGTATATCAATATCTTGAAATGAACTTCTATTCAGTTTAGGGGCCTAGATGCTGGCATTTTACCTTTCATAATGCTTTCAACCAGCACTCCCCACTCCTTTCCAAGGTGAAACCTGGTAAGGTCAATTTTTACCATGGATTTCACAGAGAATATGCAGGATGTTCCTGGCATAAATAAACCTTTTTGCAGATCAAAGGGAATCCACAAGACCCTGTTACCTGTATGGGTCACTAACCAACCATTGGAAGCTAGCAGGAAGAATCCAGTGGGAAACTCATGAAGCAATAGAGAGTGTGGGCTTGTGGGAGAAGGTTGGTATGAGTCAAGCATCTGGAAACTGCTTTTATATGACTGCACTGCCTGCATCCCAACCTCAACATTCCATGCAAATGCAGTTTGATTACCTGACCCAGAGTCAATGTGTTTTCCATCAGGTGAAAACAAGACAGAGTTGACCTTACCTGTATGCCCTTCATATGGCTGCACTGCCTGCATCCCACCCTCAACATTCCATGCAGAAGCAGTTTTATTACCTGACCCAGAGGCAATATATTTCCCAACAGGTGAAAATGAGACAGAGTTTACCTGGTCTGTGTATCCTTCATATGGCTGCTTTACTGGCATCCCAGTCTCAACACTTGACAGATGAACAGTCTGATCATGTGAGCTGGAGGCAATATATCTCATATCAGGTGAAAATGAAACAGAGTTAATGAAGTCTGTGTGCCCAGATGAAATATATCTCCCATCAGATGGAAATGAGACAGTGTTGACCCAGTCTGTGTGTCCTTCATATGGCTGGGCTACTGGCATCTCAGTGTCAACACTCCACAGATGAATAGTCTGATCATCTGAGCCAGAGGCAATATATCTGCCGTCAGGTGAAAATGGGACAGTGTTGATGAAGTCTGTGTGCCCTTCATATGGCTCGCCTACTGGCATCCCATTCTCAACATTCCACAGACGAACAGTGTGATCAGTTGAGCCAGACACAATATACCTGCCATCAGGTGAAAATGAGACAGCATTGACCTTGCCAATGTGCCCCTTATATGGCTGGGCTACTTGCATCCCAGTCTCAACACTCCACAAACAAACAGTCAGATCATCTGAGCCAGAGGCAATATATTTCCCATCAGATGAAAATGAGACAGAGTTGACCTTGCCTATGTGCCCTTCATATGGCTGGCCTATGGGCACTCCAGTCTCAACACTCCACAGATGAATAGCCCGATCATCTGAGCCAGAGGCAATATACAGGTGAAAATGAGACAGCGTTGACTGAACCTGTGTACCCTTCATATGGCTGGGCTACTTGTATCCCAGTCTCAACACTCCACAGACGAACAGTCTGATCATTTGAGCCAGAGGCAATGTATCTCCCATCAGGTGAGAATGAGACAGAGTTGACCAAGCCTTTGTGTCCATGCAGTTGAAATAACAAAGGTTGATCCAAAGTTCCTTGTAATAGCTGAACCACTGGTAGAGATGGCACCTTCTTGATCCATTGTAACACTACTGAATTCTGGGAACAGAAGGGCAGAGCTGATATATAGATGTGGGAAGGGCTGTATGCAATTGGGTCCACAAATTTGCCTATGAATTTTGCAGCATCCAGCAGACCAATCTTAAGTGAACTAATATTCTTCATTTTCTATTCCATATTAGTAATGCATCATCAAAATATTATTTAAACCTACCTGAGATAATCTATTCAAGAGTGCACCTCCAGTATGCACATTCCCCTCCATGCTGAGTACTTCCAACCAATAAAGAAATTTCTCAAGTAAAAATGACTCAATCCACCTTGAATGTCCTTCATTTAGCAATGACCCAGAACATGATAAGGCCATGCTGTGCAAACATAGGTTAAATATGATGGGATATGGACCATTGTTCTTGCACCCATACTGTTTTTGTATATTTTTGTTGCACCCCCAATGCCAAAGTGTAATTCCAGCTCCATGATTGCAAAGCACTTATATGCACTGCTGTTGTGGGCAGAATGAAGGTTGATAAACCACTCGCAAGATCCTGCACGAGATTCAGTGATCAAATAGTCAGGGAAGGATGCATGATAAGGGATGATTTCTTCATCAGCATCCTTTTCTGGAACATGAATTACTGAATGTAATGACTGCAATGCTCCTCGAACAAGTTGGGGACTTGTATTCAACAGCCTTGCATAGCCTATCACCTGCAGAGGTTGAATGGCAGAGACAAGCAAAGAGAGACAGGCTTGAATACGAGCCTTTTTATCCGGATCTATGTTGCTGAAGGCCTCAGAAAGAATAAATGTGTATATATTGTCGACACCAGCAACAGCAAGTGTGGGAGGTGTAGCCAAGGAACAAAGCTTCTTCAGGCGTTCAGTTCAACTGCCCTTGTAGTTGCCAATATATGCGCATATGGTTGAAACATAAATGAAGAGTCCTCCAGCACATTTTGCAAGGATTGTTACTTCCTGTGGAGGCCAAGGGGTATCAGCATATTCATTCCTTAACTGGGGTATCCCTGCGAGCTGATGAGTCAGGTACATTATGATATCTGCTTCAACAATATGGTCCTCAATCTGATGTAAGCGAAAACCACTGTGGCGTTTTGACTGGAATGCAGACCGTATTGGTGGCTCGGGCCGGCTGGTTACAATGATCTTCAGATACTTCACTGGTCTGCTGGTCAGAATGACATTCAGTAACTTTTCAGTTGCCACACCATCATCACATTCATCAAGAGCATCAATAGCTAGGACAATAGAAGTCATGTGCTGCTCGAATGCAGATTTGGCAGGCTGCAGAATCAGTAATTTGTACTGGTCTGCAAGATTCATGCCAAGCGGATCAGAACATTCCCTGTACTGCAGCACCTTCATCAGCTCCTCTCTGAAGCCAGTAGATGTCC
>KN837104.1:16608-38694 GCA_000827215.1 Sphaerobolus stellatus SS14 | reverse complement strand
CAAAGACCACTGCATACAGGTTTTCAGGACTTTTGTTCTGTTAACATCTCTTCACTGTTGTGAATGATTGTCAAACTCTTGCACGCACCTCCTGACCCAATTCCCAGATAGAAAATGGATCCACCTCCCCTGCTGGAATTAGTTGACGGCGCAGAGCACTACAAGGTTGAACAGGTACTGGACAGTAGACTATTTCTTAACCATTTGGAATACTTGGTCAAGTGGAAGGGTTATGGGTACGAGGAGAACTTATGAGTCGCCGAACAGGATATGGCCGCACAAGATTTGGTCACACAGTTTCACCTCAGTTACCCTAACGCTCCCCATCGGATTTGTATCACTGCTTTCAATTCTCTGGATTGTCAACAAGTCAGACACCTTCGCCATGTGTCGAGGATGCCACATTCTAGAGGGGGGGGTGTTGTCAGGGGATGGCCCTAGATTTCTGCTTGGGACTTTTTCGCCTGGGATTATTCCCAATGTCAATAACTCCTATGGAGCTTTGATGCGCGGATTTTCCCAGCAACATGTTTGTCAACTCTTATGGCCAGAAAGCGGGAGGTTAGGTTGGAGACAGTGGATTCCACACAGGTAGTTGCTGCACTTTGGTGGTAGGGTGGTTAGTGTCGGGTATCTTTTATTATTCTTCAGTTCACTTCCGTCTCCATTATTCCAGCTTTCATTATATTTCCTATTGTGTATTTCCTTGGCATCGATGGTTCCTGTTTCCGGACGGTATTTATTGGGCTCACCCTGGCAGAGGCAATCCAAGACTTTCTCTTTGGATTTCCCCTCTGCTAGGTGAGATTCCCTCCACATGTATTTATTTTGTTCATTTATATATCTTTGGATTTTGTCAAGGGATGACCCAAATATTTCATTTTCAGAGTTGTCTGGACTCCGCTTCAATACGAATTTACAAGCTTTCGGAGTCCGAGACCCCTATAGTCACAAGTACAACACTCGGCCTCCGCGGCACTCCAATGCATATACTGTCAGCCCCCAAAGTGTATCTCAACTGGTTCGTTCCATAGCTTCGGAGTCTGATCGTAGGCCCTTGTTGTGGCCAGAGAGCGGGAGGTTAGGATGGATGCAGTGGCAGTCTCGGAGTCTGCATGCAGGGGTGCTGGTTAGGGTGTAGTCAGGGTGGTTCTTATGGTCTCATTTTCCATCATCTCTTGTTCCTCGTTCCTGATGTTCATGTGGTCCTCCCTTTGTGTATTTCTGGGCATTGATGGTTCCGAATCCCTTGTGGTATTTATTGGGTTCATGCTGTAAGGGCAACCCTCGGAGCTGTGTGGATGTCATGCAGAGCTAGCAGAGGGGAAACCCAAAGATATATAGGTAAACGAAAATAAGGGAATAGATACACACGAAGGGAATCTCACCTAGCAGAGGGGAAATCCAAAGAGAAAGTCTTGGATTGCCTCTGCCAGAGTGAGCCCACTATATACTGAGCGGAAGTTGTAATTATCTAAACGACAATGAACATAATAAGAATGGAAGCAATAAAGGGGGAAGCAAACAGATGATCAATGAAAACAAAGGAAGTGGAACAAACGGAAAAACAATGACCAATACCCAACAGCCAATTGGCGCTAACTGCCTCCTACCCATGCACTACCCGCGCGGAGCCCACTGCCTTCAACCCATCTTCCCACTCTCTGGCCACAGGAGTCGGTGAATGTGTTGCTGAGGAATCCATGAGGAAACATTTCCTGGGAGTAATTGATGTTGGGCATAATTCCGGGCGGAAATCTGAAGTCATCCCCTGACACATGCTAGCAGAAGCAATCCAAGACTTTCTCTTTGAATTTCCCCTCTGCTAGGTGAGATTCCCTTCACATGTATATTTTCCTTTATTTATATACTTTGGATTTCTCCTCTGCTAGGTATGGAGTGATGTCCATTGGACTCCGAGAGTTGCCTTTACAGCAGAAAGTCTTCTCATTAGGAACCAAACTCCGGTTGTAGTCATCAGTACTGCACAATCCAGCATCTCAGAAGATAGCTTAAATGCAAGCATAGTGACAACAGTGAAATCCCTTTCTCTTCAGTCTGAAGGTCTATGTCGGGAAAAGCAACCGGAGCCCTGAGTCAAACAAACATAGACGCCTTCGGGCACCTAGCTGCTGTGGTGACTACTCTTGCAGAGGAACGACAAAAGACCAACAGAATACCAGCAGCTCTTGAAATACTACTCCAAAGAACATTGAATGTAGAAGATACATCAGCACCTGAAATCAATGAACCGGGCATGCCTAAGGAAGGTCGGAGTCCAGGGAATGAAGGCCAAAACTCATTCCAAATGAAGCCTTCTAACCCCCCTGACTTTGACGGAGACCAAGCCAAAGGGCAGGGCTTCCTTTCCGATTGTAGGAGCTTCTTTTCCAAACAAGCAGGCTTGCATAGGCTGGACCTTAACCTTTTTCAAATCGGGACGTGCGGCGGAGTTTTTTGATCTCATCCTGTGCACGGAGTCCGAAACCGGGAGACCGTACCACTCAGGTTGGAGGGAATTCAAAACTGACTTCAAAGAGTGTTTCCTGCCCTGTAACCGGCAAGCGATTGCTATTACCCAACTTGAAGGTATCTCTTGGTACCAAGGCTTGGACTCCATCAATGATTACATGGATAGGTTTAAGCAATTGATACACCATGCCAGCTACAAGGATGGAACCACTCAAGCTGTGAAATTTGCAAAGGGCTTTCAAAGTCCTTGAGGACACAGATTGCTACATCAGAGCCCATGCCTAAGCTCAACAGCCTGGATGAAGGGGTGAATGCAGCCTGAAGCCTAGCAGACACCTAGGAAACCAATAAGGTGTTCGAAGAGAACATAAGAACAGTGGAGCGGACTCGGACAATCATCAAACCCTTGGCTGTAGTTTCAAAGCCCCCAGCCCCTGTTTTCAGGCCTTTCATACCACCATGTCCTGCAGTTTTTCCCACCATTTCAGCCCCTGCTTGCATTTTGGATGCTCCAGTTCCAATGGATGTGGACAGAGCCCATGGAAGGACCACAGTATCCAATCTGGTCTGCAGACGCTGCAGCAAAATAGGTCATATTGCCAAGTTCTGTAATGCAGACTTTGACATTCGAGCACTCACCACAGATGAGAAAACAGAACTCCTTTACCAACTTATGACTGATTTGGACACAGTCGAACAACCCCAGGTGGAGTCCGAAAATGTGGCAGTTGCAGAGTCTGAAGAGGAGCAGGATTTTGTGGTGACCAACGAGTGAATTAGGTGCCCTTGTTGCATGTATCTAATCACTTTTCGGTTTTGGAAAATGAATCTATAATTACTCAGTTTCCAGAGACCAAAAATTCAGTTGCAGTCACATTAAAGCCACCGGACCCCCATTAAGACATCTTTTCAGCAAATCTGTCGATGGGAGAAGCATTTGTCAAAACAGTATACACTGGCAGCCACCCCAAGTCCCAAGTCACTATCTCTTAAGGTCAGCATTCAAGCGACAGACACTGGAGAACTGTTCTCTACCCCCACCCTAGATGACTGCAGAGCTACTGGTCAATTCATGAATAGAGATTTTGTCAGAAGGAACTGCCTCATGACTAAGAAGCTCACTTGAGCTATCCTGGTCTTCAATGTAGACGGAACCTGAAATGCAGCAGGCTCTATCACAGAGGTAGTAGACACTATCCTTTGTTGTGAAGATTACACTGAACAGACTACTTTTGTGGTTACCAGTTTGAGAAAACAGGGTATTATTCTGGGTTTCACTTGGTTGAAAGAGCACAACCCAGAGATTGACTGGCAGAACAAGCAAGTAAAAATGAGTCGGTGTCCGGAGAAGTGCCAAACATGTAGAGTGGAGCTCCAAAAAGAGACACAGGCCCAACAAGTACAGACCAGAGCTGCAGCCAAGCGACTACTGGAGTGTCATCGGGGTCCACACCCAGCACTGGTAGAGGTCAAGAATGAGGAGTTTTCGGAATCCGAGGTCAAGGTCGAGTAATCATCAGATGCCAGTGATGATGCAGACCCAGTTGCACCGGAGGATGAATTTGAAGAAGGGGACTGACTGTTCTACATCAGTCTATCAACAGAGGCAGAGTTCATTTGCACCACTCAGACAATATTACAGTGACTGGCAGAGGCCCACAGCAAAAATGTAAAGTGGAGTCCACTATCCCAGAATACTTGAAAGAGTTTGAAGAAGTATTTTCAAAGGAGTCATCCAACAGCTTACCAGATAGAAAGATATGCGACCACATAATTGAATTACTACCGGAATCTGAGCCCAAGAACTGTAAGGTATACCCTCTGTCTTTGAATGAACAGGCTGAATTGGAAGAGTTCCTACTCGAAAACCTCAATTCAAAATGTATCAGGCCATCCAAATCACCCATGGCATCACCAGCATTCTTCATTAAAAAGAAGGATGGGTCCCTACATTTGGTTCAAGACTATAGAGTCCTGAATGCAATGACGATTAAAAACCAGTATCCGATCCCCTTGATCTCTGAACTTGTCAACCAACTTCAAGGACCCCGATATTTCACCAAACTGGATGTTAGATGGGGTTACGACAATGTTCGTATGTGACAAGGTGACGAATTGAAGGCCGCTTTCCGAACTAATAGGGGACCAATAGTGCGGTGATCTTCAAGACCATGATGAACGACATTTTCCGAGACCTCATCATGGAAGGGGTGGTTTGCGTATACATTGACAACATCCTGATATTCACCAAGACCATTGAAGAGCATTGTTGGATCACGAAACTTGTTCTTCACCGCCTATGGGAAAACAAGCTATACCTCAAACCAGAGAAGTGCGAATTTGAACGGACACACATTGAATACCTAGGCTTGATCATTTCGGAGGGCCAAGTAGAGATGGACCCAGTCAAGGTAACTGTGGCGACCAAGTGGCCGGAGCCCGAGAACAAATGAGGACTACAGTCATTCCTTGGTTTTGTCAACTTCTATAGGTGGTTCTTTAAGAACTTCTCTCACCACACCCGCCCCCTTTTCAATCTCACAAAGAAGGGTTTGACTTGGCAATGGGAAGCCAGAGAGCGAGCCGCCTTTAACAAGTTGAAAGAGTTAGTGACTTTGGCCCCATACTTACACTACCTAGCAACTCAGGCCCCTATTGAGTTGAAGCAGACTCCTCTGACTATGCAACAGGGGCCACCTTGTCTCAGTTATCTGAAGAAGACAATAAATGGCACCTGGTCGCTTTCCTTTCTAAGAGTTAGAGCCTGGTGGAAAGTAACTATGAAATACATGATAAAGAGATGCTAGCCATTATCCGAGTCTTGGATCAATGGCGGCATTTCCTTGAAGGAGCCCAACACAAATTCGAGATTTGGATGGACCACCCAAATCTACAATATTTCATGACTACCAAAAAGTTAAACTGACGACAGGCAAGATGGTCATTATTCCTGTCCATGTTCAACTTCACACTTCATCAAAAACCAGGCAAGTCCATGGGTAAAGCGGACAACTTGTCAATGTCAGAAGATCATGGCTCAGGCTCCGATGACAACCAAAACATCACCTTGTTGCCTCTGGAACTGTTCATCACTAGGGTGTTAGAAGAAGAGCAAGTGGAAGTCAGTATGGTCGGCAGAGTGGTTGGAGTCCGAGAGGTTACTAATGTTTGGAGGCAAGATATATGTAGCCCCCGGACTCCGAACTGAGGAGGCAAATTGTGTCACAACACCATGACTCTAGGATCGGAGGCCATGTGGGTTGGTGGAAAATATTGGAGCTGGTGGGAAGGACATATTGGTGGCCACAGATGTCAAGGTATATTGATCAATACATCAAAACCTGTGATCTATGTCTAAGGATGAAGATGCAATGTCGGCCTCCAATGGGGAACTACAACCACAACTGGTACCTGAGGCTCAGTGGGACACAGTAAGTGTAGACTTCATAGTCGAACTCCCTGATGTGCATGGATCGGACTCTGTCATGAACATTGTGGACTCGGTGTGTAAAAGAGCACATTTTATTTCAACAAACACCACTATCACGGCTCTGGGTGCAGCCTGACTTTATCTCAATCATGTCTGGAAGCTGCACGGACTTCCACACCAAGTGGTCTCAGATTAGGGTCCGCAGTTTGTCGCTGAATTCACCATTGAGCTCTATCATATGTTAGGCATCAAGCTCACCACAACCACAGCCTATCATCCACAAGGCAATGGACAAACAGAGTGTGTGAACCAAGAACTGGAGAAATACCTATGGCTATTTGTGAACCAACACCAAGATGACTGGGATGAGTTACTACCGCTGGCCAAATTTCAATACAACAACCATATATATTCAGTGATGCAACAGACTCCAGTCGTGCTAGACACTGGTTGGCACCCGAGAATGGGTTTTGAGCCCAGACAACCGGAGTCCCACCTTGAAACAATAAATGAGTTCAAAGATCGAATGCAACAAACACTGGAGGAAGTAAAGGTTGCTTTGACTAAGGCTAAGGATGACATGGCACATTATTACAACAGGTGACGTACCCCAGCCCCTGAGTATAATATTGGAGACTTAGTGTTCTTAGATTCTAGTGATATCAAGACTACACGTTCATTGCAGAAGCTGAGTCACTGTTACCCAGGCCCTTACAAGATCATAGGCAAAGTTAACTCCAATGCTTACAAGCTTGAATTATCAAACTCCATGAGCCGCATTCACCCAGTGTTCAATGTGATAAAATTGCTTCCAGCCCCCAATGATCCCATTCTGGGCAGACACGCACAACCACCAGCGGAACCTGAGTTGGTAGATGGTGAACATGTCAATTGCATGACATACATGTTACAGAGGACATGTGTGCGAACTCACAAGAGTCCACACCAAAGAGACCTGATGTGTTTCCTATTAACGCACGGCACGAATCAGAACAGAGAGTATATATCTGCTGCACAAGCAATTCAGGGGATTCCTAGATCAATTGAATGCTCCTAGTGTTCAATAAACAAAGGAAAAAGCATTGATATGAATGCTTTAAGAGAAGAGATAAAAAAAAGTTGCGCTCTGATGCAGACAGTATTACTACTGTCTCTCATTCAATGACAACACTGGACACCAGTGCCCAGTACTGGAGTGACCTTAGTAATCAAGCTGTGCAATGTGATCGTAGAGCCCTTGAGTTACAACTCAAGCTGGTAGAGGAAAAAGTGATTTGCTTTCAATTAGACTAAAACACATTTATATGAAGTGGGTCTATTATCTGAACAGCAAGTAATGTTTAGTGCTAATGCTGGAAGGACAGTGAATAATCCTTCACAGGGATATGGAATAAATTCCATACATGAAGTGCATATAGAAAGGAGCGAACCTGATGTACCTTTAAATTGACAAAGTACACCTGCTTTGTCGATGACTGCACTATTGGATGGTGCAGTAGTCAATTGAATGGCTAAATATCTGGGTATTCAACAGATGATGAGGCAGGCAATACAAAATGCCTCACATGACGGTGAGGCAGAGAAATCATTTCTGGCTAACACCTGTTAAGCCCCGTGCTTAAGTGTCACAACACATGACTTCATTTAACCTCTACGAAGCTTCGGAGGAGGTCACATATCTTCAGAGAGCTTCGTGTGGACTTTGTTTGACTTCACATCTTACTTCGTTCAACTTCCCATCTCACCTCGTCTTCATGTTCGCACAAAAAACCCTTTGCCCACATCCTGACTTCTTCTTGTGGTGGTCCCACTGACGGTGGACCAGACCCCAATCCAAACACTGGTCCGAACCCTAATCCTGATGGCGGTGACGGTGGCAGACCTCCAGATGATGATGGTGATCACAGCTCTGATGATGCTGAGGACGAAGCCTTGAACCGAAGTTACAAGGACAACCTTGCTATCATTGTGAAACATGTAGTTGACAAGGATGGCGGAAATATTAAAGTCAGGGTGCCGGATACTTTCAATGGTTCAGATCCTGACAAACTTCGCGATTTCATCTTTGGCTGCAGACTTTACTTCCGAGGCAACAAACGTGCCTTTCAAAGTGAAGCTAACCAAGTCACCTTCACTATCTCATACCTTTGTGGTACTGTGCTTGATCATTTCGAACCCTATATCTTGGGTGAGATCGTGAGATCCCTAAAGCGCAAATGATGACTAGTTGGGCTTTGTTTCAAGCCTTTCTTACTGAGTCTTTATCCTGAGGATGAAGCCAAAGAACAGCTAGACCTTCTTATCTTCCCCAAAGATGGCAAAGCCTCTACTTTCTTTGCTTCTTTCGAGGAGTGGAAGGCCCAAACCAACTTCGGTGACCATTCATACCGAAGGAAGGTTCTCAAGCTTATCCCCAAGCATTTGAAAAGGGACATCACTTGCATGATCCCCAAGCCTCAAACTTACTCTGAGGCTAAAGCTTATATCCTCCAGTTTGACCAACGTCACTGGGAGGATTCTTGTGAAGCTGCAGCTGAAGCTAAGCTTCATTCACATCTTCTTCACGGCACAAAAGCCCCTGTGAATACGACTTCGGCTGGTAGTTCGTCAACTCCCAAGCCTTTCAAGAAGTCAAATAACAACAACAATACTTCGGGTGAAAGTTTGAACAATTCGACCCACAACAACAATAAGGGCAAGAGCAAACCTGTACAGAAACCGAATGACATTTCAAAACTGCTTGGTGCTGATGGAAAGTTGCTTCCAGCAGTTTGCCAACATTGCTTCGACCATGGCCTGTTATTGATTTGTGGTCTCAAAGGTCACATGGCTATGGATTTTACTAGGTGCAAGCCTGTGACAGGACAATCTGCGAACCAGGTTGCTAGGATCACCGAAGTCTCAGTAGCTTCGGGCTCTGGGTCAAAAAAAATAAATAACAAGCAGCCCTCCGGAACCTGTATGATCCGAGGTTGCATTGACCCCCTTCGTCCAGAAACTATCCTCCATCTCAACGCATCCGCTCTTTCAAATCCGAACTCTCTTATGCTTTCACTCTCTAGTAATAAAATTCCAAAAACATTTCTTGGACTTGTCAATTCCGGTTCTTCACATTGTTTTATAGAAACGAAGTTCATTTGTGAACACTCTCTTGTAACTTTAGGGGTTGATCCTTTACCTTTGTCTCTTATTGATGGCTCTGTCAATACAGTTGTTTCTGAAGCCATTACTATCCCAATTCGTTTTCCTATCAGGGAAACTCTGCAAACTACTTTCTATGTTACAACTCTTGATTCAACTTGTTCGGTTGTACTTGGACACAACTGGCTCACCCACCACAATCTGTTGATTGACTGGGTATTGGGCACAGTATCGTTCTGGAAGACCAAACAAGAAGAAAATCACCATGGCTTTGCATCAGCTCACTTCACACAGGCTTCGACGACAATCTCCGAACCTATCTCTGAATCTGCCTCCGAACCCTCTGCTTCTACAGCACCTCCGAATGTAACTGATAGTCAGCCAAAGCCTTCTGCTTCATTTATAAGTGCAGCAGCCTTTGCCTGAGCTGTAAAGCTCGAAGGCTCAAAGGTCTTCGCACTCAACTTGACTATGCCCGAACTTCGTGCTCGTGGCATCTCTCCTGGGATATTTGAAGATCAGGAACCTGAAAACCTAAATGGGGTTCCTGCAGAGTATCATGACTTTGCAGATGTGTTTAGCAAGAAACACACTGACACTCTGGCTCCTCACTGATCTTATGACTTGAAGATTAACCTTGAAGAAGGTGCTTCACCTCCCATCGGACCAATGTACTCTCTTTCTGCAAAAGAGACTGAAGCACTCTGAGAATTTATTGACTCACATTTAAATATTGGTTTCATCCACTCATCTCATTCCTCTCATGGTGCTCCTGTGCTCTTCGTTCACAAGAAAGATGGGCTCACTTTGCTTGTGTGTAGACTTTTGTGGTCTTAACTGCTTGTCGAAGAAGGATCGTTATCTGCTTCCTGTAACGGCAACCCTCAGAGCCATGTAGATGTCATGCAGAGCTAGCAGAGGGGAAATCCAAAGATATATAAGTAAATGAAAATAAGGAATAATACTTGTGAAGGGAATCTCACCTAGCAGAGGGGAAATCCAAGAGAAAGTCTTGGATTGCCTCTGCCAGAGTGAGCCCACTAAATACCGTCCAGAAACAGTAACCATTGATGCCAAGGGAATATACAACAATGAACATAATGAAGTTGGAAACAATAGAAGCGGAAGTGAACAGATGATCAACAGAAACAATAGGATGGAAACAAATGGAAAAACGATGAAAGATACCTGAAGCCAACTGGCGCTAACTGTCCACCCTCACGTGCTACCCGCATGACACCCACTGTCACAGGAGGCTGGTCAAAATTTTCCAGGTCAGAAAATGGCCTGGAAAATTCCAAGATTTGGGTTTATTTTCCAGATACTTTCCAACCCTGGAAAATGCCTGGAATACAACTTTCTCCCATAATTATTCTGACATAATCCAGCTTTGAAGGTAATTTCCAAACAAATTCCAGATATTTTCCAAGGTCTGGAAAATGTTTGGAAGATGCACTCAAATCCTGCCAATTTCCTGACCATTTTTCACTCTGGAAAATTTAGACCAGTCTGCAGTGTATCCCCAGCCCTGCCTCCCACTCTCTGGCCACAGAAATCGGCAAACATGTTGCTGGGGAATCCTGCGTGGAAAGGCTCCCTGGGAGTTGTTGATGTTGAGGAGAATTCCAGGCGGAAAGGTTCCAAGCAGAAATCTAGGGTTGTCCCCTGACACTTCCTTTCATCTCTGATTTGTTGGATGCTCTGAAGCATGCTCATATCTATTTTAAGATCCATCCTCGTCATGCTTACCATCTGGTTTGCATTGCCAAAGGTGACAAGTGGAAAACCGCTTTCTGAACTCACTATGGTTCGTTCGAGTGGCTTGTCATGCCCTTTGGACTTTCCAATCTATCAGCATCTTTCCAACACTTTATGAATGACGTCTTTGCAGACTTGTTGGACATTAATGTTCTCATCTATCTTGACGACATCCTTATTTATACTGATAACCTCAAAGAACATTGCAAACATGTCAAAGAAGTTCTTTGAAGACTTCGTAAACATGGTCTCTTCACCTGCGGTGATAAATGTGAATTTCACAAATCCAAAGTAGAATACTTAGGATATATTATCAGGGGCAAAAGTCTAAAGATGACCAAAGACAAAATCAAGATTATTCAAGATTAGCCCATGCCTTGGAAGTTCAAAGATGTTCAATCTTTTCTTGGCTTTGCCAACTTCTACTGAAGATTCATTAATGGTTATTCGAAAATAACCATTCCTCTGACTCGTCTGACTAAAAAGGGCTTGCTGTGGGACCTCACTTCGGCCTGCCTCCAAGCTTTCAAGACTCTTAAGCTTGCTTTTACTTCCGCTCCTATTCTAGTACATTATATTCCTGAAGCTCAACTCGTGGTGGAAACCGATGCTTTGGACTACACTTTGGCAGCTATACTCTCAAAATGGATTAATGGCAAACTTCATCCTATTGCATTTCACTCTAGAACCTTTACTTCTACCAAACTCAACTACAACGTTCATGATAAAGAACTACTTGCTATCTTCGACGCTTTTAAAAGGTGGCATCACTACCTTGAAGGTGCTACGCACATGATCAATGTGATCACTGACCACAAGAACTTAGAGTACTTCGCTACAACAAAGTTACTCGCTCAAAGACAAACAAGATGGTCTGAACATCTCTCACAGTTCAATTTTATCATTCGCTTCCGTCCTGGATGTCTTGGTACGAAGTCTGACTCTTACTCGACAATGGGACATCTACCCAAAAGAGGGGAGTAGTGACTATGCCAGTGCTAATCCGCAAAATAACAAACCTATATTCAGTAATCAACAGTTGGCATCGTCCCTTAGAGCCACAACCCTAATGCATCTCGTTCTCTGAGGCGCAATAATCATGGATCTTGAATCACTCCATGAATCTATTTGCACATTGCTCAAAGATGACAAAGTGGCTTTGCATCACCTCGGATATAACTCTGATCCTCATTGGAAACTTGAAGATGGATTACTTCGTTACAAGGGTGAAATCTATGTTCCGAACCTCAACGACCTTCCTCTTCAGGTTCTCAAGTTCAAACATGACCATATTCTTTCTGGTCACTTTGAGCAGAACAAGACTATTCAGCTCATGCGAAGAGACTATGTTTGGCCAAAACTCCGGAGCTTTGTTATGCTATTGAAAAGGTCAAACAGGGATGTTGTACGAAGTGAGCTTATACACACGATTCAGCACCCTTGGTAGACATGATCCTTCTGCTACATAATAGGGATATAAATCAATTGACCAAGATTCAGTGAAAGAGCAGACAAACCTGAGGGGCGACATTGTTCAATATTTCATGGAATATATTCTCTTCAAGCTCTTCTATTTCATTTATAAGGCTATTGATATGGCGTTCAGATGAACTCCTGTATTCTTGTAATTCTTTCCGCTTCCGCACCATTTTCTCGGCCATTCTAGCAAGGGCATAATCCTTGTCAGTAAAAATATCGCGGATCTGTGATTGCGGATCTGAAGCGTCAGATTCATAGTCTTCTATAAAAGGGGATGCAATGCGTCCATCGACAGAAGGAAGACACCGATTTTCACCTTTGACCGTAATGTGCAAAGACTGGAAGGCCTTCTCTCGAGCAGCGCGTTCCCTAACGATGGATGACGTCCTCCAATTACCGCTTGGGGTTTTGGGTGGGCTCACGTACAATGGCGTAAGAGCGGGTGGTCGCGACGGGCTAGGTGTTTCCGGGATCGGCGTAAAGGAAGGGAGAGGTCGACGTTTAATGTTGTATGGTGGGATTTCCCTGGCAATCGCACCATCTCCAGTCTGTGATAACGCCTCGAGCTGCTTGGGAGTGTGAGAACGTCGCAGAGCAGCAGCAACTCTGGATTTAACACGGCTTCGGCGTAAAATTTGAGCAATGTTTTTCGCAAGTTTAAAGTCATTTCGTGGATGACTACATTTCGCGCATGGACGTCCACGAATTTGACGCGCTTTGTTACGCAGGTAGGCCTTTAGCGTCTTGCCGGAAGACATCAATATGACTGTCGAGTCCTAGTGTAACTAATAGTATTACAGATAAACTATCATAACAACTGAAAGGATTATTGCAACGCACTAATGTCCTGTTTATCTTTTCCTCCCTCTACAATTTGCAAACAGCCCGCCGGACGAGTAGCGGTGGTGCCAGCGACGTTGAGTAGGTGTACTAGTAGCACAGCGGCACGCGTCTGACTAATAGTCGTCGCTCAGAGTCGTTACAGAGCTGCACCCAAAATACCTCATAGTGTTCCCTAGTGCTCATAGAAGGCCTAGCAATACCTAGAGCTAGCTAGCAAGTCGACGCGCTAGGAACCCATTTAGGCGCCCGTGTCAACTTTCCTGATGCAGTGAGGTAGAAAAGAAGGAAATATTAGTAGAATACCATTTTATCATGAACGGAGAGACTTTATTTTGGGAATAAAATCATTTAAAGCTGGAGGCGTGTTTAACGAAGAAAGTAGAAAAGACGTACATAAACCTACCTTGAATTGTCCTAGAGGAGGGCCCCGGCTGTACTACGGAATGATTGTTCGTAGCATTATCAACTCATAAAACACTATATGCTCTTTCTTCCCAAGACGTCTCCCATATCCGTAAGGACAGCTGACAACCTTATGTCTTGCAAAGAGACAGCTTTCACCTCAACGTATTGAGTCGACAAGAGCGCCATCATCATCCCAGCTTAATCTTAGATTAGCCCAACGAAACAAACGTACGTTCGAAACTAAATCTCCATCATCCAAGGAGCCGGTTGAATAATGATACATTAGGTACATGTAGGTAGCGTAATGATAAAAAGAATAAAGAAAGAAGAGGAAAAAAAAAAAATTCGACGGGAAAGGAAATGCGAATGATATCATTGATATCCCCTCCGTATCTCGAGTTAAAACTCTGAGAGACTAAAAAACCTAAATTACATTTAAGGTTAAAGATCGCTGAACTTTGGGGGGGGGGGCTTTGATACAATTTATAACGTATGCAAGAGATAATGTAGTTCGTCGTTCTCCTGTTTCATATCATATCCCTGAATGTCTCTTCATCCTCTAAAGATGTCCAGCGAGCGATCATCAACAGGAAAGTTGCTCATCAAAGCTTTGGATGACTGACAACTGTCCTAATACCAATGGCATGCCGTATTCAGTACAACCCTCCGTCCAGACCACTTGAAGTTCTTCTTCACGTCTTCCTCATCCCCCATATGAGGCCATGCGAGCAGGGACAGAGAATATACTCATCGGGGCCGTAGGCTGCTGACGTCTATTCCAATCCCCAGCCAAATCGTATCGCACTCCGTATAATCTTGCGCCAAAGTCGTTTACGTCGTTCTCGTCTACCACACCATATGACAGCACCGAAAACTCCACCATGACGCGCTCTAACCAGCGACGAACCGTCCATCGACCATCGACCATCAACCATCAACACGACCACCCCCCACCAAAACACCAAATTCTTCATCCACCACCACCCACCCACCCATCCCAAATCCAAGTCCAACTCTCAGCCCGCCCCCATCCCCATCACATTCCATTCAACCTACCGACTCCTTCCCCCCTGCCCATCATGATCATGATGATCCGATCCCTGTCCCGGTCCACCCATCTTAGCAACCGTCCTCGGCGCCAGCGGTAGAAACGCATGCGCCTGGCCTGGTGGTGCGTAATACGTCACGTATGCGTATGGTTGGGTGCCGGAGATTGGGGCGTGGGGGTAGGCGTAGGGGCATCCGTGGGTGGGTGCGGGTGCGGGTGCGGGTGCGGGTGCGGGTGCGGGTGCGGGAGAGTGGGACTTCGTGGATGTGGATGTGGAGGTGGAGGTGGAGGTGGAATGGGAGGGTGGGATTGGATGTCGTGGGTGTGGAGGCGGAGGCGGATGTGGAAGCGGATGTTGATGGTTTGGCTTTGGCTTTGACCTTGGCTTTGGTGGTTGTTGTTGTTGTTGTTGTTGTTGTTGTTGTCGTCTTGGTCGCTGTAGTAGATGCAGATGCAAATGCGGGAGCGTAATAGTACCCTCATAATAAGGCATGTATGTCTGAGCTTGAGGCTGAGGTTGAGAATGCGACCTGGATGTGGATGTGGATGTGGACATTGAGACTACAGATGCAACCGCGCTAGCCTTTATCTTTCCATCCCCACCTGCACCTCCTCCCGGTCTCGAATCACCAGGAGCAGTAACCGGAAGCACAGAGGCAGGCTTCGTACTCCTCCCTTTTCCAGCCGTTCCCGTTCCCGCACCCGTTCCCGCACCAGCACCCATCCCACCACTCGCAGCCAGAGTACCCGTCCCCACCGTACCCAAATCAACTCTAAAGCTTCCCGTCCCCTCATACTTTGATCCCGCTCCCGACACCGATACTATACAATTCGCTGTGGACGATGAGGTGGACGGTGCAGCTTGATAGACACCAGCTGTAGCGCCGTAGGGTACTTGCCCGTATGTATAGACGTAGGCGTGTGGGCTGGAGGTGGGGTAATAGTGGGGGTATGAGATTGGGGTGGCGGTCGGTGTGGGTGCAGACATCGACGTCGTTGCGGTGGATGTAGGTTGGGAGGATGTTGGTGCAGCGGAGGTTTGGTGCGTATGTGGACGGTAATAAGATTGGTATTGCGGTGGCATGTGGGATGGTTGGAAGCGCTGTTGCGCCATCGTGCCGGTTGATGGGGTAGATGTTGGAGTCAAGCTACAGGTGGTGGGACGGGCATCTTCGCAAGTTCTGGATAACACATGTTAACATCGAATACATGCGCAGATGGAGACGGGAATGCCACGTACCCTCCACAGTAGGCTTCCTCCCCACCATTGTACCTTTGCCTGGAACACCCCAGACGATGCTGCCCCATTTGAATTCGCAGTGGGTGCCGTTGTCCCAGAGGACAGTGAGGGTGGATATTTGAGTGTTTACCTGGAGGATTTGATAAACGCGTTAGGATAAGGAGGACGGGAGGATGCATTTAGATGACACGTACAACAACCAAAGACACCTCAAACACGCCACTACTCGTGCGTATGCGGACTCGACTGCTAGGTGTGAGGGCTTCTAGGTCGGCGCGTACTTTGGCGTCTTTTGAAGCTTTCTTTGAGCTATTAGGGTCTGTAGCAGAGAATAACACCATGATCAGCATCATGTGTTGAAGGAGGAAGAGAAAAGGAAGTAGACGTACCGGGTTATGTTCCGCACAGAAACATTCGACAATAGCTTTGCGGATTGTTTTGATGATGTTTGGACTTCGCTCATCTTTATCCATACTTGCAGCACCACCAGCAGCGGAATCGGGATTGGGAACAGTAGGAAGAGCAGGCTCAGGCTCAACAAGCACGACCTCTTTCTCAACCTCCTCGAGTACCCGGAAGGCAACGCCGCCGGTGCCGGAGGAGGCGCAGGAGACGTAGAAGGCTTTGCTGCATCTGCCTTTTGTGCATTGGATAGGGGCGCCGTGGGTGCGGGAGGTGGGGTGGGGCAGGTGGTACATTTCTAGGGTGGTCGTGAAGGAGGTGAGATGAGATGGGAGGAAGGAACTTACAAGCATCCACCGATCTTTGACAATGCCATCTACGCCCCATACCATTCTTTCCGTCGTTCGCTGACGTGATCCGTCTGCCGTTGTGTATTCGACTTCGACGTCGTCGATCCCGTTTCGGGTATAACCAATGCACATTGGGCATGGGCGAGCCATACGCCGTCTATGCCGGGGCTGGTGGCGCCTGCTGTTGTTGAGGAGGGCGTTGGAGGGTCGTGTACGCGGAGGAGGTCGGTGGTAGATTGGGAGGTGCAGAGGCAGCAGGGGTAGGATTCGATGGGGCGAGCAGAGGTGAAAGAGGTGAAGGGTGTGGTGAAGAAGAGGGTAGACTTTGGGCGGGGTTGTTTTGGTTTGGAGGGGATGGCATGGGAGATGAATGAGTCGGGAGTGGGCGGGGCGATTTTGGGACGTTTGGACTTGGTGGTGGGAGGTGCTGTAGTTGGAGATGCGATTAGGACGTCTGCCTTGCGCTTCTTCGTCGGCGATGTTGTTAGAACTCCAGCCTAAACGCGCTTCGCTTCCTCCCTCTCCCTCTGCCTCCTCAACAAATCCGGCACATCAATCTGGACACTGTCGCTTATACATTTGCAAAACTGCGCTTGCAACCCGATTTGGATCCAGCTCTCGAGAGCAAAGTTGACGGACTCGGCGCAGTTGAGACCGAGGTTGAGACCGGCGTGGTAGCCTCGCGGGAAGATGATGACGAACTCGCCGGCGTGTTGGACGAGAACGTTGGGGGATATGTGGTTCGAGGCGAGGGTCTTTGGGAAGACGAGGTAGGATTTGTGGTGGAGGAATTGGGGGCAGGAAGAGATTGTGTCGGCGTGGAATTCTTTCTTCATGAAGGATTCAAAGGGGGCTGATTTAGCTTGGGGGATTGCGTACCAGCTAGAAATGATGTTAGGGCGAAGGGTGGGAATAGGCAGAATGACGTACTGCTTTGGAGCACCAAAGTGGATGTAGTTGATCGAGAAGAGATCCATGTCTCCGACGTGCCAGGCAAAGGTTGCGCGCCACATGCCAAAATAGAGGTAGGGGGTGTTAACGCCGGAGATTTGGGAGCCTTCGCCGAGGAGACGGGAGAGAGCTGACGGGAGACAGGCGACGTTCCAGGCCGTTGTCTCTTGCGTGAAGAGGGAGCCTGAGAAGAATCAGCAAGGAGGATAGCAAGAATGTAGCAGTCGACATACCTTTCATATCAGCACCGTACCATGGCTTGCCTAGACCACAGTTACGCCAGTACATCCTCTCTAATAACCTGCAGAACTGAGTGTGTAGTCCGAGGCCTGCAGGCCCGACGGCAGCCAATGCTGGTGGGGGTCGATAGGAAGGGAGGCAGCTGGATCGCGCATGACCGTATCGGCGACCTTGCGACCCCTCTCAGCTTCTTCTCTCGTCGGTGCCCTCAACTCCTCCTGCCCATTCTGACACTCATAACCCGCTTCTTCTCCAAATTCAGTTGGCAATACGGACCTGCACCGCCAGCGCGATCGGGTTGCGTAGCTTGACGTTGGCGAGCTGGGGAACGGTGGAAGGGAGGGCTTCTCGCCTATAATGCCTCAATTAAGGTGCTCACGTCATACACCAGATGGACTCACCAGTCTTTCGGCGGGATGATCTTCACAATCCCACTCTTCATGCCCAACATTGGACACACTCAATGTATCGCTCAAAGTCCCCAAACTCGTCCATCGATGGCCGAAAGACGGGGATACCGCGAGTGGCTTGTGGGTCGTCTTCGGGGTCGAGGTAGCCCCTCTCGCTGGCGGGGGTCGATGGGCCTGCTTGCCCGTAGAAGTGATCGAGTGGGACGGGGATCGTGTCGGGCGTGTGGGTGCGCATCGTCGACGGCGATAGCATGGCGGGTGGTGTCGAGACTCGACGACGCTGTGACCTACTTTTGGGCGCCGACATAATCACTATGGGGCCTTGTAGGCTCAGCCCCGGCACTGGTTACTTCGATGCTTGCGATTGGATCGTTGCTTCCGGTGACGGATTCGACGACACGACTTGGCGAGTTTCCCTTGCAGTTGGTTAGTAAGCTGTGGACGGCGAACGATCTGGCACCGGGCTGTACAATAGTCTGTTTCTATTCACCACCTCATTCTTATTTAATTTATACTCATTTCATTTCACTTTATATCCCCATTCTCGTGCTTCTGGACACAAAGGTGCATTCAGAGTCGGACGGAACGGGATGAACAATGAGCATACATGTGGTTTATTCGACACGTTCAACGTTCTATGTGGGGCACTTTGGCTGTGGTTCACAAATCCGGCCTCGCAATCAGAAAGATAGCAATTCAATCGCCCGAATTCACCCATGCACGTAAGGTTGAAGGGGGCTGCATCAAACTTTCGGTAGCATCTAGATCTACCTGGTGTGCTTCCAATAAGAAGTTAGAAACGGATTACTTAACACACTTGAGATGCTGTCCGCTCCTCGCGCTTTCTTTTTTATTTTCTATTTCCCCCCATTCGTTCGCAGTGACATATGTTTTCTGTGACATTAACAGGGCAGTAGATCAGATACCGCCAGACGTTGATCATGTTCGATATGTCGAATTTTTCAGAATTCTAACACCCCTAGGTAAGCGAGACGGTTCACACCATTTTAATGGATACTGGAAACTGTCATCAAAGGTATAATTTGTACAAAAATGCGGACATGTGGAGAAGTAGCTATCAGATTGATCTGGAATACGCGCTTAGATGCAAATCAAGGTTATATCAACGGATATTACCCACAGAATGGTCGTATCGTTTAAACCTAGAACTTGGTGTTGTTCTTCATCTCAATAATGACGACTGTATCATCATAAACGGTGATTTGGTCATTTGGGGAAATTGAGGCAGTGTACGTCTTCCCGCCGGTCAACGTGACCTTGAACGTCTCGGCTGCTGACCTTTGCCAGTGGTTCTGCGTCCAGTTCGGAGGGGTCGCAGTAGTGATCACAAAGTCGCTACCATTACCACCACTTTTATTGGTGATGTTAACGGTGATGTTACCGGAGGTGTTGTTGAGTACCCAGACCATTGTCTGCTGCGGAGGTGAATGGTGCTTAATATCTGAAGAAGGTTAGGCTTACATGAGGTTCTACCATGAGAGACCATTAATATAGAGAATAGATGTAGTATGGAGAGACTCACTGTGTGTTGAAAGGAAGAGATAGGTGGCTTGTTGAATGATTATGCTGAGGAGAACGAGCTCTTTTATAGCTCGTTCTGAAAGGCGGCTATCGGCGTTAAACGTCATAGCTGATTCAAAGTCATCGTTCGCTTATTCTTACGTCTATTGCCTAACCAGACAAGCAAGATTAAGGCATCGCTGTTTTATATCTGGTTATGAATAAGGCATCCCTATTTTATAGCTGGTTATAAAATAGCAGTCATGGGTCCGAGACATAATAGCTCGGCATCAGCAAAGTACGTAGAACTATATAGCGCTAGTGACAATAGGGAGCGTTCAGTACAGTTACTCCATATGCGGTCGGAAACTAAATCTTCTGCCCCTCACCACCAATGTAGTAGTTTTTAGCAACCTCTTCATTATTACAGTCACTAAACCACAACAAGTAATGGTAGGTATTGGTGCATTCTTATAGGAAGGGGGAAGGGGGGACGACCAGTAAGTATATAATTTTATTTATAACTGATTCTCTTCCTGCGCTTCTTTTAGGTCGATCGTAGGGCTCGATCATCGATAGGTGCATCACGGGTACATCACCAATGTAATCGGCAAAAAAGTAGTTGCTGTTGATTAACATCGCTTTTCTAGATAGAAATCATGGCGTAATAGGATTCCATTCCACAGACCGCGAGGCGTCATCTGAGTCATGGAATTAGTAACAACTGTTTTCAGTAGTCGTTTCCGGAAACTGTCGTACGTATGGTACCTTCTTTAACACGTTTTTCTCCGGCAATGTCTAGTTTTAGGGTAGTGTCCGCCATGAATCTAAATACTTACACAAGAAAATTAGGGAGGATCCTAAGGTTCGTTTCGTAACACAACGCCGTGTATATACTGTTTTCAATAGTCGTTTTGGGAAACTATCGTACTTATGATACCTTCTTTAACGCGTTTTGTCTGGCAATCTTTACTTTTAGGGTAGTGTCCGCGGTAAATATGAATACCTATACAGGAAAATTAGTGAGGATCTTAACGTTCGTCTCGTAACACAACGCCGTGTATATTCTGTTGAAACAGTAAATGCTGAACACCACCACCCAGGCAGGTCTCTTAGCTGATGTGAATACCACCTTCGTCGCGCAGAACCAAATGAGCCTGCTACTGGATTCCGGCGATACGACGAACATCTTATTGGCGCTTCTCATTGAGCGACTTGCAAATAATGGAATATACCCCCATGTCTCCCAAACGTATTAGGCTGTATTCGAAACCAATAATTATTGGGTATTCGCAGGGTAAATTCAATTGAAGTGAATGGCTGTTCTTAATCTCCACTTGATACTTATTGGTTTTGAATACACTCTATTCCCCCACATCCCAGACGCCCTCACGTGGCTCCACAGGGCTCGCTAGCTTGATTAGTCTTTTAATCAGTCGTTAAATTGAAGAAATCACAAGTGCTATATCCGTCTTGGTGCAATAGTACGCAGTGGTGCTTTTCGCCGTGGGCTTTGTATTGACCCTAACCTTCTCTCACTTTTTGTTGTTTAATGCTATAATGTTACTGGGTGGACTTGGTCTCAGGGCCTATGTTAGTGTCGGGGGGCTTCAGTCATCCCCCATATACCAGGCGAACCTATCACTCTTTCGGGGGATGATCTTCACAATCCCCAGCACCGGTCACTCCTACCCTTGCTATTGGATAGTTGCTTCCAGTGACTGATTCGACGACGCACGACTTGGCTTCTTCGCGAGTTTCTTTTTGCAGTTGGTGGGCGGTGAACGATCTGGCATCGGGCTGTTCAAGAATCAGTTTCTTTTAACCACCACGTTCCCTTTTCTTCTTGTTTAATTTATATTCATTCATTTCACTTTATATCCCCATTCTCGTGCTTCTGGACATAAAGGTGCATTCAAACTCGGACGGAACGGGATGAGCATGTCACAAGAATCAAAAGTGGCATCTCAGGCTTGATCAGGCCTGGTCAGGTCATCAGGTTGACCTCAAGTCGGTCAGCCTGATGCAGTTTAAAGCTTCCGGCTGGCTACCCAGGTTGGCCAGGTTGGCCAGGTTGGCCAGGCCGCTCAGGCATCACCAGGACTGCTCAGGTTACAATAAAAATATTTCGAAAATTATACCCATCTGACTTTCGTTCGCACATTTTATTATTACTTTTTATTTATTGTTATTGCTTGTTGCACTTTTCTTTCATTATTTGTTAGATGCTTTATAAGGAATCTATTTACTTATCTTATATATATTAAGAGTTGTTATTATTACTTGTTGCGCTCTGCTTTCGTTATTTGTTAGATATGTTTTATAATGAAATACTATTTACTTACCTTTACATATATATATGTATAATATTTGGCCTGGGGCGGATTTGAACTCAC
>KN837103.1:1040324-1055464 GCA_000827215.1 Sphaerobolus stellatus SS14 | reverse complement strand
CCAATGCCCACACCAGTCTTCTCAGACGCGCCGCCAGGAGCACCATAAGGCTTGTACGCAGCCTCGGGGCTCGTGCCAGAGCGCTGCTGCGCTCCAGGTCCACCTACACCTTGACCCGCACCTCCACCTTGTTGGATTCCGAGGAAGGATTGCAGACCTTGTCCAGTCTGGTTACCGTATAACGGTCCTTGCTGGGGTTGGTGATGTGCGCCTTGCTTTTGGTAATCTCCGCCGCCAAGGTTGCCGGAAGACTGATGGTGTTGGTAACCACCAGTGGGATCTTCGAAGCCACCTTGGTTGTGGTACAGGTGGCTCTGAGAAGAAGAGGCGTTGTAAGGAGTGTTGGCACCCGGTCCCTTGGCCCCAGGAGCCGGCGCGGAGCCCGGTCCGACGGGTCCTTGGTGGGGATAGACGGGGTACTTGGGCATGTACGGTTGGCTGTACGAGGGGTTGGGATAGGTCGGGTACGAATTTTGAGGATAGTAGGGAGGGTAGTAGTACGGCATGGGTGCGGGATATTGTTGCCCTTGCTGTCCAGCAGGAGGCTGACCGGACGTTGCTTGGCTCGCAGCCGAAGCTGGTGGCTGGCTGACTGCAGAACCTAACGAACCAGTAGGCTGAGTGCCTTGAGAGAGGGGAAGACCTCCCTTTGCGGGCTCATCATGCCCAAGCCTGTTGGAGAAGTTGTTCGCCTGATACTCGTAGAATCCCTGAAAAAGAATGTCAGGACACGTTGACAGAATAATAACCTAGAATACATACACGTTGTCCATCTCCATAACTATAATCTCCTGGTCCTCCGGCTCCGAAGCCACCAAGATGTCCAGCACCACCCTGAGCACCCAGGCCCTGGTGAGCATGAGCGCCAGCAGCGACACCCAAAGGCGAGAAAGCAGAGTAAGCGGTCTGATGCTCTGCAGGAGCGCTCTGCGGTGGAGTCTGGTAGTAAGGCGATTCAGCAGCTTGACGGAAGTACGAGCTGGTTTGTGGACCAGGAGTATGTTGAGTCTGCTGAGGCAAAGACGGCGCATCGAAGTGAGAATGGATGCCATGCTGTTGCGAGCTGTACGAGTGGAGTGGCTGCTGTTGATGCTGCTGGGTGAGCTGTTGCTGATGCGTGAGCCCAAGAGCATGAGTGCTGAACGACGCGGCAGCAGATGGCTGGTGAGACTGTTGAGCGATGTGGGGAGGAGCCTGAGCAGAGGCCTGAGCAGAAGCTTGGGCGGGAGTAGCTTGGGGTTGCTGCTGTTGCTGTTGCTGTTGTTGCTGCTGTTGCTGCTGTTGCTGCTGTTGTTGCTGCTGCTGTTGCTGCTGCTGCTGGAGGTACTGTTGATTCGCCGCGGAAGCAAGTTGGGCTTGAAGGGCCTCATTGATTTGAGGCTGGGCGGGAGCCTGTTGCACTTGCGCAGGAGTAGCAGGTTGAACTTGTGGAGTTTGCACTTGGGGTTGAGCAGGGGTCTGCGGCGCTTGGGGTGCAGCCTGAGGTTCAGGAGCAGGGGCAGCTGCGGGTTCAGCCTCGGTCTCGGCGGTGGCAGGTCTAAAGAAAATTAGCAAATACATTTCCCATAAACCCGGAAGAACTCACCCATCGAGGTTATCTTCGTCCAGTCCAAGACTGCCGAATTGCATGCCCAACCTCTCGAGGCCGGGAGCACCAATCTTGCCAGCAAAGGCAACAGCTTGGTCCGTGGGCCTCTGCTTCACCCTGTGACCAGGGACGGGGCGGGCATTCGAAACCGAAGGAGTGGTTGGTTTAGAAGTAGCCGCCGTCGAAGTTGCAACGCTAGCAGTGGTGGTTGAAGCTGTAACGGAAGAAGCTGTTGCGATGGAAGGCGATTCAAACGCAGCTTCCGGAGCAGGAGCGGGAGCTTCTGGTTGAGGGGTAGCCTTGGCGGCAGCTTCCCAAACTTCAGCGGTTGTCGCCTGAGTTGTAGTGGTCTCGGTGGTGATCCATCCGTCCTGCGACACTGGCTGTGGTTCGGGAGCGGGTTCAGGCGCAGACGAGGGGGGCTCCTCCCATGCGGGTGTCTCCACCGTTGTAGGTTCCTCCCAAGCATCCGTCTGTTGATCGGACAAAGGAACTTCCTCCTTGACAGCTGCAATTGGTTCTGAGGGAGTGGGGGGTTGAACGGGGGGAGCGGGAGCGGGAGCGGGAGCAGGAGCAGGAGCAGGAGCAGGCTTTGGCTTTTCTGCCGCACTGTAGTAGAGTATAAATTATATGCGAAAAGCGCCACACTGTACAAACGTACCGTGCAATCTGCGCCCAAGAGAGCTTGGCACCAGGTTGTACCTTGGATGGCTTTGGGGTAGGCTTGGGCTGCAAATGGTTAGATGAGCCACATGTTAAAATGGTTGAACTTACCTCGGGAGCCTTGACGGGCTCTGCAGGTGTCTCAGCAGGGAGTTCTGCTCCCCAGCCGGCAGAGGCAGGTTCAGTCGTAGCGGGGATTTCATTAGTGTCATTTGCGATAGTTGTTTCAGTGAATCCGGCGCCAGCACCGTCTACGGGGACTTCATCCCAGCTGGTAACAGCAGGGGCCTCTGTACCATTAGCGCCGGAGGTCGTATGAGCGACGGTGCCATTGAGGGGAGAGGAGGAGGGACCAGAGCCTTGGGCGCGATTGCCAGAGAATCCAGTACGCGATGCGCCTCGACCAGCCCCACCCCTACCACGTCCGCCCCTACCACCACGCCCGCCACGCTCGGCACCGCCAGTTCTGTCACGGTCGCCACGGGAGGGATATGAGGAGGAAGACTGGGACGGAGGCGCATGTTTTTTGTCCTTTTTACGAGAGACAGAGCCCCATTGCTCAGCGTGACCTGGTGGCGAACGACATTGAGAGAAACACGTGAAGGCAGAAAGAAAGGGCACTAACCTTCGCTAATCCGAGCAACAGCAAGTTCGACATCGCCGCTTGTCTCTACAACAACAGAGTGCAAATCTGGGAGAAGTGGGTGGGTCAGAGAAGACCTGGGACAATGAAGGATGAGGCGGCATACCTTCAGAAGACCAGCCCGGGAAGAGCTCCTGGAGCTTGTCGACTTTATCTTTGTACTTGTCATTCGCGGATGAATCGGTAGATTCACCAGGACGACGTGTGGAATAGGACTTGTAAGCAGACATGGTGCGCGGTTGGGTAGGAGGAGGGAGGCAGTTTTGGGGTGGTCCACAAGGGTCCACAACCTCAAATGCTTCAGCCCACTGTCACCGACGTCTCGCAGCGTCAGCTTCCCTGCCAGCCATTTCTCTCCGAATATTTGGACATAATAATATCTGAGTAAATTCCGAGTATTTTCGCGAGCGTTTTCGTGCGATCCGGCGCCCCCAGCAATCAAAGCACGAGGGCACAGTCTCAGAAGCGAAGTGTCAATTTTGCGAATGTTTGCCAATGTACAGATGGACCGCTGGCTGAAATGAGCGCGTCTGGCCGCTCTGGCACACTGCCAGGAGGTTCGCTGTCTGCTTTGGAGTCGAAGTTTGGACTCCATCTCTGTGACTTGTCTCGTTGGGTTCGACGACTGAAATTGCACTCTAAGACACTCCTGCCAGCCATTCTGTTATTTAAATCTTTGTAGGTTCACGCCGGCTGCTGCAGACACAATCGCCGCACACAAGTACCTGCTTTACGTTGAGAATTCTAAAAACCTAACTCCTGGAAGCGGGAGCAGATAGGAGCCCATCTCTAAAGGCAGTGCTGGCATGGATACGGGCGGCTGTTGTGACAGCGGACACTTGACATGGACATGATTCTCCTGATTGGGTTACATAATAGTAACTGCCTTCGTGCTCACCGTTCTGAACGATGGCCACAATGCCTGCCAAAGGCCCACGACGTCTCCCCACCCTCACCATCGCCCCCGCGGCGAGGGCAGTCCGGAGCGAGTTAATTCTCTCTCCAGAAACCCCAGACGAATACCATACTCCCCTCAGCTCGACCAGCACCGGGGTCTCCTTCGCTGGCCTCCTCGACCCCGACGAGAACATGGCCCAGGATCTCGCTATTCTTGAGAAACTGCGACGCAACGTACATATGAACCTGCAGCTACGGCCTATCTCGACCAACGACGGGCCTGAACCATCCCCAAATGACTCTCCGAGTGTGTACAGCCCTAGTCCTACCTCGCCTTATATTTCAATATATCCCGAGTCTCTAGCACGTCGTCTTAGTGCCTCACGCCATCCCCTCCTGATCGACACACGCTCCGGAGGCTCCTATCTGGCCTCGCGTCTAATAGGAAGCGTTAATATCGCCATACCCTCCCTCATACTAAAACGGCATCGCAAACCCGGCGCAAACTTTCCTTCCATCCATTCCTTGCGGCCACACATCACAACAGAACGAGGAAAGCAGATTTGGGACGACATCCTGAGACCCGACGGAGCCTGGGACGGAGATGTCGTAATTTATGATGAGGAAATGGATGAGCATGAGAGAGAGTCTTCGACGGCATGGATCCTGCTGGGTTTGCTAGACCCTATTCTTCGATCATCAGGCGGAACGGCCATGTTTCTCCATGGTGGGATCACAGCCTTCAGACGGCTGCCGGACTCCCATGTCCGCGTAGTGTCCGGCGAACGAGACTTGAGCACGTCTCCGTCTCCCGTTGCCTTCATCAACAGCCCCCCTTCCAAACGTGGTCTATCTCTACTTAATATTAAAGACGCACAAAGTCACAACCCCCACCTACCAGCCATCGAACCCCCATCCGCCTCTCCCCCACCTATGAATTCCCCAACACCCAACGCTCGATCACTGAAACCCGAAACCCTACTACCCACCTCCCTACTGGACCCATCACCACCGCCCTCCGCACTACTCCATCGCGCCTCTCAGCCGAACATATACGCACAACCTCAAAGTGTTCGACCACGGAAGCCAAGCGTCCCGAATCTACGACGTCTCGATACTACATCCGCCGAACGCCTCCCCAAACTCACCCTCCGTACACAACCGCCAATTAGTGTCCCACCACGAGCCGCTACGCTTGCCATTCCCTCCGCCGGATCTTCTTCCCACAGACAACCTCCACGAACACCACCACACCTTACCCTTCGACACGAACCCCTATCCTCAGCTTCAGATTCCCCTGGAGCCGAAGACGACCAATTCTTCACCCCCGCCACGGCCTTCTTCGCATCCTCTCCCGGGCCCTCCACACCTCGCCCACATTCCCCAATGACAGCCCGCCCCCCACCAACCACCCCAACATCCGAAATCCCCTCCTTCTCAATATCCTGTATCCTCCCCAACTTCCTCTACCTTGGCCCGGAGCTAACGACAACAGATAACGTCCAAGAGCTCCAAGCCCTCGGTGTCAAGCGTATACTAAACCTCGCAGTCGAATGCGATCCCGAGGATCATGGCCTGGATTTACGCGGCAACTTCGAACGCTACGTGAAGATCCCCATGCGCGACACGGTCGAAGAGGAGAACATCGGCCGGGGAGTGCGTGAAGTCTGCGAATGCCTAGGTTAGTCCCCCATCCATGCACCTCCCTGCACCCGATTACACTAACTTTACCTCCCATCCCATCAGATGACGCGCGACTACACTCCTCTCCAACCTATGTCCACTGCAAAGCCGGCAAATCCCGCTCCGTCACCGCCGTGATGGCCTACCTAATCCACGCCAACCACTGGACGCTCTCCCGCGCCTACTCCTTCGTCCTCGAGCGCCGAAAAGGCATCTCCCCTAACATCGGGTTCGTCTCTGAGCTCATGAACTTCGAGGAACAAGAGCTCGGCGGGAAGTCCGTCGGCGTCGTCAAGAACATGGACGACGATGAGAATGGCAACGAGGCGCGGGGCCCGAACTATGCGCATGTCGCGGGTATTCGCAGGCCTGCGTATATGCGGGAAAGCTTACCGCCTGCGTTTGTGTCGGTAGGGTCTGCGGAGGCGATCGGGATGGGTGGGTCGGAGAAGTTTTCGGGTGATGAGGTCGCGAGGGTGGGGGATCATGCGCAGGAGCTGGAGGTGAAGGATAGTAGTGGGAGGTATAGGCATCAGAGGAGGGCACCTGTGGATGAGAATACGTTGCAGCCGTTGAGGAGAGTCAGTAAGGCTGGGTTGGAGAGTGGTGGATGGACGTAATGTCATTAGTATGCACGCATCTTTCTTTCATTCTTATTCTTTCTTCTTTTTACTGGTTTTATTTCTTCGGTGTTGATTTTTTTTGGCTGTTAGCATCTATTTTATGGCGCAAGCCTTTTCTTCTTCATATTCATATTCATTCTTGACTCGCGCTCTCACACGAATAACTACTACTGTATCATGGTATCACAACTCGATTGAACTCAAATTTCAAAGGGTATATGACTCTATTCCGGCATCTGGTGCATGGAAGCCTATTTATGAGAATACTATGATTTAAGAGAAATATGAAGGCTTGACTGTTTGAGTTGCTTATTATCAGTGCGTGTTAAAATCTTAACTATTCGAGCTGGTTGTTGTGATGAGGTTCTCTTCGGGCGTCATTTTGATTAATTTGCGTCTTTGAGTAACCAATTATTAGAAACGTCCCATCATGAGGAAATGTATAAAAGTGAGATGACTTACTCTCCTCCGCTTCAACCGCAGACCCACTACCCGCTGATGGCCTCTGACGGCCTCGACTGCACCCTATTAGTATTAGCAACACTACGTCAGTCATCATACTCCATACACTTCGTCCTCTGAAGTAATAGTTCATTGATCTCAACACGGCGCTGACTATCATCGTCAAACACGAAAAGCATGCAATTCTCTCCAGGCTTATCTACCGGTGTCAGCTCTTTGTCCCTTTTCACGCGACCTGAAATAAACGTCACAATATCCTCTAGAGGTAGATCATTGTCATAGGTTGTGATGTTGGTGTATAGGAGCTTGGGACACCTGAGGGTACCGTCGTTCATGGGGAACGCCAATAACTTGAGGGCGCCAGGTTCATACTCGCACGCATCGATGCAGAGGTGCTCCAGTAATGGCAAGTATAGCCTGAATGCCTCGACGTCGGATTTTGAGATATAGACTTTGTGCAATTGGAGACTGGTAAGAGAGCTTGACCTATTCTCTAGGATAGTGTGGATGAAGTAGTCAAGCTGAAGGTAAGTTGTGTAGCATTCCTGTAAGGACAACAAATCTAGGTTACGCGCACGGATGGTTTGAAGGAAGACTAGCGCATCCGCTGTGCCTCTCTCTGAAATAAAGACGAGTTCCAGTAAGTTCGACAGCACAATTTCTTGGATGGGAGCGATGGGTCTGAGAGGAGCATCCTACGGTTCATCCCAGAACTCGCGCAACGCCAAGCGGGTAAGTTGTGTGCATATGCTTGAGCTAAGAATTTGTTGTAGTGATGGAATAGAAGCCCTAATATCAAGTACTTGAAGTGAGGCAAGGCTTTGAGGTGTGAGTAACGGCAAGAGACTTAATGCCATCTGGTCGAGGGTAAGGCTTCGGATTCCAGGCGCATTGATGGATCCGGTGGATTTATGCATAAGAAAGCTAGGGATCATTCCTTCCGCAGGACCATTAGCACCTGGTATCAACAGCTCTTCAAGGTCTGGGAAATGGACCTCCAAATGTAGAGGGAAAAACAGGCGAAGCGCGTCCAACGAGTCCAAGACAAAGTTCATCTTAAGCCTGAATACCTTTGTGCGGTCCAATAGACCCGATATCAATACGAGGATTTATTGCACATCAGTCTTGCTTATTGGCGGTGCGGAGTGGCTGAGAAGGATTTGACACGACGTGCGATGAGAAAGTCGAATACACTGTTGGACTCCACGGAGAGAGTAGACTTTGTGGTCGGGATAATAAACTTTCGGAAATATGCATTCTATAAAAGACCAAGCTTGGGGTGTTGCCTCCAGAATCTCTTTCCATCGACGACACACAAGCATAATTGTAAGCCGAGTGGCATTTGCCTTTAGACCGCGGTTACTTATACAGAGCAGCTGGGTCCTTCATGCAAGAGTCGATGTATATAACAAACACCTCTCCAATTATTTCGATTGGTAACTTGTGTATAGGAATATCGTCACGAATGAGGGCTTGAAGGGTCGCTTTTGACTTCTCCATCTCGTCGTTCGTTTGTGGCGTGTCTGGCACCGATTGCAACTGCAAAAACGCGTAAGAGAGACGTTAATTCGATTGAATTACAGCTACGGCAGGAGGTGGACATGACAAGAAGCTAGTAAGCGCTGTCGTCAGGTGCCGCCACGCGCCGCCCGCTCGCGCACTTTCCACTCACGTACGTTGCAAATAAGTACTACATATTACAACACGAGCGCGTAATGCTTTACTTTAAATGTAATTATGTGATCATATAATATTTACTGCATTTATCTCTCAATCGAGTACCCGGGGTAATTACACCCTGCCACTGCTAAGTATGTAGCTTCGTCAATTATATGCGCGATCATGCCAATGACGGTGCCTAAATTTTCTTACCGTGATTTTCACTGTGTACATAATCAACACAAAAGAAAAGAATCTTCGACGTCCAAGCGTTCACTTCAACAAGCTTGACCCTTATGTACTTATGTATCCTCCCCTATATAGGTCATGCGTCGACATTACGAGTGCACTAAATCGGTGGTAAGTTTGGGAATGAAGACAGTCTGAATCTAGAGCTGAGACTTACTAGTCAAATAGCAAGAAATACCGCAGTATAGAAATATAATATAATATAATATATGGACAACTTCATCTGCACAGAAAGAGATCAGCCCTCAGGAGTCAGGCTTGGTATCGCCAGATGGTAGATACTTATAAGATGCTATTGGGTGTTCCAACCATTGAAGCCACTTGTAGGAAAATGTATCCACTACAGGGCCAAGAAGGTGCTATATACGAACGATACCAATAAATAATATGGAACAGCCGTTATTATTGAAAGACGCTTACAGTTACACAAATGATAGTCTCGATGACTTCATTGACATCTGGAAGTTTCCCGTCAGGATCTCGGTACACGTTTCTCCAGGCTCAGTTCTGAGCACTTCGAGTCTAAATAGTTGGATACATGTGTGAAGCACAAGAAAGATACTAACGAGGGGTTGGAATCGAATTTTGAAATAAGACTGATACAGGGAGTCATATAGGAATGCTGGCAGGGCAATTAAGCATGCTCCCCAACTTTGTGCCTTTGATTTTCCGTACCTGCTTAGATGGACCAGTTTGCCGGTTATTTAGGGAAATATACTGGAATAATAGCCATTAAATCGATAAACATGTGAACAGCAATCATATCTTACCAGAAACCGTACCAAACCTCACCAACTTCATCTACCTTCCTAGCCTAACCCCCAGCTCCATCTCAAATCTCTCCTTCCCCAGCGGTTCCTTCCCGAATCTCCTTCATCGCGTCCGTCCCATCCGGGAAATCATGCTCAAAAAAGGGTTCCCAGCACCCCTCATGTTCGCAAGCACCGACTGACGGTAGTGCCACCTAAGAGACACGATGGGTATCAGTGGGACCACGACAAACGGGGTCAAGAGGTTTCCAGTCTATGTTTTCCAACTTACCAAGGCCGAAATATACAACTTTATACCCATCCTATAATGCCAAATCAATATATTTTTAAAACTCTCGTAGAAATTAAACTCACATCAGGGTTCACAGACACTAAATACATCCCACAATTGCTGGATATCCGAGCGCAGAAGAAGCTCATTTTGTCGAGAATGGATCTTATTAAAGACACCAGGAATAGTATCTTGTGTCCACCTACCACAGCTCCAAAAACTTTCGCCTAAACAGGGAAATATATGTGCAGCCTCGAGGCCAATCCACACGTCGTGCTCGACTGAACGCGGGGCTTTGCCAGTCATAGCAAATTTCTTGTCTCGTTGACGCACACCATCGCAGAAAGGATATTCTCTGTCGCTAGAACTGTTATTAGAAAATACCCGACGCACGAAGGTTTCGTCAGTAACACGGATAGGCTCTGGATAATTATATTAAGTATTAGTAACGATTCAGTCATCATTTGAGTAGAAAATTCAACTCACTTCCACAATAAACATCATATTCTCCTATTTGCAATATATTATCGGTTCTGAGCACCTGAATACCCGTATCTCTTATTTGTGCCCTGATAGGAGCCTCGCCAGTTATGAGTAAGATACGGAGCATGTGCTTTCTGTCGCAGATTGTTTTTGGGTTAGACCGCCTAGAGGTATGGAAAGATTTGAAGCATCGTAAAATAATACATTACGTCCGGGCGCTCCTATCGAGGGCCATGTATTCAGGTAAGAGAAAGTATGTGGCAATCAGGAAGGAGGCATACTAGGCGTCACCCACTGGAATCCACACGTGTGACTACCACTGACGGGTTTATAACTCACTCGATTTTATGGAAGAGAACAAGGCTCACTCGAGCACAGGATTGCGTCCCATCAAAGAAATACTTGCCACATCGAATAGATACACGAGAGAAGAACCTACAAATAAATATCATACATAATTCTGAGATGATAGCAGGCGGAATTACCTCATGTTCAAACTTCCGCTCGCTATCCTGGATTTCCATGAATTTCGCAAACAAATCCTGTCGAACCTCTAACATCGTCCGCGAGAACTCGAATACTGGATCCCTCACTTCTCACACTCAAGCACGAGACATAGGTTTTGAAATTTATTTGTTTAATGACCTCTATATAATGCATCGATGCACTTTTCAGCCCGGTACAGATCCATTAGTCCCTCCGATCGTAAAGAACAGTGTGGGATATCTGTCTAGAGGGCAGAGGCACCTATGGGGAAATGGAAATTAGTGCATACTGGAAGAGCAAAGGCATGAAATACGCACCAGTAATAATATCGACCAACTCGTTGGTGATCGAGGCTTGACGACCACGATTATATTGCATGGTAAGGGCACCAATCATGTCTCCGGCGTTCTTCGAGGCATTGTCCATAGCAGTGCGACTAGAAGTAAAATATAAGGATGACATCAGAGGGCACGAAATAATATATAACGCACCGGGAGTTCTGCTCAGCAGCGTGACTCTCGACAAGGGCGGCGTAGATGGCGTTGGCGAGGGAGAACTCGGCCAAGTCGCGGGTGGTATCGTCCTCCTGCTCGTAAGTGCTGAAGCCAGCTAAGATAAAGTTTCAATTAGCCCCTCTACGAGTATAGAGGGCAACACCTACGCGACTCCTTCAAGCCCTTCTCGTTCAAGACCTCCATCGTCGCAGCCTGGAATGCGATAGCGCTGACATACTTGTTGTACACAATGACGACGCTATCATACTTGACACCACTCTTCACAATCAAATCAGTAACCGCGGAAGCATCAGCGAAGGTAGGGATATCCCTTCCAATCTGGTTCATGGTCAGGACAAAGTTCTCTGGGAGAGTCCTGGAAAGCTGGGCCTTGGACTTGTCACCGATGATGACGATGGGCGAATCCGCTGCAGGGGGGACATCAGGTGTAGTCTTTTCGGCTTTAGTCTGACGGGGCTTGTCATCTTGCTCTACTGTGCCGGTAGCGAGGAGGCGGCGGGCGCCTTTGGAGACGGAGGAGTGAATACCACCGCAGAGACCCTTGTCAGAAGAGACGACGACGATGAGCTTGCGTTTGGGTTCGGTGGATTCGGAGGTAGGCACGGCGTGCTTGAAGAGCTCTGCAGAAATAGTATATGAGTGATATGGATGCAGGGAAGCAAATAAGAGCGCACCGTTGTTGGATGCACCGTACGTCTTGGCAACGTTCATGGCGCGCTGGGCCCTGTTCAGCTTAGTGGACGCAATCATCTTCATGGACTGTATAATTCAAACGCGTTAACATAATCTTGGAATATTGCGCAGAATAGTGCGGGACCTTTGTGATTTTCTCGATATTCTTGACACTCTTCAAGCGCATCTCGATTTCACGGAGGGTGGCCATGTTACGGGGCGCGGTGCCCTGGGAGAGGGCGGGGACGGTGCGTGCCTGCGCACGGAGAGACGAGGTAGCTGTGCGAGCAAGCATCGAGAGGAGTGACGAGGACGTCGGTATCGGAAGCGGGAGCGGGTGAGGATTTGCTACACTTCAAACTCCGCTTCGGGACTTGAACGTGACGTTAACCCTCGACTCATCGACGACCATGACTGAAGAGCCTCTTTTTGATCCCTCGCTGAAAAAGAAGAAGAAGAAGAAGACAGTTGCGTTTTCCGAAGACCCCCTCGGCGCAGATGCAGACCCGACAACCCCCGCACCCCTCGCAGACGACGAGCCCACTGTCCACGAGCAAATGGTCTCCCAGAAGACCGAGCCAAATGGAGAGGCGAAGGAGGAGGACGACTTCAAGGCCATGTTCGGTGACGTGAAGAAGAAAAAGAAGAAGAAGGAAATCCCTATGGATTTGGTCCGTCTGCTCGCACTGTGCAACGACTCATACTGACCTTTTCGTAGGATGACTCTGGCGCGTCCACACCCACTCCCGCACCAGCTGCAAGCGCAAGCGAAAGCGCACCCGCAGGTGATGATCTCGACTTTTCCGACATCAAGAAGAAGAAAAAGAAATCCAAGAAGGCCGCCCTTGACATGGAGGCTTTCGAGAAGGAACTGGGCGAAAAGGAGGGCGATTTGGGTGCTGACTTTGAAGATGACGATGGCGATTTGGGTGACGATCCATTTGCCAGAGAGGAGGCTGCTGCTGCAAGAGATGCTGCTGAGCTTGGACGGGAGCCGTGGTTAGGAAGTGATCGGGACTATACATACTCTGAGGTGGGTGGCGGGACGTCTTTTCGTGCATCTTTCATTTCATTGACTCTCTTTCACAGCTTCTTAACCGCTTCTTCACCCATCTTCACGCATCGAACCCCTCCCTCCTTTCTGCTTCTGGCAAGCGGTACACGATTGCTCCCCCGTCTATTGCCCGAGAAGGTGTGTCCAATCACCATTTCTCCCCAATGTGTCTTACTAATCTCCCCCACAGGTACCAAAAAGTCTGTCTTTACCAACGTCACCGATATCTGCAAACGTATGCATCGTCAACCCGATCATGTTATCCAGTTCCTTTTCTCCGAATTGGGTACAACAGGTAGTGTTGACGGTGCCGGTCGCCTCGTAATCAAGGGTCGTTTCCAACAGAAGCAAATAGAAAACGTCCTGCGGCGATACATTGGTGCGTCTTCCTTTCTCCAGATACGAACAAACCGCTGATGATCATACAGTCGAATACGTCACCTGCAAAACGTGCAAATCGCCCGACACGCTTCTCGAAAAGGAGAATCGTATCGATTTCATCAGCTGTCAGTCGTGTGGCTCGAGAAGGTCTGTCAGCGCTATTAAGAGCGGTTTCAAGGCACAAGTCGGGAAGAGGAAGAAGACTGCTACATAGATTCAGTACTAGCATGTTTAATACAGGAGGGGATCTTCGTTGTTTTTATATATGCGTGGGTGACAGGGCAGATGAGCTGTCACATTATTACTTGCGGATTCTTTGCTCTACGCTGGCATGCATTTGATCATTTTTAACAAAAAGAAAACTGAGTCTTGTAAGAGCCCTTTGTCCAGTGTTTTCAGTTCGATTTTGCTGTTTAATTATGCCATCGATGTTTGGTTCTCTCGAGGAGGATCCAAGGCTGGTTTGTGCTCTGTTGACGTTGTCTGACTCCCCAGCACTGCAATCTCGCATCGCGCAAGTTCTCCCAGTCGAACGGCGGTCCGGATCCCCCACGCATCGTCACGACGTGTCTGGATGCAGGTCCGTTCATTATCTGGATGCAATGGTCGTATGTCTCCAGGTGAGTATAACTATTCTTGCTCTTCGGATTCATGTTTTGGGACTCTGAGAGAAGGCCGGGAGGAAACCGATTTCGCCTTTTGAGCGCACTGGTTGGAGAAGATGGATCCCTGATTCATAGTTGTAATGTTGCGCTCTGACGAGGCATGCATCCAAAGTCTTTATTAAACTCTTCATTTATTGATACTTATATTTATTAAGTATACAGATCTAACTAGAACAACGGATGGAAGTTAAACATGAAGAAATCCGGAACGATGACGGTTCTCAACCCCTTTCATTCCCGCCGGGGATATACATTACCCGTCGCCACCGTGTCATCGACTGTCAGTGCCCGAACCTTTTCAAAGCGTAAACTTCAATATTTCACACATCAAGTCTTTCAAACCCCAGCTCAGAAAACAGCGTTGTTTCGGCCATGAATGCTCTCCAAATCACCCTCCTATTCAAGAACAGAAAAATGAAAATGTCTGCCCGAGGTCATCTGGATGTACATGAACTCGCAGAATTCCGCTGGAGCCTCTAATGGAACAGATAGATCTGCGTAAACACATTTCTTATTGCGTGAGTTTTATATGCATTATTTTTATTGTTTTAATTCTCGGACTTTATCCTCCTATCCATGCTTTTTTACAATTTTTTACACTCGTTTTTGAGCACGCTGTACGCATAATGTAAGCGTTGCTGACCTATTTGGCAATGCACAGGTCGTCTTCTAATTTTAATGGTGACTCGGACAATTGGATATATAGAGAGTTAATTTCTGCATGTATGGCATATCCCATCTTTAGTTCTAATTCACTGTTGGTGTTGACTGCCTGCTCACCCCTGAATCTATGGCTAACTATGATATCCCTATGGATCTAGTGAGCCTGCCCTCACTGTACAATGACTCATATTGATATTTTCGCAGGATGACTCTGGCGCGTCCACACCCATTGCTGTACTAACTGCATGCATAAGTACACCCACAGGGGAGGGCTCGACTTTACCAACCTCAAGAAGAAGACAAGGAATTTCAAGACCTTAAAGGCTACACTTGAGGCTTTCGAGAAGGAGCTGGGCGAGAAGGAGGGTACCGAGTTTAACGAAGACGAGGGTGATTTGGGTGAAAATCTATTTGCTAGAGAGGAAGCTGCTGCATAAGAGATGCTGCTGGTTTTGTACCGGGACCATGGCTAGGAGGTGATCGGGACTACACATACTCTGAGGTGGGTGGCTGAACGTCTTCCGTGCATCTTTCATTTCATTGATTCTGTTATAGTTTCTTAACCGCTTCTTCACACAGCTCCACTCATTGAACCTTCCCTTCTTTCCGATTCTGGCAAGCGGTACACTATACTCCCCTGTTTATTGTCCGAGAAAGTTTGTCCAATCATCATTTCTCCCCAATGCACCTTACTAATATCACTCACAGGTACT
>KN837103.1:979747-998547 GCA_000827215.1 Sphaerobolus stellatus SS14 | reverse complement strand
GTTATATTTTTCACCAACAACCTCTTATCCTCTCTCGCAAATACATGGATAAAGCTCAAGATACTCTATATCTCCCAACGCAAACCCCGATGGATTCATTGATGCAACAAGAATCTACATCACCTAAGTCTCAGTTGGGCTCGGAATACTATGATTCCACTACAACACCCGAGTCGAATATTGATGCAGGCCCTCTAGTAGACAAACAATATACCTCCATCGCTTCTAGTTCTCCCAAACAACGAGATGGCATCAATAGCACCGGGGAGAGCATCAGGAAAGTTGGCAACAGCGCTTACTTTTTCCACAGCATTCCACGCTTCCTACAGACAGTAGCAACTGCTATGTCGCTAAACAGTTGCTAGCTCTTGCTAACCTCGCTATTCTAAAAACTATGAACTCAGCTGGTTCGAACAATGTTAGAACCAATGCAGCTAGAGCCATACCACTACCATCTACAGCCTATGCACTTAGCACTGCAGATTATAAACTCACATTGTCTCAAAGTCTTGTGTGTTTCATTATTTTCCTGAGATATTACCTAAAAGAATACACAAGGGACCTATTTTGAAGCAGTTGAACTTGGTAACATTGTCTTGCTGGTCATCAGCATTGTTGGAAACAGATAACCACATGCACTGAAGTCGATGAGTGCTTCTATTGAAGACATTGACCTACCAATAAATCTGACACTCCTCATTTTCAAGTGCTGACCACTTAGACCAGAAAATGGGTTTTTATCTGTGCTACATGTACATTCTCAGTGGCAGTTTCCACCCAGCATGCAAGACTCAAACTCAAGTTCAACACAAAACCGGATGACAGAATAGTGCAGACAATTCCGCTGGTAAGCACAAAGCTTCATTTATCATCTATAAACATCTAATGTGTTCCTTAGTAAGGTGAGCTGTTCACAGTGTCTAAGTTCGTATCCAAGGTACCACTGTGCTTGTTATAACCTTATCACCTGTTGGTATGTCAATATTTTATATCCTGTACCAATGTCTTTATTACTAACAAGAAATTCCAGATAGTACATCTACCATATGTGCACCTGTCCTTTAGCAGGTACTGAGATCTTTATTATTCAAAAATTACTGTATTCTAGAGCCTCAGTAAGTGTACATTGAATTTCTAAATGGTAGCATAGTCTTGAATCTTTACTGTATTTATTGTATCAACTGTATATATTTACATGAATAAGAACCATTTGATTTTATAAATTTAATGACATTTTTTGAATAATTGAAAAATCAGAAGGAATAAAATAATATCTGCTATTGAGTCTACAGGCTGTTAGCATTCCTATATTAGTTGTCCATAGATTCTACTGCAGCTAGCATACTGAAAATAGAGCCATCTACCATGGACACTATAAACATTATAGAGGCTATAATTGCCTTTATAGTGTTTGCCAACTTTCCTGATGAGTGGCTTGGGTGAAAGTGATAAGGAATCTGTAAGAGCAACCCTCAGGGCTGGGCAGATGTCACACCGTGCTAATAGAGGGAAAATCCAAAGTATATAGGTAAACGAATAAATACACACCAAGGGAATCTCACCTAGTAGAGGGGAAATCCAAAGAGAAAGTCTTGGATTGTCTCTACTAGAATGAGCCCGATAAATAGTAAATGAGACAGGTATGATCAAGGATAGGGAAAATACAAGTGATGGTGCTAAGATGAAAGAGAGAAATAAACCCATGCAGATGGCCCTGTGCTAATTGTCCCTGATGCTAAACCCACTTGGCCTGGCTCCATGCAGGACCCCACTGTCTCCAACCTAACCTCCCACTCTCTGGCCATAACAGTTGACAAATATGCTGCTGGGGAAATCTGAGTGGAAATGAGGATTGGTAGTTTCTGAGTGGAAATGTACCCTGGTGATTATTGTTGTTGAGAATAATCCCAGGCAGAAAATTACAGTCATCCCCTGACAAAATCTCATGCTGTTTTGGAGGACCTAAAAGAGGATGTCTCACTTACTCCCTGGGATTCGGTCTTGGAAGGACAAGCATGCAAGATGTATGAAATGATTGAGGCAAGTCTCAGTCCTTATCAGATGTCCATTGGATTATCAGCCTATTGGGATAACATTCTCCAGAAGGTGTGGAAGTATATAAAGGATCTAAATCCCAAATATGAAAAGTATTTGAGCTATCAGAAACCAATTCAAAATTCAAATACCTTTCAATATCAAGATCTCTTTATGATACTGGAGGATGCATTGTAAACAATCCTAATTTCCCTTTTTTTAAATTTTTCTGCAAGCTGATCTCATGTCAGTTTCTTGCTGGATTGCATAATTCAGTGATCCAGATTAATTAGCCTGTCATGATCACGATGATTATATCATAACCAGGATCAAATAGTCTTTCATGGAATATTTCATATGTCTGATGGACAATATTCAAACATATATGGAATCTTGGAGTACAAGGTATGAGGAACAGCTGTTTAGCATACAATTTTTATTTACATTGTGTTGCCATTGGAAAGGCATCTAGGCCTTATATTGGAGGAAATGACAAATATCATATACTGCAGGCTGGTCAATATTTTCCAGACTGAAAAATGTTCTGGAAAATAACTGGATTTGAGTGTAATTTCCAGCTGCCATCCAGCCCTGGAAAATGTTTGGAATTTGTCTGTTTTTCTTGGTGTTTTCCAGGACAGGAAAATGGTAGGAAAGCAGCCCAGGAAAAGCCTTGGAAAAAAGCCTAAAACTGTGAAGGAAAGTTGGTATTTCCCTGTCATTTTCTGAGCCTGGATAATATCCAGGTTATATCAACTATTCCCAATATTTTCCAAGCCTGATAAAAGCCTGGATATTGACCAGAATGGTGTATGAAATTTATGGAGAAGTTGGATGTACTCCAAGTGTTTTTCCACCCTAGGAAAGTATGATATTTACCACATTGGAAAAGTCAAGGATTAATTAAAATATCCTTGCTATTTACCAGCATGCTTTCCAGTGGTTTCCAAGGATTTTCCAAGTTGTATTCCAGGTTATTTTACAGGTTGTCTTCCTAGAATATTCTGCACTGTTTACTAGTAGTTTTCCTACTTATTTTCCAGATAATGTTCATAGTATTTTCTAAACTAGTTTCTAGCTACTAGAGGCTGGAGATCTGAGTTGGGAGTCTGGAGGCTGGAGGCCGGAGGCTGGAGTTGGGCCAGCCTCTAGACTCTAGACTCCAGCCTTGGAACTCCAGACTCCAGACTCCAGACTCCAGCCAGAAACATGTTTGAAAAATACTGTAAACATTATCTGGAAAATAAGCAGGAAAACCACTAGTAAACAGTGCAGGATATTCTAGGAAGACAACCTGTAAAATAACTTGGAATACAGCTTGGAAAATCCTTGGAAAACCACTGGAAAACATGCTGGTAAATAGCAGGGATATTTTAATTAATCCTTGACTTTTCCAATGTGATAAATAACATACTTTTCTAGGGTGGAAAAACACTTGGAGTACATCCAACTTCTCCATAAATTTCATACACCATTCCAGTCACTATCCAGGCTTTTATCAGGCCTGGAAAATATTGGGAATAGTTGATATAACCTGGATATTATCCAGGCTCAAAAATGACAGGGAAATACCAACTTTCCTTCACAGTTTCAGGCTTTTTTCCAAGGCTTTTTCTGGGCTGCTTTCCTACCACTTTCCTGTCCTGGAAAACACCAGGAAAAACAGACAGATTCCAAACATTTTCCAGGGCTGGATGACCACTGGAAATGACACTCAAATCCAGATCTTTTCCAGAACATTTTCCAGTCTGGAAAATATTGACCAGCCTGCAGTGATATCCTGTACAAAGAATTGCATAGATATCCAGATGGATAGTTTAAGTATGGTGAGTATGCTCTTTTTGATTTTCTAGCTTCAGTCATGACATATACATTATACCAACTGTGCCACAGGCTTTATAGCTTTCTCAAGGATATTATGCTGACTGAAAGGGATCAATAGGAATCAGAGGGGGCAGATAATCCTGAAAAATTATCATCTCAACATGATCCACTGGACTTGGAAAAAAAGTCAGCAGCTGGCTACTGATTATGTGAATTAGCCCTGCATTGCAAAACATTGTGTCAGAAAATGGAAAGTGCAAGGGACAAAATTTCTAGACAAGAAGGTGATTGTATTCAGCAGACAGAGAACTTGGAGAATATTGTCAAATGCCACTTTGAAGATCTGCAAGACCTATTCACAGAGGCTTTACTGGATTTGAAGGCCTGTCAAACAATCATGTCATCTATTGATCTTGAAGTCAAGAGGTTAGTATCACTAGGCCTCAGCATCATGAGCTTCCAGCTTCAAGAAACTCTAATGAAAATTTGCAATGGAGATGATACTGATGTACTGATGATGATGATGACAATGCCACAGCTGAGGATAGTTCAGTTGATGTAAATTTTAAAAGTACTGCTAAACAGGTGCAGTTTTTATTCTTATATATAGTTTTATCATATTGTCAGATATTGCAATAAATAGGTTAAATTTTGCTTCAATCTTAATATACTGAAATGATAGCCTTGTTGCTGCTTAGGCTCCATTTTTTGTGCTCATTATATGAAAACATTGGAGGTTTTTGTAAGGAACTTTAAGAAGCATTCAAAAATAATAATGCTAATAAAACCCATGTTCAAGGCACTAAGAGACACTCAGAAAACTCAAATACATTATTCTCATTCCAGGATGAAGATGCCAAGGTTGATGATTTACTTGCCTGTGGATATATAATTTTGAAGCTCTGTGGTGCAGTTAGAGTATTTGGTTATTGAATGCACTGTCCAATCTCTCTCCCTAAATAAACCTTGTATTATCAGTGACTAATTTATATATGTCCTATTATCAAAGCAAGGAAACCATTGTTCTGAGAAAGGAAAATATTAAAGTAACCAAAGAACAAATTACAGACCTGACTCATGTAGTAAAGGACTCAAAATTGAAAATATACAAGGGAAAGAAGGTCAATACAACCATTTTTCATTTTGATGTATTCATCAAGCACAAGAAATAAATTGCCAGTGGATATCACAATTTATCATAAATCACTGAGTTTTCTTTTATGCTTAACCCAAAATTTGTCTATGAAATTTATAGATTTACTATCACCAGACAGGAGTTTGCAAATTTTTGCAGAATGAATGCTGTAGGTCCATGTTATACCCAACCCCTGCATCACACTCTGATGGGTCTGTGACATGTTCTTCATTGGCTCCAACACACTCCAACTTCACCAATCACTGCTCTGAATAATCACCAAGCCCAAGTTCAATATTGTTCATCATCACTGACAAACCCTGGCCTTATCTCCCCATTCTACTTCTTTGGTCTGACCCTTGCCTTATGGCTTACAGTACCAAGTAAAATGTCTTAGGCTCATATTTGTCATATTATCATGTTAATAGTTTTTTTCTTTCTTATTGGCTCAACCTTTGTCTTGTGGTTCTTACCAAGTATTCATTCATCCTTATCTGTCCACCTGCCTCTGTCAACTCCACTCTCTGATTCGCCCCTGATCTGTTTTCCTTATCTTCCACTATCTTCATTTGAATTACCTTTAGTATAAAACCACTTATCTTTTCTTAGGTAACTCTATCTGGAAATCAATTTAGTTCATCCTCTGTTATTTCTGTTCACTTCATCTCTGACACCTTCCAATTGACCTCTGGTTTGACTTATCATTGTTAGGATCTGGGGCTTGTTGGTTTGTTCAAGATGGATAAACCTAGGGAAAGGATTAACTGACAGCAACCAATATGTTACTCAACTACTCTTTCTGATTTACTTCAGAGATGCTCTGAAGTAAGGTGTTAAAGCTCTAGTGATACACTTTTGCTTTAAGGTATGAGAGCTCCAGCAATACACTTTTGCTTCAAGGTTTAGAAAGGTCAGTAAGGTGGTAGATAGGTACCTTCCTTATATCTCTACTTAGTGTTTTATACAGGAAGGTCACAGGGACTATGACCTTTGGTTCCTAGTCTAAGATAGCTAAAGAACAAGCTATTTAGTGATCCCAAACAGGAACAGTGAAATAACGCAAAGGGAAGAGATAAAAGAGGAAGTCAAAAGAAGGGCTAGAGGGCAATCAGTACTAAGGGAGAGTGGTCATCAATGCTAAAGAATGTAGTGATTGATGCTAGTGGAATCTGATAGTGTGAAATGGACTACAATGCTAGTAGGAATATGCAATAGTGATTGATACTAAGGAAAGGTTTGATGGGATTTGGTGTTGATCCAGTGGAAGGTGTCTGTCTTGTTGAAGGAAGCTAGCAAGGAGCTGCCAGAGGCTGTACAGCTAGCATATATGCACATACACATAGCAATTGTCTTACCACATTATTATCTTGACATCTCTGACATCTCCAATGTCTTACTCTTGACCTCTTGTCTATCATTTATCAAACCCAATCAGTCTGACAGACTTGAATTAGGACAAGACTTGCCATAGTGGCACAGCACATAAGCTGAAGCCAAGTCCTATTTGTATCATACTCTGACATCTCTGACATATCTTAACCTAAGCTCTGCACAGAGCTTAACAGTCCAATGGTTGGATGGTTTGCCCTAAATTTTTATATATACTAGCATTGTATATATAAGATTTAGTTTACCTACAGAGATCAAAGTTTCATACTCTATTGTGCAATGTGGAACTCATCTAAGCAAAAGAACAGGATATTACAGTGCTTTTGATTATGTAAGGCATGTGCTATTACTCATAAATAAAACCTCTCTGCTCATGACTGCGATATCTCAACAACCACTACTTGGATCATCAAGAAAATTTATACAGAATCTATTACATGTATATATTAGTCAATGCAACTCTCAAATATCAGAAATTTTACATGGATAAAAGTCATCTCTTGAGAGCTCAAGACCTGAACAGTAAAGCATATTCACTACACAGACTATCATTTCTTGAAGGATTTACTTCAATTTAAGTTTATCTAGTCAACCTAAGTTGTCTCCAGACATTTGGATGCTTCTAAGGCTCATAATCAAAGGAATGAGTTTGGAGCTGACCCAAGGAAAGCTTCCACAGAAGGCTAGGAGGGCTATCACACATTGGAACCATTTACATTGACTAAATTAGGTATTTAAGCATTATTAAAGTGCCCAAACTCAACAGAAATGCTTACATTCAGTTCAGGATTCAGGTCCTGAGCTGAAATTGTGAAATATGTAATGCATATATGGTATATTTTAGGGTCACAGTGACTAGATTACATTATTTTAAATATATATATCAAGTTGTGCAAGAATCTAAACAGTGGTTGTTAAGATATTGCAGTTGTGAGTAGAGAGGTTTTGTTTGTGAGTAATACACTGGAGACACCTCATTATTTACCCCAAATGAAATGTTAAGGAAAAGTGTCACCAGACCTGGTTGTATTATGGTTTTTATTTGAGTGATATTTATATCAAATTTTGAATTATATGACCTTTTAAGTGAGAGGATAATAGTTTTAAATTTTCTAATTTGAACCAGACAAAAAAGGGAGAGAAAGGCTCTTACAAGTCATCCTTTCAACATGGAGAAAGTTTAATACTACTCTGAATTTTTATCACCTATCTTAGTAATATACATCTAGTCATATTATGGATAACAATTGATTGTCAAACATGAAGGAAAACCTAGTGAGAATTACCCTTTCACATCCATGTCATTCAATACAAAGGTGCTAAAATTCCTGACATTAATCACATTATCCATAACTTTAAATGTGTAGTAAAGATACCTTTCAGTATTTATATATTTCATAAGAAAGCTGTGTCATATGCTAGGTTTTTGATACTTTTCTCTTAATGTAATTTGAGCATTTAAACACATATAAATTGGTAGCGGCACAAGCACCAGTCCCCACCTCGAGAAATCTTTATCCCGACGACTTATTATTGGTCGATCTAATACAGTTGTCCAATGCATACTCGCAAGCTCACGCTAAAAAAGTTTTTGTCATGTATAATAGTAGACATAGAGACCTGTATAACTAATACGTAGGATGAAACGAAAGTAGGAACGGTAATCGCCAGATGCCAAATGCCAAAGTAAAGGTCAAATTTAATCAGCAAAATGTAGAGCTAACATGAGCTTAATATAATGTACCTTTTACTGAGCACAGAAACAGAGGGAGTAAAAGTAAGTCGAGGGAACAAGAGAAAGAAGAGATAAGGAGAAAGGTAACATGTCAAATATTTATAGGGAAAGTACACTGCTAGTGTTGCCGAAGGCCGGAACTGAACCGGAATGGAGAAGGAAAGGGGACCCTGACTGTTCACTAGTGGTCCGTCTGGGCTCTAAATCAGTTTCAGCCCACTCGACCGTAGTCCCAGAGGGAATTTTTTAATAAATCACATAATCAGGTGAAATTTACATAAGCAACAAATCATGTGCGTTTGGACAATGTGTATCGCCTCTGAGCATTCCCTCCTCCTTGTATTCCTCATAAACAATTAAATAGGTAATTACAGAGCTGAAATTAGGGTCCTATTTTCAGAAGGAATCAACTTATTGACACAGCGTTGAGGAAATTGCAACAATCCTGAGAGTGCGATGACACGACTCACTGCTGTCACACTCCTGCTATTTATAGTAGGGACAGGTTCCAATGCGCTAGATGGTGGGGACCGGTTTATAAATAAAAGCAAACTGACAGGACTAATTAGTAAATGGTTCAGTTCAGTCAGTCTACTTATTATAGGTTCAGTTCGCAGTTTAAACCGAACCGGCACAGAGTACACACAGCAATAAAAACAAACATCAACAGCACACAAATGCTCGTGACTGATAAGGAACAATGACTAAAAGAATATACGTAGTGCTGTAATGTAAAAACATGTGTGTAAGCATGATTCCTACGAGTCATCAAGGCCATGTAATGAAATAAGGGACAGACCAATAGGAGACGGCGACGCACCACAGCCGAAGCATTAGTGCAGGGATAATACCATTTTGATCGAGGATAGTTAGGATTCTCTTAGGACTCGGAAAAGGGCATTCATATCAACACGACAACACCCTTTCCTTCTCCATTCTCATAAACTCGAATTACTAAGGAGGCAGGGATGTTGCTTTTCTGAAATGAAGGAAAAGCTTAGGAAAAGGTTTGGAAAAGGCTGCTAAACATTTAGGCTAAGTTTAGGCTAAATTAGCCAATGTGGGAACCCTGAATTTCTGCCAGCTGAAATGCTTTTAGGTAATGCATATAGCATGCAAATTTTACCATGCATTCCAGAGCAATGAAAAGTCATATTAATATTCTAAAATTCTGAAGATATTTTCATACAAGATATTTAAAAGGAAAACTTACCTTTCACAAACATTCCAGGCTCCTTTGCCCAGAGAAAATCTCTAAAAAGAAACACCTTATCCTTAGCTAGAAATTCCAGATAATATCCACATTCCACAAGAATTTCTCTTGGTGTAAATAATGAATATTTCATAGCTATTCTTGCAGTTAAAGCTTTAAACCAAAAAATATTTATTTTGCCTATTAATACAGGAACAGAATAATGATTTACTGGATTTCCTGTACATATCACTTCCAAGGAAATAATATAAAAGCCTGGTCCAGTGATGGATTTCCTATAAAATTCCTGAATCAGAAATAAAGTTGTATCCCCAGTGATAGTGTGTGCCTTACATAATCAAAAGCACTGTAAGATCTGGCAGCAAACTGTCAGGGGATGACTCTAAATTTCCATTTTCACAGTCGTTCTGACTCCACTCTAACACTCATCAGCAAGCTCCTGGAGTCCAAGGCCCTATGGTCAATTGTCCAATACTCACCCTCAGTCATACAGGAACCAAGACATGGATGGCCCCCAATTCACAACTCATCAAGTTCATTCCATGTTTTTAGAGTCTGGCCATAGGCCGTTGCTGTGGCCAGAGAATAGGAGGTTAGGTTGGATGCAGTGGCAGGTTTCAGAGTCTGGATTCAGGGGTGTAGGTTAGGGTGTGGTCATGGTTGTCCATATGGTCTTTATTCTGTTGATTTCTCCCTTGTTCCTGATACTCATGTGGTCTCCCTCTTGTGTATTTCTTGGCATTGATGGTTCCTGATTGTTCACAGTATTTATTGGGTTCACTCTAGTAGAGGCAATCCAAGACTTTCTCTTTGGATTTCCCCTCTACTAGGTGAGATCCCCTGCTTGTATTTTATGTTCATTTATTGATCACTTTGGATTTCTCCTCTACTAGCTCTGGTGTGATGTCCATCAGAGTCTGAGTATTGCCCTTACACAAACCTGGTCACACATTGTTACTTGCTGGTGTCTGGCAGTTACAAGTCATCTAGAGCCCCACTACTCAGAGAACAAAACATGAAATATATTCCTACAGTTCAGAAATAGCAGTGTAAAAATTAAATGATGACATTATAATGGCTGGGATTGATGTTATGATTAGGAGATTTATCCTCATTCTCCTCACTTGGTATTCCATCCTCTGATTCCAATGTTTTACTGATCTCTTTCTCCTCAGGCTCCTCTCCATCTTCCACTGTCACAATTCCAGCCAATTTATTATTGCAATGTCATCCAAATAGTCTAGTGAAGCATGGATTAACTAGCAGGATAGGGTTTGAAGCCATGTGTTGCTTGATCTTTGTGACAAGTTCAGGGTTCTTGACCTTGTTAGGAACTGCTAAGCTAATACAAGTGGTGATATCTTTGAGATCATCCTTTCCTGTGCAACAGCTGAGAGGAAGTTCAAAAATCCTTGTATCCATGATTATGATTCATTCATGCTCTCATTTATGCAATGCATTGGCCTTGGCTTGTACTTTTTGCTGTTCTTCTCTTTCTTTCTTCAAGTTTAGTTTTCACTTTTCTTCCCATTCAGTCTTTCCTTCAAGTGGAGATAAGATGTGAGCCAATGTAGTAATTTTGTGTTTATTCTTGCACTTGTGCTTGATCTCCAGTTGCTGATGCAAATTTTGATTGTCTGCATGAGCCAGGCTACAGTGTGCAACTGCTTCTTGGAAAGAGACCTCCATCCCTTCAAGTTTTCCTTCAGTGACATAGAGCTGTTGCTTAAGTCAAGCCTGCTCCTCTTCTAAGCATAATAAACAAGTTGCCATTACTCAAGGTTTTGATGTGCCTGAATTGGAAGGAATAATTCTGATGGCTCACCTGACCTTGAACCAAGTCCACTTTGCTTATGGACTAGATGAGGTACCAGAAATTGGTATTTCTGATGCATTTGTAGCTGTTCCAATGGGACTAATCTGTTCTGGTGTATCCTGTGTAGCATCTGGAATAGATACAGCTATACTTGAGAAGGTTGGTGGCATATCCACATTAATAGAGAGTTTGTGCAGAAAGCCACAGCATCACCTGTGGCTTCACTGTGGCTAATCTGGCCATTTGATTGGTCAATTTTAGCCACAGGTGGCTCTGTGGCTCTTGCACAAACTCTCTAATAGTGAAGTTTTGGCTTGGTGCAAAATCCTCATCTGTAAAGACATTGTGGTTTATTGGCCATAAGCCAGAATGACAAAAGGCACCCTGGATGGCCTGTGGTGATATATTTACTCCAAATCTGGCAATTTCATTAGTCTACTTAATCTTACTCCCTTTATTTATATTTTAAATCAGCTTACCTGCATGTAGTGTTTCTACCAAATTATAACAGGTCACTGAATCTCTTGCAATTGCAAAATCTTCACAATGTTGGATTTAGGTTATGGGATTTATGAGTTACTGCAGAATTATGTTTTCTTTCTTATCTCATTTTTTCATTTGACCCAAGCATTCTGGAATGGTCTAAAGATACTGTTAAGCGTTAAGAAATGTCAGTGATGTTGGAAGAGGTACAAATAGGACTTAGCTTCAGCTTGTATGCTGCACTACTATTGCAAGTCATGCATCCTAATCTCAAGTTGGTTGGAGCCAATTGGGTTTGAACAATAGAGATCAAGAGTAGATGGTTGGAGATGTTGGAGATATCAAGACTACAACATGGTAAGATGATAAGTCAAACCAGAGGTTGGTTAAAGAGAAGGTCTTGTAAGGGCAACCCTCAGACTCCAACAGACATCACACCAGAGCTAGCAGAGGGAAGTCCAAAATAAATCAATAAATGACCATAAATACAAAAAGGGGGAATCTCAAGCAGAGGGGAAATCCAAAGAGAAACTCTTGGATTGCCTCTGCTAGTGTGAGCCCAATAAATACTGTGAACAATCGGGAACCATCAATGCCAAGAATTACACAGTATGGGGACCACATGAACATCAGGAACAAGGAACGAGAGATAATGGAATAAAGACCATATGGACTACCCTGACCACACACTAACCTGTGCCCTTGAATGTGGAGAACTCTACCACTGCATCCATCCTAACTTCCCGCTCTCCAGCCATAACAAGGGCCTACAATCAGACTCCAAAAACATAAAACAAACTTGATGAGTTGTGACTTGGAGTCCACTTGTGTCTCTATTTCTGTATGACAAAGAGTGCGTATTGGACATATGGCTGTAGGGGTCTCAGACTCTGGGATCCTGTCAACCAGTGTTGAAGCAGAGTCCAGGTGCCTGTACCAATGGCTCTTGGACTCCAGATGTTTGTTGACACGTGTAGAAGCAGAGTCCAGATGACTGTAAAAATGGAATTTTAGGGTTGTCCCCTGACAGGTCTGAGCTGAAGTCAAAGACAGCAAGCAAGAATATAACAGAGAGTAAACTAAGTTGATTTCTGAATGGAGAACTACTTAAGAATACAAGTGTTTATATACTAAAAGATAATCACCTAATGGAGATAAAGAAAGATAAGGACAAGTTAGAGAATAGTCAGAGAGCAGGGTAGACCAGATGGAGGTAATAAGGGTTGAAGTAACATGAGTGAAGTAAGGGTGATCGGATATGGAATGGAACTAATACAAGGTACTAGTCTATATGGATAAAGACAGAACCTATAAGAAATAAAGGTATGATAGATGAAGATAAGACAGAAGCCAATGAGGAAGGGTAAACAGATAAGGTCAGAGATTGTTGGTGACATCAAGCAGGGAGACTAGTTGTGATGGGTACAGTCCATGGTTAAGGTGTTGAGATGCAATGGAGGGTTGGAGAGCTGTCAGAGACACATTGGAAGGTGACCCCAGGGTAGGGCATAACAGACACCCACATCAAGCAGTTGAAGCATATGTGTTGTCTTGGGAGGCAAGGACAAGAGAATACTTTCATTATTGAAGCCCCAAGTATGCATTTCAGGTGTTTCATGTGACAGATGACCATCAGAAACAAGGAGAATAGGCATCTCAGATATATTTGCCTAACAGCAAATGGAGCAAAGGTTTTTTCAAACTATTGATGACAGATTGAATTATCTGTCCATCCATTCACTATTTGCATAAAGCTATTCACATATTAATATATAAAAAATGAATTATAATAAATTAAATTAAATACTGACCCACTAAGACCTTCTACATCCATCCAACCTCCTGTTTCACCTGGTGGCATAATGATGCAGGGGGTAACATCTGTTCCATCAGCACAGACAGCCTCAATAATTGTGCAAAGCAGTAGAGAGTCTGCCTTGAGAATACACCGGTTTTTGCTGCCAGTTGTGAAAAGCCATTTGACAGTCAAAGTGTTACAGGCTGATCCAAATGATAGCTTCCAAAGCATGACCAAAGTAATGGCAAAGGTCAAACTAAGGAAGTGGAAGTTAGGGCCAAAGGACTTGGCTTCAATGTGCATGGGTGGCACCTTCTTGAAATGTATATGTCCTTAATTTAGAACAGATTAGAACCAACAATATAAGAATGAGGTCAAATACTGAAGTTCTGAATGAAGGTATGGCTTCAGTGTGAAGGATAGGACTTTGGGACCAAGATCAAAGGTTCAGGGAAGTGTTTGTGAATGGTAATGAAACTTCATAAAGTGATTCAGAGGCTTTCAGAGGGACAGATGCATGTAGAGGGAAGAGCACAAGGCTCAAGTATAGGATTGAGATACACAATATCCAAACTAGATGAAACTAGTTAAGGATACATACCTTTTATACTAAAAGCAATAAACAGAAAAGGAAGGGAACATTACAAAATAAGTAACTACTTCAAAGTCTGGAAAAAGCACAACATGAGTGATACAACAAAGTGAATACATGTGTATCATCAAATAGTGAAGGTTTGGAAGAATTAGTAAACAGCATACAAGAGGGTCAAGTTGTTTACAAAAGATAAAGTGAATAAACAAAAAGGTATTACAGAAAATATGCCATAAGAAAAGCTAAGCAAATAGAACAGAACATAACATGATAACAGGATAAACATCTGGATTGAAACATAAGTGAATGGAAACTGTCAAGTATCGATCCGACCAGCTTATATTCATATATTGTTTTCTATCCATGTTCTATTCATTTGATTCATTTCCTTTGTATTCGTTCATTCAGACCCTTTTCCGCACAGCTTTCACTTTTATTATTTTTCTTGTTGACTCAACCAATTGTTTTCCAACCGGATTCCTTTATCTTTCTTACCTGCTTTATCTTTTTCACCATGTGCTCTTTCTCGCCTATCATTCAGCTGATTATTTGACCCTTCAATATTTACGTTATTTTCCCACCGGCTCCGCACGGCGTATCATCACACCATCATATGCCAATTACCTTTTTATGATTCATCCTTGATTATCTTTTTATCCAATGTTTTTCCACTCGGTTAATTATATTTAAATACGCTCATTTGTATCTACTTTTACTCAGTCAGAAATCGAATCTCGTATTATCTGTTAACTCTACTCTTGTCTGTCTTTTCTGCTCGGGTTTCATTCCCGCTCGGCTTTACTCTCAACTACTCTTAAAACTCTGAAGTAGGGACAACCTACGACCGTGCAGGGCGCAACACACAAGTTGAAGCCAAGTCCCTTCAGTACAAGTCATTGACGTTTCCGACCAGAACGTTGGCTTACTTCCGCGCGGCTTACCAGGTGTATTCCGTATCAGGACGTAACAGAAAGGAACAGATGAAGTGTCAGATGATAATTTGAGGATTCACTGAGGACCAATAGGACTAGGGCCAAAGATGATTAATAATATCCTCAAGGATACCATGAGGCAGAATAACGTGATGAACAAGATAGGTGAAGGCTTCACCAAAGTGATCAAAGGTAAAGTCAAGGATGTGTTTCAAGGATGTAAAGTGTAGACACAAAGACAAGGAGGTGAGACACAAAGTTGAAGAAGTGAGATGTAAAGTTGAACAGAGCTCTCTGAAGGGTATGTAACCTTATCCAAAACTTTGTTGAGGTTAAACAAAGTCACATGGTGTGACACTTAGGCACGAGGCTTAACACAAGGCCTTCCCCCCACCACCAAGTTGAACACCTTTCTCTTGGTGTTGTAAATATTCTTGATAGGAATTTTATAGTAAGCAATGGTTTCCTCTGTGAGGTTAAAATATGCATGCAGGGCTGTTGGATTAAAAGCCTGTGCTCTCTTTGGGTCAAGTGGCCAAGGATGGTAGGCAGAAACCTCTGGATGTCATTTCAAGAGGCACATTACCCATTTATCACTTGGTGTGTATCTGCTCATGTCAAAGACATTTTGTCAAACCCCCAATCACATCCATGCAGCTCCTCTATCTCCTGCAGTCTTACACCAATCAACTAGAACAATGATCTGGACAGGGGTGAGAATTTGTTAATTGATATGACCCTCTTGGTAAGATGAGTGCCTGTCCAAGTGGTATGTTAAAGTGCTAGTGGGTATCTTGTATTGTATAGCTGCAGCATTAATAGAGTGAGCTGTCCCTGTATGAACAGCATCCAACACTTCTTAATTCACAGCTCTCTGTCTTTGACTTATTGCCCTTCCTCATTAATGACATGCTGGGTCACATCTCTGAGTACATTTTTTCAAGCATTTTTCACATTATTCAAGGTATTGGATCCACTAGAGCCATTGGCAGAATTTCTGTTGCCTTCTTTTGCTTCATATAGGATGAGGAGACGAGTAAGTAAAAATGTGCACAAGGCTAATGCTGAGCAATTGAAAGACCACCAGTTAAGTGCTGTCATGCTCTGACAGTCTCATGCTGACCAAAGAGCTAGTGACTGGCATCCAGAGCAATAGCTCGGGACAGAAGTTACAGCTCCTAGAGGGTTGGCTAACCAAGTTGTTGGATTTGCTGAAAGGATGGCTTGCCAGACAGCCTCCAGCATTCTGTAACCAAGTTGCAGCTCACTGGCACACCTTCAGATTCACATGGCAAATTGAAACTTATATATTTCTTAATGCATCATTAATAGAGCTTGTAGCTATAGGTTAACTCTTGGATAATACACAAAAAAAAACTGTTATAAAGTGCCCTGAACCTCAAGAAAAAATGAATTACCAAACTCCTGTCTGGTGATAGTAGTACAAGGTTCCAGATGGCAGGTGTAGATTAGTTTTCCCTTGGTTATCCCAAAAGGTGGTTCACATTTGAGGCACTTCCAAATCTGAGTTAATTATTCGAAGTATCAGGTCAATTATAGCAATGCCCACCACTGCTCTATATGAATATTTAATAAAGAACACTAGAAATTCTGTGAAGGATATGATGTGAGAATATGTTACTGACCACAGGGTAGGGCTGCACATGGGTATCACATACCTGCAGTTACCTGTGGGAAACAGGTGAATACCCAGCACCTAAAGTTGTGGGTACCTGTGCACAGATGTTCCCACAGATGGAGGTGTCTCCAATGAATTAAGAACATCCATACAAGTATTTATAAAATCACAGAAACACATCTAATCACCGCTTCAGTGATTTATTTTATAAATACCCATGAGTAACCCATGACAGGTACCTGTGAAAATCCACCTGTACAGGTATTACCCACCTACAGGTGAATACCTGCAGGTATACCTGAGGGTGCACCTGTGGTTCACCCATGTGCAGCCCTACCACAGGGGTTGCTACTAATCATCAAAGTTGTCTAAACAGGGCTTCTGCTAACTAGTGCTAGATAGACTCAAGCTATAAAAGTGCATACAGGTTAAATAGAGGTATATAATACTATCTAGCACTACCTGGTGCTTATACCACCAGTGCTTGTGTCAACTTTCATGATGGCCTAGTAGTACCCTATATTGTCTTCTTTTCATGAAATGATTCCAAACATAAATAATTATAATCTACTGTATAATTACTTGAGGAATGCATGTGAAGGTTTAACTTTTAATTTTATGACTATTGATAGTTACTTCAAGTCTAAAGGGTCTCAAGTCTTCTGCCAGGCATACTTTTATTCTCATTAGAGGCTTGAATAGAGAATGTTCTTTCTGTGGATGACACCAACCACCTGGTTCAGTGCTAGTCATCCCGGCTCTTGGTTCTCCTAGTAGCCAGGTCTTATTCTGGTTCCACATCTCTTGCTCAAAGCTTTTTCTCTCTCTTTCACACTGGAATGTCATGTAAATCTATACTAATTTACCATCTTGGATGGGTGCTGATCCCATAGATCATATATACAACAAGGCAACCCACCACACAGTTACAGACAGTTACATGATAGAATCGCAATAGAATGGTAGCATCACTTGAAATTTCTTGTAGGTCAATATCAAGGCCCATAGTTTGAAGAAAAAGGGATGTGAGCCAGGTTATTGAATCCAGCTCATGACCATAAACCAGTTTCTCAGGACACACCACATTTTTGTACTTGTCATCCAATGGTCCATTTAGTCTCTTTGGCTAATCTACTCCAAAGATACCAAGACTGTCACTGTTAAGTGTTCAAATTACACTGTGCTTTTTGAAAAACAATCCAGGTCAAATGTTTAATGTCCAGCAATGAAAGGAACTGAAATATACATTTCAGTATCTGTCAATTTGATTCAGGATTGGATGTAGAACAGGCAGAACAGCCTGGAGAACTGGACTCCAAGAGAGTAGAAGATCCCAAAGAATCAGAGATTGATCCACTTTACAAAGCCGAGAAGCATGAAGAATTGAACCGACACTGGAACATTGAGTTTGAAGCTTAACCTACCTGACCCAGCAGAGTAGCCTGCAGAAGAGCCACCAAGGTGGGTGGGGTTCTTCTAGAGCTGCGTAGAACTAATGGAGGAGTCTACAACACTTCACTGGAGATTGAGGATATGGGAAGGAATAGAAATGCTCTATTAGAGAGCATTTATATTGAGCCCAAGAAGAGGTTTGGTGATCTCGGTGAGTAGGGGCTTTTCAAACTTATCAAGAAACTTGCTGGCAGGATCACAATGATGAGATGGATTTTCTAGCATTGATACATGCACTTTCATCTCAGGAAGATTTTGACCCTGGACCAATGCAGTTTTTCATACTGGTGAAGTTTGTTTTGTTCAAAACTAGTGTTGATATCTTTAAGTGTCTACTTACTATCACCTCAATTCACCCAGATGTGCTTGCAGTGGGGCCTGAGTTAGCATCCACATGTATCTCAGTCAATCACTTACTCCATATACTTGAACTTTAGTCCAGCAGAAATTCTCCAATAACTATGTAACCTTGTTCTATTATTTCTTTGAGCAACTGTCAGTCCTTTTATGTAACTCTTTATAATAATTTAGGATATGCATTACCCAATGATCTTTGTAGAAGTTGCAGAAATTGATTGTAGCAACTTTGCTCATGACAATAATAAGAATATGAAATTGTGCTGAATCACAATTCCAAATGTGATAATTATTTAAACAAGTCCCTTTTATTTTATTTTCATTCAATTCCACTGAGTAGTCTATTATTAACTTCTCAACGGTATCCTTCCACAATCAAAGCTCCAATTGGCTATTCTACC
>KN837103.1:955355-968703 GCA_000827215.1 Sphaerobolus stellatus SS14 | reverse complement strand
CGACCTCTGTGAACGTGCTTCAGCAAACGACTCGGCCGCTCGTGAAGCAGCAAAGGCTCTGCGACGAGAATTCAAATATGCTGAACCCGGGGCTCAACTCAGTGCTGCTCGTGTACGCACAATTTCTGCCATATCTAACTTCTCATAACATTATATTACAGCTATGGGCAATAATGCTGCGCAATTGCTCCCCCACATTTATCCACGCCGCCTCCGCCAAGAAATTCCTCGAAGCCCTCGAAGACGTTCTCACCGCCCCAGGCACCTCACCCGTCGTGCGCGAACGTCTCTTCGACGTCCTCGCCGCAGCTGCCTACACCCACCCCGGATCACCCAGAGAAGGCTACCGCGTCCTATGGAGGAAGATCAAGCCGCCAAATAAGCCCGAGGAGGTGCGTCATACCCCATGTCTCCCAATTCAATGCCAAGCTAATTAATTTAATAGGGCATTCCTTTCGACGACGATGAAGCCATGCTCAACCCTGCCCCTCCTCAACCGCGTCCATCCCCCGCCTTGCAAAATCAAGTCATACCCATCCACGAAGACATGCGCCGCTTATTCGAGGAATGTGTCGTCGCCAAGGGTAATGCGACGTTATTGAACGAGTCCTTAACCTTTGCGACACCAGAGGATCTGGCATCGCAAGAGGGGGTGATTAACGTAAGGCCAAGTCTCCAAAAGCATATTTCCACTCAAATTCACACTTGATTTCCCTATCTAGGAATGGTATCGTAAATGCAACAACTCTCGCGAATTTATCATGGCGCAAATCCCATGGGCGACGGCCCAAGCGGACCGCTCGCGGGAAGAAATCCGGGGGATATACCTCGCTGAGCATCCGGGGGTTGACCCGGCGCAGATTTCGCTCCCTACGACGAGAGAAGAGGAGCTGTTGGCGGCGTTGCTTGCGGCGCTTGAAGATTTGCAGGAGGCATTTAGGATATATGAGGATCTGGAGAGGTTGGGATGGGCGGAGATGGAGGAGAAGGAGGTGCAGGAGCGGAGTCGGAAGGAGACGAGGATGGATAGATCGGTAGGTTTCTTTACATCTTTTCTTTTAGGGACGTTTGACTTATTTATTATATACGTGGCTAGCAACTCCAGTATATGGACGCAGATGGTGTTTATCTCGATACCCCAGGGCGAAGTCACGCAGGCGGTGCGGGGGCCGCAAGCAGCGCAGGCCCCTCCCGCTCTCCATCTCCCTCTCACGCACTTCTTCCTTTACCAAGCACGATGCCGCCTGTCCCTCCAATCAACCAATCCCTTGCCCCTCCACGCGCAACACCACATGGTCCGCGTCCGCCCGCCCGGACACCCTCCCCGGACCGCCTCTCGCATTCTCAGACACCGTCCCAAGTCTCGTTGCTGCCGCCGTCGCTTACGCACACGCATATCCCGGGGCTGGGCACGGGGCATGTTCCGACGGGCTCATTAGGGATCGATGTCAAGCGGTTGGCGGATTTGACGTTTGATGACAAGGGGAGCCTGAGGGAGCGGGATAGGGATAGGGATAAGGAGAGTAATGGGAAGGGCAAGGGCAAGGAGAGGGAGAGGAGAAGTAGCAGGGCGAGTACGTCCACTGTTACGACGTCGACTGGGGCGGGAGCTGGGCCGGGCGATGGAGGCTCGGCGCCTATTATGCCGAGTGCGAAGGCGATGGGGAAGAGGAAGGCCCTGCCGGGGACGGATGATATGGATGGTATGTTCTTATTCTTCCCTTATTTAACGAACATATTATAACGATATCGTTATCCCTTTAGAACACTCCGATGAATTCCCCCCAAGCCACGCACGCACGTCCTCCGACTCGTCCTCCCTCAACTCTGAGGATGAAGCAAGCGGGTTAACGCCCTCATGGCGGAAACAGCCCACAAAGTATGTGTATGACGCTGCGGCGGACCGGGCGAGGGATATTAGACATGAATTGGGCATCCCGTCGCCGACTGCTACTAGGTTCCCTGTTAATTCGCGGGCGAGGGCGACGTGAGGTGGGTGTTATACCCTGTCTCCTGTCTCCTTGTCCTCTCGCTTTCTTTCCTTCAATCCCTCGGACTATCCCGCTTTCCTTCCTTCGTTTTTCTATGCCATTCAAGAAATACGTATACCATCATCCAGCAAGCTCTATGTGCAGCACGTATACCACCCACTCAACCACCCAACCAACTCATCCGCCATGTATATGCCATTCCTTCCTTCCTTCCTTCTTCGTGTTTTCATGCGTTACCAGTGTAGTTAGTTAGTCAGTTATTCCCATTTCGCCGGTTGACATGCATGCCATTGTCTCTCTACCTTGCATTGCCATTACTCCACCCCATCCATTACCCCCATCCATTTCACGCACGCAGCAGTACTCATTCATCTCTCTCCCTCCTCAAGTATCGCTATTACTTACTTATCCTACTATTTGAGATTCTGAAAAAGCTCATTATTTATTCTCACTTTTGTTTTATCCTTTTTAACTTTTACGTGGTAGCCATGATGTTCAATGTTTGACGTTTTAAACTTTCGATTTCGGTGGTTTTATTAAATAGTTAGTTAGTCTTTTTTTTAGTATAGTAAGTAGGTGTACATATCGTTGTAGCATTTATAGGTACTTATATAAAATAAGTAAGGTGTAAAGCGTAGTCCGATATCGATGCGACCCGGTGCATCTCAAGTATCTATCGGCTATTTTTCCCTCCATGGCCCTGCAAGGTGCCCTCGCCTATCATCTCATCTGGAATTGTAAATGAAACACGCTGGACGCAAAAGGAAACTTCTGACGTCACGCGTGACCACACGTCACCCCGCGTCTTTCCACTTGCCTCCCAACCACGCAACCCTACTCCATGTTCCGCCACCTCTCCAAGTCCTCCAAGCCCGCTAAAGGGCACCCAGACTTCTCGGGACAACTTAAGACGGATTTGAGGCTGTGGAATGTCCCGCCGACGTATGCGACTGCATATATAACGACGTTGAGTGGAGCGAGTACGCTGTGTGTGGATTCGGAGGCGCAATTGGTTGTTGTTGGTATGTGCTTTGGACCTGAGTGGATCTTTGGGATGGCGTTGATTTGGTACTTTGTTTGTGTTGGGGTGGGTAGGGACGGCGAGAGGAGAGATTAGGATATACGATCGGAAGTTTAGGGAATGTATTTTGCAGGTTCCTGGGTCGTCTGCTTCTGCTGGTGTAGCTTCAACGTCGTCGTCGTCGAGTAAATCGGTCTCCGGATCAGGATTGGGGGCCGGCATCGTGCTTCTGAGCATCGCGAGACCGAAAGAAGGGTTCAAATTGTTATGCGTAGGTTAGTTCTTATTTTTTTATTATGATTTATTTATCATTTGTGCTTACGTGAGATCTCAAATATATATCTCCCTTTTCAACCTTTGTTATGAATGCGATCGCTGTTAGACTCAAGACATCGTTTGCATGTGTGGAATCTTGATGTATATGGGAAGCCGGTCTTACAGGCGACGGAATCATTTGGACAGCCTATTTAGTAAGTTGAAGATTCTCTCTATGATTCGTATAGGTTCTTTTGCTCATACCATCACGTAAATAATCAGCCGAATCGCAACGAATCCAAGTCATAGTCATGTACGAACTCTAAATTCCTTCATCTAGCGCTTTTTTCTGACACATTTTGTGTAGGCCATATTAAGCACACAGCGCGGAGATGTTTTGGTATATAATCTGGAGGAGTTTAAACGTTCCCCTTATGAGATTCCGTGTTGTTTGGAGAACCCATTGTGAGTGTTTTTATTGTCTTTATTCGTTAAGTCGTTAGATAATTCTATTATTTAGAGGATCCAATTCCAATGCTGCTGTGGATATTGCCATCCATCCTAAAGAGCTTAATCATGTTTTGATTGCTTATTCCCGTATGTGTGGTTTTTGTTCACCAATGTATTTTTCTTAATCGCGGATTAGATGGGATTGTGCTGTACGATCTGGTAAGCCTATTTTTATCAGTTATGTAACTATTTTGATTTACTTCAATGTACTAGATGGCGAGAAAATCAATCAAGACCTTTCTTAGAACATCACCAACGACCGGAAATCAGGTAAGAAATTTACCAAACATCAGCTCACTAGGGTTTACCAGTTGCTACAGATTTTAACATCCGTAACGACCCTGTCTATTCATCCCTCTAGCCATCACTTCGCAGCAGGATATGAAGATGGCGCGATTTGTATTTGGGATATTCCCGCAGCAAAATGCATTTGGACAAACACCCTCGCGACTACTGATTCAGAAGATACCCCCCCTCCTGAGCCTATCTTCAAATTTGAATGGATAGGTGAAAATGAGACCTCCTGGCTTGCAATAATCGGCGGACTCAATCCCGCTAATCAAAATCATTCTGAAGGAGTCACTGTCCTGGCATTTGATAAGGAATTCTTACAAGGAAGTGCAGAGCAGATATCCAACAAAAAACCGCATCATTTCCTATACCCCACACCGAAACCAGTACATGACTTTACGATCCTACCGAAGGATCCCAATATTCGAGAGATGCACAGCACAATTTACATTATCTTCGGTAATCCTTCTGATCCATCCGGATCCTACGTGGATGCATTCCAATATCCACCATCATTGCCCGAATTGAGTCTCGCGAAGGAAGGTATTCCGATACCAGTGGAAGATAAAGCTGTCATTGAGGAATTTTCCGCGGAGTTCGAAGAGTCTGCAGAGGTATCGAAGACACTGGCTTCCGCATTAGACGATCTCAACAGCTTGTCTGATGCTGGTAATGAAGAAGTCGTTCATTTGGAGCCTAACCCGGACCCTCTTCCACTTCCTTTACATGGAGGGAAAAATGCGCTTGTTTCTGTGCAATTGATACAGCTTGATTGGGACGCATATTCAAGATTGACAGGATATCCGACTTCTGATGACGGTACGGTACGTGTTAATTTATGATGTTTTACTTTTATATCATCTGATATACCATTTATATTCAAGGATTCATATCGCATTTTATTGACTCAGCATCAAGGCACCACCATTCGCTTCTTCGACGTTAGCATTAAATCTGGACAAAACTTGGCGGCCTCGCCATATCCTCTCATTCGGCTTACGATATCCCCCCTCTCTCTACCCGAAATCGCCTTACGACCAGATATAGATACTATCCAAATACGAAGGACTGTTTTCGGCGATGCATCGCTAGAATGCGCTATAGAAATATCCACGGGAGAGATCTTGATATTTGGAATAGGGACTGCCTCACGTACGGAGGATGACTTGCCAGAGGAGATTATTGATGTACGGGATATCCGGAATTCTGGAGATGGAAGTTTTACTTCTCGATTCATCATCAAAGCGCAAAAGTCAAAACCTGCTATAATCTCGGTGTCCGATATTGGTAAGCCTGTTTTATATCATGGTTCCATTTATTAATTCTCAAACTATAGGATTTTTGGCTCTGACGTACGAGCATGACTTGTTCATAGTTTTGGATTTACGAGGGCCTCGAATTCTTTTACGCGAAACTCCTCCGCCTTCAGTATCGCTTACTCCGACTGGTGGTGGAAGAAATCACATCGAATATTGTTATTGGGCTATATGTGGCACTGCGAACGGTGTGTGTATCTCAGACATATGCTCTTATTTACTCATAAGTCTTGATCTCCAGATCTGAAACTGGCACCAAGACTGATAACCCAACGTCCCGACGGTCATATCACCATATATACTCTGGGCGTTTTGGGTGGTCAATGGATGATAGACGAATCTCAAACTACAAAGCATACTCTTCCTGTCAACTTGAATGCTCCTATCCTATTCACTACGTTGGATGCGAAGACGGGAGAAGACTGTCGAACCAAACCATCACGGTTGGCATTGGTAATGGGCGCTGGCACAGAGGAAGAACAAATTGGATTGGATACGTATTGGATAATAGCCAATTCTAAGGAAATTCGAAGTATATTGGGTTTGACAGGCGATAAAGTCTCTAAGGTTTCTTTCGGTCCGTCTGAAGTCCCGGGCGATATTGCAATGATGTTTGGATTTGGTATGTTGGCGATTCAATGTCCGCTATACCATTTTTGAGATTTCTTTAGGTGCTTCTGTCCTCGTAACGATCAAACATGATCAGATTGTGATATATTCCCTTCCTACCCTGGAGCCTATCCATACTTTCAAATTACCCAACGTTACTTTCTCTAGGTATGTTTTGACCGGTAATATTTGGAGCTTATGCTAATGCTACATTTGTTTATTTATTAGATCATTCATCTCTTGTTCGTGCGCTGGTGATATCATTCAAAGCGGTATTGATTCCGCAAGGGAATTCTCTATCAGCATAACACCCTTACTTGCACGTTCTGCCACGTCCCATGGGGCTGTTAATTTCCGCGTGCATAAGTACACCAAGCTTACAGAGTCGCAGCAACCAGAGTCGACATCATGGGGCAATACCTTTGCAAGTTGGCAGAAGACCCTGATATTTGGAACACAAGTAACCGGTGACGAAATTGATATCTTGTGTAAGTTTACTAACATTCTCAGATCATGGTAATTTTCTAATGTTTCCTTTAGTCTCGCCGCCCGAAAATCCTGCGCCGTCTGGGCCATTATCAGCTATTAACATCTCCAAGAAGGAAGGAAAACCTGACGCGAGCACTCAGGCGAACACCTGGTCTAGCTGGACGCAACAGTTAACCTCTGCGGCTGCGGAAAGAGGGTGTGTAAGCTTATATAAGGGTCATTTTATAAATTCTAACAATATTATCTGGCAGGGAACGCCTGAATCAATTACAGGTATGAAAAGACACAATATAAAAGAATGATCAGTTTGTTGAGATATTAATTAACAGGAACAATTCCAACATTTGGAAGCTGGAAGTAAAGACTGGGCTAGTCAGGTAACGTGGATAGTATAATTTATATCATGATTGATAAACTGAATACATCTTTGGATAGGCAAAACGTATGGCTGAGAAGCAGGCGGCGAAACGTTGGTTCCAATTGTGATTTACTCGTCAATTTATGAATGAGGGCAGACATGCGCTTTGATTATTTATTAATTAATTATGGGACATGCGCCTAGGAAATTTCCTAGAATAAACGAGCCAACACTCTAGTGACGGACGGCCTGTCCGCAGGATTCGGAATAATGCATCCTTCCACGACATCCCTGTACCAAATGGGGATCTCATTTCGCCATTCAAGGAGTTGAAGGAAAGTCTCTCTCGTATTTTATTGCGCAATCACGTGGCGCTCAAGGCCAAGAGAGTATATATCAGCTGCAGCCGTCATGTATATCCCATTTTCTCAGATAATTTACAATTACTGCAAAAAGGCTAATAATCTTCACTATTTCGTCGCTTTCTTAAACAGATTCAGTATCATTGGGAACACTCCAACTGCATCAAATTCAAGGTTCAAATCGTGTCCTTGACCCGGAATCACCACCTAGTTGAAGAATCAATTGAATTTCTACAACAATTATCGACGAGAAAGATCTCTACCACATTGAATTCTGCCTTCGGGAAGTAAAACTTCTCCGAAACCTGAAGTGTTGCTTCCTCACATGGTGTGTTATTATTGTCGAGACAGTGGGTTTTGTCCAATTCCCCGATGATCTCTGTGACTGGTCCACTGAAGTTCGCGGGAGAATAAATATTTCTGACTTGAGATGAGATCCATCTTGATCCAACGTCCTTGGTCAAAAGGTCCAATTGCAAGATGTCTGGGTCGAAGCTTCCAGTTGGACCATTGAAGACAGAACGCGCTTGAATCGTAGCTGAACTGACATATCCTGGATCTAAATTACCCCATCGCGCCGGATCGATACCTTGAGCAGGAGTGGATCCATTGGTGACGGTTCCAGTAAAAGATTCTGGATCATGACCTGAACCTATTGGAGGGAGTTAATTATTTAAACAGGATTGTGGCCCTTCTTGCAGTTCGATTTACCTGTCAGGATAGGTCCCAAAATGGGGATGTTTGGTCGTCCCTGATAGCAGCAAAATTTAAGGTGGAGGATCCAAAGGAATCACTTTCAAGAACCGGTGGGTAGCACCTGTGAGTTTGGTCACCAGAGAGCCATCTTTCAATTTTTGCGCTAAAGAAGATGTAACGGCTGCAGCTGTTGGAATTTGGCATTCCTCAGAACTCAAATGGCTGTGTACTTTCCCCGGTACCTTTCAATGAAACCTGATTAGTAATTCTGTGAGTATTATTCGTTGTTATTTTTTGACTCACAAATAGTGTCATAAGCAAAAGAGGATACTCCTTGAGAACACGTATACTGGATATATGTACGAATAGTTTTGGAATCCGTTCTATTGTACGTTCCAATATTGGTACGTATAGGTTTGACCGTGAACAAGCAACTGAATAGGAACTAGAGAAGGCAGTTGAACTTTGAGTGTGGAATGATTAAAATACGTGCTTACCAGAAATTTCTGCGTTCAGCGGTCCACTAACGAGCTGGCATAGCTGTCCGAATATCTGGAAAGAAGTTATCTGACGACGCAGAGTTGTGGAGTTGAGGAATTTGCCATCGCTGGGATCTACAGCAATTTCAACATCTGTATTGACGTCAATATATCCAGAACCTCAAGAACAGGGATTCGCTACTGATGCTCGTACAGAGAAAAGCAGACTGCACAAAGTGGCAGCCTTGAGCAAGGAAAGAATAATCATAGCAAAGATAACTTGGAGAGAGGGATAAGTATCCTGGGTAGCATCAAAGACCCAATACGCTCTAGTACTTATGTGTCTCTCCCATCTTCAACGCGTGCTACTAGGTGATACTGTGCGAACCTCGAAGTGCTTCCACAGTTTGTTTGGCAGTGGCAGACGCTGACCCTGAAGCTCTGGGTTTTCTCACCGCATATATGCATGCACAAACCTAGACGCCTTGAGAACACAGTGTCACTATATCAGAACCTGTAGTATGGAAGATCCTGCTTTTCTTTTCGATGGCTCCAAGTTTGATCGGATGGAGCTTATTGGTTTTAGGGTGGTCACTGGCTACTATGCATAGGAGTTTAGCGGCAATAAACATCTCACTAGCGCGACTAAGGATACTTATGTTTAGAATCCCTTTTAACGACCTGTCGATCCTACTTATTCACAAAAGTTGCATTTACAGTAGTCAGCTTGAATGTATAATACATCTACGTTGTTGCTCTTTTGAAGAGATCGACTATGAGCCGAAAGACTGGAATGGCTGCAAATTCCAAGTCAAGTACATGTCCTTGACCTGGAATAACAAACTAAAATCATCTGTAAAGCCAGGAAAGACATAAATCTTACCGTATTTAAATCAGCATCCGGAAAGAAAGTTGCTTCGGACATATGCATTGCCTCTTGTTCACATGGGCATGAAGCAGTAGCGTCCAGTCCACCAATTAGTATCGTGACAGGATCTCTGAAGTCGGAGGGAGTATCAATATCTTCAATTAATGCTTGTCTTGCTGCCCAGCCTGAACCAATACCTCTCGTTAGAGTATCTAGCTATTGGACAATCGGATCGAATGTTCCGGGGAACCATACAAGGCTGAGCGAGAATTCCCATTAAGAGTTGTAACATATCCAGGATCAAGTTCACCCCAACGTGCGGGATCGGCTGCTGATGCAGTGGTATATGCTACCGAGAAGAATTCATCGATGAAAGCCCGTCGTCACTTAGGGTTCACTAACGCGCAGTCACACAAGATGACAGGACCACGGTATATTCGTCGAGGGACAAGGATGAGGCTAGGTACTTGGGGTACAGGTAGAACGGTCGGTAATTATGTAATATAACGTAACTGCTATAATATGAAGAGGTCACAACGTGACAAGAGTCCATGGCGAGTAAGATTGGCTGGCCAGGCTTATAGTCGAGGGCGGTCGCATTAAGTGGATTATGAGTATGAGCCAGGCCTAAAGATTAGGTTTCATCTGAGAAAGAGGTGTATATAACCTTCCAATTAGAATAAATCCTATAAAAGGTGATGAATTCTTTTCCATAAGAATGCCATAGTTAAACGTTCTCGAGCCGAGCGAATGGCCGATACCAAACACTTTCGAAAACCGAACTTGACTACCAGTGAGCTGTAAAGCGATGGTCCCGTCCATTAATTTCCGTGCCATCGAGGATGCTACAGCGGTTGATGTTAGTAATTGACATTCTGTAAAATTCTTAGCATGCAAATTCTTAGGCGAAAGACTGAGGCTTGTACCTGTGTACTTAGATGCATGACCAAAAGGTTCAGATGTTCAAGCTGAGTTTTAATAAAGAATAGAACCTACAGATATCATCATACGCAAAGGATGAGACTCCTTGAGAACAAGAAAATTCTATGCATGAATAATTTTGGAAGAGATTCCATTGTACATTCCAATATTGATTGTTACAGGTATGACCATGAAGTAGTAATTGTACGGGCACTGAAGGAGAAGTGCCATCCAGCATATACACATTGATTTACAACAGTCCCTTGCCTGTTGAATGGAACGATTTTTGTACCGGTTGACACAATTGTCGGAATACATTAAATGTTGCTGTCTGACGACGTAGAGTTGTCGCATTCAAAAATCTGTTATCCGAGGGATCTGCGGCGACTTCGACATCAACTTCTACTTCCATGTAGCCCGAGCTGCAGGAGCAAGCAGCGATAGACGATACAGAGGGAAGATTCACAGCCTGAGCTACCGCTCGGAGTATTGAAGCGAGAACCAAAATCGAGGCAAGCATTGTCACGGTTTCAAGGCTACTCTAGCGCCTCGGAGGAAGATGAACAGAATAACCGAAACTTATACCATCGGTACTACATTAAAAATAAGCTGATTCTTTAGTAAGGTGTGGAATAAAGCTATACTTGCTTCCAAATGTGCTCTACTATCGTGGCAGCACATTCATCTGACTCTAGCTTCTCTGCCGATGTACTGTCAGCAGGGGTAGCATGCCAGGGTCAGTATACTCCATTTGAGCCTAATGTATATTAGGAGCGAATCAAAAGAATGAAAGTGGTGAAAACGGCAATAAGGGCATTACCTCCGATATGACTCTATGGTCGAAGTTAACCTGAGGGTTGCTAGGGGCATCTATATCTGAGAATATCACTGATTTCAGGCAGATATTTACTCCTGACAGATGATATGTCTGTCCAAAGCTAAATTACGAGATGAGATAGCTGCAAACATCCTCCTTGCTGTAATATATACTAAATAGATCCGAAGCTCGGTTTGGAAGGCTAGGTTAGCTTCTTCCAGCGCTATTGATCCCAAAGAGACCTCCATGAAATGTATATAATAGAATGACCTGTTATTCATTATCGTTACAAAGACCACGAGGACCAGAATAATGATTTGGTAATGCTTCATGATCTGAGTGGTTGTCATGACTATTCTGAAGAATATTCTGGTTCGTAGTGGATTCGAAAGCTTTGAGAGAATTTCGACATATGGGAAGTGTACGGCCGGAGACACATTAATCGCAACCAAGGCAAAAAATGCCTTGTCCGAACTTCTGCGAGAAAAGGGCCACTCCAAGAGGGCAATAATCCTTTGTTGCGCCGTCAAAGATGTCGAGCATGAGTGGGAATAATTGTAGAGCTCCAAAATCCAGGTTCAGAGAATGACCTTGACCTTCAATCACTATCTAGAAAGTTCGTCTTAGACAGATGATCTGAAAAAAAAGGTTATTACAAAACATGTTTTCACATACCATATTAAAGTCGGCGTCTGGAAAGTAGAATTTTTCTGACAGTTGATAGGTCTCGCTATCACATGGACAATGGGCCGTCTTGTCAAGTCCTCCAATGATGGCAGTGACTGAACCTTGAAATTTGGTAGGGGTAAAAATATTTGCTACCTGACTCGTAGGCCAAGTTGAGCCAACGTCTTTTGTTAAAAAGTCAAGATTTGAAATTGTTGGATCGAAGCTTCCATTTGGTCCATAGAACACGGCGCGAGTATCTTCACTAGGAGAGGTAATATACCCAGGATCAAGATGACCCCATCGCAGCGGGTCTACGTTCTTTGCGGGAGCAAAGAGCTGACCGATAGAACTATTCAAAATTTCTGGACCGACCAGTACATGGACAAATCCTACAAAACGATTATTAGAATTCACGGTAATTACATGCAAGAAAATATTACCGGTTAGAATTATTCCTACGAAAGGAGAAGATGTTCCCTCTGTGATTACAACGTAGTCTAATGTGTTTGATCCAATGGAATGGCCAATGCCCACAACTTTAGAAAAAGAATGAGAAGTCCCTGTTAGATCTTCAGCTAAAGTACCATCCTTAAGTTTCTTCGCCAAGGATGATGCGATCGCAGCAGATGTGGGGAGTTGACAATCCTGAGAGTCTCTGGTATGAGTACTTCTTCCAGCACCTAGCAAGGCCAAGATATGGAATCACCAAAAAAAATTAAGGCTAATAAATTCAATGTAGGAATAATGGGGGTGACTTACAGGCATTGTCATAGGCAAATGAGGATACACCATGGGCGCAGGCATATAACATATATGAATATCTATGGAAGCCATTCCATCTGACGTCCCAGTATTGATACGTATATGTCTGGCCATGAACAAGCAACTGTATAGGATCTGTGAAAAATTTAGCGAATCACGACGAGACTCAAAAGAAAAAATGCCCGCCTTCATGAGACGTTTTGCCAACAGGTTGGCACAGCTCCCCAAAAATCCGAAAGGCTCTCTTTTGACGTCGTAAAACTGTTTCATTCAGGAGCTGACCGTCAGATGGATTGACGGCTATGTCGATATCGACGTTTACTTCAGTGAAACCGGTGTTACAAGAACAAGTATCTGTTGATAGACGAGCTGCAGATGTAATAAGATGAACCGGAGTGAAAATCGTCAGGAATAAGCAAGATAGTCGTAGGAGAGTCATGGCAGCTGTGGTCGACCTTAAAGGGATATTTCAGGTACTCGAAACTGACTCCACTCACCTAAAATAAACCCTATCTATCGGCGATTACCGCAAATGAAACTTTGTGAAGGATTAAGAGATACGATGTATGATCGTGATATTTGGACTAGCAATCGAGCGAATTATGGTTAAATATGACCCATACAAGTCTGGCTGGGTTGCTTCGACTTACATGTTGTCCGGGACTATCCGACCAGTACTAATAGAACCGTCGGTCAGCCTGGCAGTCACCCTTATTGCTGCCAGATCAACTCTGTAAATTTGGGGAGGTCGGAAATCAATACATAGAGACCCTGAATGGTCTTGGACCGGTCCTGGAGAACCGGTTCTGAATGACAGGAACTATCCGGTTGGCGTTATTGATTTTAAGTAATTCAAGAAGTAGTAAGAAGTAATATGGCTTACCAGTAAATTTACATATATATGATGGGAGTTGCTCTTGATAGTTCAACTAAG
>KN837103.1:922518-940136 GCA_000827215.1 Sphaerobolus stellatus SS14 | reverse complement strand
TCGACTTTGAGGCTTATTAACATGTGTATATGCATACCGTTTGAAGGCCTCTTCGACCATACTCTCTTCGTGCACAACTCTGATTCCGCGACCGCCTCCTCCATCCAATGCCTTGATCATAACGGGGAAGCCTATACCCTGCATACTCGCGAAACTTCGCACTTCATCTGCAGAATTAATGCGCTTGCCAGGTGCGATTTGAACGTCTAATGAATCAGCTAGTTCGCGAGAAAGCATCTTATCGGCTGCCCTCTTGAGAGTGTCTGGGGAAGGTCCAACGAAAACAACAGAGGTCTTCGCCAATGCAAGGGGTAATGCGGGATTTTCGCTCAGGAAGCCATAACCGGGATGAAGATGTGTACAACCGGTTCTTAATACAATGATTAACATGATATTAATATGGGAGTTAACGACAAACTTACTTCTCAGCAGCCTGGACAACAACATCCACGTTCATGAAATCCGCTGTGTTCCCAAGCTTGACCGCTTCATCGGCAAATGTTGCATGGCTTTCGTCGTTTTCGGTATAAATCGCAACGGTATCCCATCCTAGTTCAGTAGCAGAGCGTATCACCCGAATAGCGACTACGCAGTATGTCAGTAAAGACCAAAGAGTGTCAGCAACGTCCAACGCAAAATTCGCACGACTCACTTTCACCACGATTCGCAACGAGAACTTTATATCTTCCAGTGGTGGACATGCTGCGTTCAAACGTATCTGAGAAGGGACTCTTTGGGATTCTGAGTTACCCCGTCCCCCCCTCCTTATTCAAATGGAAGATGCGCCTCTCAGCTGATGATTTCGGTTATTATTGAACCCCTTACCCGATTGCATACTAGGCCATCTCTCGATATATAACTGTTAAGGTCAACCTACGCAACGCAAACCCATCCAATATGCCTTCTTCAGATGAAAAGAACAAGGGGAAGAGGCGCGAGATTCCAGTGGACGATGGAACGAGCTGGGAGGTGTGTTGCCTCGTCCTTCTTGATCGGTGTAATGCTCAACAATATATATTGCGGTCCACAGGCTCCTATTAATGAATTGAGACACATACAGCAAATAATCCGTACACCAAACCCTTCCGATCCAGGTTATATCAGACAGAAGAAGCAAGGCAAGCTCTGGGTACGCGAGCGACTCGATCTGCTACTGGACAAAGGCTCTTTCCAAGAGGTTGGAAGTGTTACCGGAAAGCCTAATGTTGATAAGGATGGCAAGCTTATTGGGTTCACACCAGCGTCAGCTACCTTATACTAGAGCTACCTACGTTTGGGCTGACACTTGCTTGCAGTAACTCTGTCATTGGATGGGGAAAGATTCGCAGTAGAAAGGTGTTTGTTGCTGCCGATGACTTTAGTGTCCGCGGTGGTCATGCGGATGGAGGTATTCATGGTAAAGCCCCATATGGAGAGGTACGTTTCCAACAAATCACTCCTGGCCAAATTCATGCTCATGCTTCTTTACTAGACGCTTGCCAGGAAAGCCCGAGTCCCTTTAGTACATAACTTAGCAATGCTAGAAGGAGACGTATGAACTTATATTGCATTTAGATTCGTTTGTTGGACGGATCCAGTGGTGGCGGCAGCGTAGCCCTCTGTACGTGAGCCTGCACTCCAGCAATGTCATTTCTTCTCATATTGCTTCGCACAGACTTGACAATGGGTGCTACATATGTCCCAGGACTAGCGGGTCTCGGGCGTAGTATGGACACCATGGCGGTCGTACCAGTAGCCTCTGCGCTCCTTGGGCCAGTGGTAGGTCTAGCTGCAGCTAAAGCGGCCTTAAGTCACTTCAGGTATGCCTTTCCATCTGCTTGTATCTTCTTCGTATTGAAGAACTTTGCCATATAGTGTAATGGTACATGGGCTTTCTCAACTATTTGCAGCCGGTCCTCCTGTCGTTGTGCAAGCTACCTTCGAAAATCTATCCAAAGAAGCACTGGGTGGCGTCCAGGTCCATGCCACGAACGGAACAGTCGATAATGTTGCCGCATCTGAAGCAGACGCTCTGCGACAAATCCGACATTTCCTTTCATACATGCCGTCCAATATTTTCCAGCTTCCTCCTGTCATACCATCTCGGGACAGCACAGATAGGCGAGAGGAAGAACTTATTAGTATTATTCCAAGGAGAAGAGGTAGAGGCTATGATATTCGAAAATTGATTCGGTTGATCGTCGACATTGAGACTGAGGACACGTTGGCGGGAAACGGAACTGGCAGCAGCTTCTTCGAGATTGGCGCTACATGGGGTCGATGTATCATTACAGGTCTTTGTAGGCTTGGAGGACGAACAGTTGGAATATTGTCCAGTGATTGTATGGCCAATGGTGGTAATGAATACGTCGCTTTATTGCCAACATCGGTCACTGAGGTGCTATTCAGGTGCTATCGACGCATTAGGAAGCCAAAAGACTACTAGGTTTGCCAATTTATGTGAACATTTTGGGTATATCTCCTCACTTATCACGTCTGTGCTTTAACTAAATGTTACACAGTATTCCACTGTTGAACTTTGTCGATCAACCAGGGTTCTCTATCGGTATGTCTTCCATCCTCTATTTTCAATTCAGGATCTGAATTCGGTTCGCTTAGGCTCGATAGCCGAGAAAACAGCAACGATACGTCACGGTGCAGCCGCAATGTCGGCATTATATAGTGCTACTGCACCTATCTTTACCATTATCCTCCGTCGGGCATTTGGCGTTGCAGGATCCGCGTTTACAGATCCTGATGATGGTCTCGGTTTGCGTGTAGCTTGGTTCGTCCCTCGACTTCGCGCTCATGTCGTAATACATATTGACAGTTTGGCATACTAGGCCTTCGGGAGATTGGGGCTCGCTCCCTCTGGAAGGAGGCATTGAAGCGGCATATAAACGTCAACTAGACGAAGCTGTTAATCCAGAAGCACGCGAGGAACTCATGCGCAAATTGCTTGGCCAATTCGAAGAAGTGCGAAGTCCGGTCAAGACAGCACATCAATTCGGTATCGAAGAAATTATTGATCCGAGGGATACAAGAAAGCTAGTTTGTGAAGTTTGTTTTCTACTTGTTCTACGTTCATACTCTATTCTGACTGCTGTTTAGTGGGCTGCACATGCGTATGAGCATATGTTACCGCAATTATCCATAGTCAGACAGAGTCGTTATGGCTTTGATGGGACGCTGAGTGCGAACCGCGGATATAAACTTTAATTTCCTTATCACCAATGTCACAAAATAGAGAGTTTAAAAATATTTAAGCTTTGAGGACGAGGACTGCGAATGAATTTGAACCCTAGTGTGACCACTACCGTTATTAAATTTATAAAGCGAAAACATGTCTTATTCAGGTGGAAGTTGGGTAGAAGTGAAATGAGTTATTTACATAGATTTACATTCAGTTTTCTCACATTGCGCTTATTAGACGGTGATAACGAAGTGGGCGATAAATGTTAAACACCTTAGACCGCACGCGGACGGCATTATGTTTTATTCTTCAAATCTGTTATGATAGATAATACCGAGTATCGAAACATTGTATTTTAACCATCCGAAAAGAGGAACGCGTTCGCGTGACCGTCACATTGTGTTGTCACGACATTTGACTTTTAAGGTTTACATAAAATAATCAAGGCTGATTCTGATTCCCGTTCCCATTCAAAGGCTGAATGCGTTTGCAAATGGAAACCCAAAGAATTCGATTCAAGAACAAAGGCCTCATGGCTCTTAACTTCCTGGATAGCACACGTCATTAATATGGAAGGAACAACACGACAAGTAGGTAGTCAGAAGCGATAAGATTTGTGGAGGCAAATATGCTGTTTTCGAGCGCAATTGGATCACTTACAGGTTTATTGATATTTCAAAACAATTAAATAAGAAACCTAAGAGATGTATTCTGAACAACTTAGGAGTGTAATGATACGAAATAATACTGGTTCTATTCAAAGCGCCTTCTAGGTTTGTTGAGATAGGCAACCGATCACAGTCCAGAATAAGAGTAAGGGTCTTGACTATATGCATGAAGAATATGTACCACTAAAAGATGTTGCATTTGTCACGGCACTCTTGAGTGTTGAGACAGCATATACCGCAGTGCAGAGAGGGATTAACAGTTATGGATGCTTGAGTAATACAAACTGCATCGGAGCCATCAGCAAGTAAGGGTCGACGGAAATATCATCAACTACCAACAATGATTCGATATGCATACCTGAGACGCTGGTGCATGGTACGACGTGTTGATTGTGATAGTGGAAAACTGTGTGGTCGCCGACGGTATCCGGGATGTATCTGGAAGAGAATATGATTAGCATATTGAATATAGGAGATAGAGCATTAATTTCAGCAAAAGCATATGTAAAAAACGATATCCGCAAATCACGCAACGTTAGTCGCGTTTGCTCAGCAGAACGAAGGTTATGACAAAAATTACATCATTGAAAAGAATATAAAAAGAAACTTTCCTGTAGGAATGCCACAAAATCAAGTGATGCCTCATCGTCCAAGAGGTCTTCAATATGGTTACGAGAGGGTTGGGTGATGAGATGATGAACGCGACGATCCACGATAAGGATAAGCTGAACGACGAATGAAATCAGTAACTATCGGATAACAGGGGTAATTATTTTCTCACCACCAACAGTCTCCAGCACCTTATAGCACATATATCACTCTCGGTAATGACACTAGACTCAGAGACTCGACCTGTCTGGGCAGTAACAATAAATCGATATCGGTCAAGCCGCCATGGAGATCAGTTGTGGCAGGAGGACTTTGGATATCTTGGAGGGTGAATAAACTATTTAGTAGCGGACATGTTGAGGGGGAATGATGAAGAACAGTAGATAGATGGAGGGGGTGCGGGTGCAAGCCTGAAATTTTTTTGCTATAGGGCGTCTCAGTTTATAAAGTGTGCTGCCAGGTGCGTCCATATACGCCCATAAACGTTTGAAACCCTGATCAGGGTTGCTTCGAGCCCATAATTAGTCCCGCTCAAATCCTTTTATTTTCCAAGACGGTCGAACTTGCTTGTTCTGAGAAAATGAAGATTTTATGACCATTTATATGAACAGGAATTCACCTAGTAAAGTCCGGCCTGTCCACCGTGCCATTACTGTCTAATAGTAATCTCCCAGGAAAAGGAAATGATTCACGTCATTACACGATATCGAACGGTGACGAATTTATAACAGTCAATGTCATACGTAGTCAGAGCTGTTGTGCATAGTGAGGGTGACAGTGAACGCGTTCGACTCGAGGGAAACACGCGTCGCGTTCGCTCCCAGCATCACGTGAGCGTCAGACGCGTCCGTGCCACTCCCCTTCCCCATCTTAATGCCGTCCTAAACCTCTTTACTCAATGTCTGGGCCCCTAACTCTCCCATATCTCGGTCATAGGCCCCATGCGGGGCTCAGCTATCTCAGGCGACGCTATCCTCCGGACCCCGAAGACAGCAAATTAGCACCGGATTCTGACCTCCTCAGATCCATAAAGTCCTTCCTTCTCCCCTCCAACAGTCAAAAGATCCGGAAATCTCTTTTATACTCTTCGTTCTCTTCATCACAAAATGACCAGGAGATTCCTGATGGAGTGGAAGAAGAGCTAGTGTTCAGTAGCAAATGCGTCATGTTGCTCGTCGGCGGCGTCATTAAACGGAAATGGTCCTTCGAGCAGGAAGACCAATATGTGCGGTTTGCAGTAAAGGGGTACTTTGAAATGCCAGGAGGTATTGCGGATGGGCCTATTGGAAGTTTCGCTGCTGCCGCGTCGAATGAGGTAGATACGTCTGCCTCGAGCTCTTCTGCGTCCTCCTCTTCCTCGTCAAATACGTTCAGTCAATTCGCACAGAGTGCGCAGGCACGACAACGCGCTGTTGAACCTCCCAAGATTGTTTCGGCTGTGTACGTTTTCTTGCGGGAAATAGGCAAAATCTATGTCGAAGATGGGACAGAGTACACCTTTCACTTACCATTTATCGTTATTGGCGCATGGGCTTTACGACCTCATGGAGTTCTTATTCAGCGTGTGCTGGATATTGATGAATATCGCGAGGCGGCAAGGCAGAGCATCCCACTCTTGCCTACCCAGTTTACGATACATGACCCTTTTGCGGAACCTAAACCTGTTGGGATCGCCGAGCGCATTCACGGCGCATTCAATTCTCCTGACGGAGTTGCAACAGCTGTTACTCAAGCAGATCCGGACAATCTGCCCGAGACGAAAACGCCAGATGACTTTTCAACCTCAAGTGGGTACAAGCCTGTCCCGGTTCAGAGCATGTACGCGGAACCGCCGCCGCCGCCTCCAAAATCTGCAAAACAGAAATCTCTTGTGAAGCCTTCTCCTACGGATAGGATTTTATGGGTATCCAATAACCTAACTCCTGGGAAAGAGCAGGCGGAGAACTTTCTGTTGTCTTGTACGATTCCAGACCGTCATCAAAAGCAGCCTGCGCAAGCCACGCCAGAAGCTGAAGCGCAGACAAAAGGAGAGCCTGGTGTACCACCTCCTAAACCGATACACAAGTATGCTAATCAATTGCATTTAACGCTCTGGAGATACGCATATCTGAAACCGAAGGAGGTTCCTGAGACTGTTACGTCTAAGAGGAAGAAAGGGAAAAAGAAGGATAAAGTCAACGCCTCTGCGAGTACGCAAACGCAAACTCAAACTCAAACACAGTCACAATCCTTATCCCAGTCCCAGTCAACGTCTCGCAGTGAAACTCCAGCTTCAGAAGTATCCACCCCCCAGCCTCAACGAGACCCTGAAGCGGTTCGTAGAAGAGAACTTCAGGATCGCGCAGACAGAATTGGACCCCCATTATCGCCATTCCCTGGTGCTATCGCACCAGCAGTTCCAGCATTTCCTCCTCCAACGGTAAATGCCGCCTTACGCCAACAAGTAGGTCAGCAGCCGACACTAACATCCTTACCTGGCGGCGAACTACCAGCATCATGGGGTCCTGCTCCTCAACAACAACCGCAGATATTGCCGGGACATGAAAGAAAAGCGTCACAAGGCCATACCAGGCAACCCTCACAAGGGAAGGCATCTGCGCATGTCAGAAGGACTAGCATGAATTTCTCCATGATTGGATTGCCGGGAGATGAAGTTGATGATGGTGAGATGGAGAAAGAGAAGGAGGAAGTGACAATGATGGATGCCGGTCATATGAAAGTACAACCCGCTGTTTGGTTGGAAAAGATTGCAGCGGTGCCCATGCCTTATACTGAGTGAGTTTCTGTCTCTTTATAGGTGTACATAATGTATTGACGCATTGTTATTGTCTTTAGTGTTCGTCATCCTGACAAGATTTCTGTCCATATTTTTGACACCCGTACGGATGGGAAACTCGATCGGTGTCTCTTTGCCCTTCACTTCCCACTCAAACAAGTCCTATCTGTCTACACTTTAGTTCGTGTTCCTGCAGAAGATACCTTCCGGCTGTATCCGGCTGTTCATTTTGCCGCAGTATCAGCCGTAACTATCAACGGGTTCAGAGGCAGAGGCATATCCGATTTAGTGATTGTAAAACCAGATGGGAAGATGGCTATCTTGACACATGGGATTAGGCTTGTCGAAGTGAAGATGGGGCCGCGACCTTATTGGCTTGAACCGAAGGAGACTAAACCAGGACCAGGACCGGCTCGACGACAACCTCAAGCGGATGACGATGCCATGTCTGTTGACGACTCTCTTTTCAAGGGCGACGCGACATCCGATACATCAATGAATTCAATTATCGACAAAGAGAAAGTAGTGTCTGTTTCGCATCCAGTTAACAATACGTTCTCTGTTCATTTCGAAGACGGCGTGACGACAAGGACGAAATTGATGCCTCCGGAACCTGACGAATTGACGCAAACATGCTTCCACGTGCTTTCTTTTGCGCTCACGCCTCCGCGGGCATTTCAATTGCACGTTGATTGGATGAGCAAATGGGAAGATACGGCTTATGCAGACGACAATGAGCAAGCTTGGACGTGTTTCGTGAACGTCCTTTGCGGGATGTTTGATATTGATTCTCCATATCTAAATCTCGCCAAAGAGAGACACAAACTTCAGCCTGGTTCTTGGGAAGCTCTTGCATTCACAGCCTCGCATGATAGGTTCCAGGACGATTGTGTACTCGAAATGCTCGACGCTCCTTTTCGCACGAAACCGCTGGATAATAAACCCCCAAGGAAACCAACACAGGATGCGGAACAGTGTCTCTTTGCCTTGCATTTGTTGGCGGAGAGTTATAAGATTAATAATGACGCTGTACAAATGCTCCTACCGAGATTAGCGAAATTGTTGATCACGTTAGGCAGAGCTGTTAGGCCTGAGTGGGCGGATTATTGGGTGAGGATGTTTCCTGAGAATGCCGAAGGGTGGATGGATCCGAAGAGGGAAGGTGAGTACGGACCATTATCCTTTCGTGATATGTAGAAGATTTACATTTTATTTGCAGACCAAAATGCGGGAACAAGGCTACGACCTCAACCACCTGATGTATTCCTATATCTATTCTCAAGGCTCATCGAACCCGCTGCAAAACCTGGCTGGACACATGTTTCACAATCCTGGCAAGTCTTCGGTATTGAGCCGTCCATGCAGTATGGTCGCGTTGACCCCGTCAAGGATCTCTACCGCGTTTTTAACGTTTGGGAATGCTTCACTGATACCAACGTGAAAACTGCGCGGAAACGAGCAGAGCAAGCTATGCATTTAATGGTGAAAATGGGGATGTCCGTGGATGATCTGGATAGGATGCCGCATGGGCTTGTGGAGCCTATCAGGGAGGCATTAAGGACGTGCCAGACGCTTCCAGGAGGGGATTGGAGTGCAGAGGAATATAAGTTGGTATTACGGCCGGATATGGCGCAGATGGTGAATGGCGATAAGAACCATGTTACGTCAAGAGATAGCTTCAAGCAAGTTGATAAACATTTGGTTGGTTATTTCGAGTGCCTCAGCTCTATAACTACAGTTAACAAGTGATGTCTTTGACAGGATCCGTCCGGTTCACGGTTGACTATTGGAGAGTTGGTGCAGGATATCCAAAAGGATATGTCTTCCGAGCCAGTGTCAGCTACGGGCGTTGAGCTTGAGTTGGGTGACTTTACCGATATCAGGTTTGGAAGTGATAGACGGCTGTTAGAAGTCGCTAGGATGTTGCAGTCATCGTCTCCTGCTACAGTTAGGATGCAGGAAAGACCCGATCTAAGGTGTGCATCATTCCTTTTCACACCTTCATGCTCGAACTGATATTGCTCTGTAGTGAGCACGATATTGCTAGAGAACAACATCAAACTGCTGTTCGCGTCGTTGAAAGGACCCTTGCTCTCCCAGTCGGCCGCGCTATGTTCACATTTGGCTCTGTACCCACTGTCACTCGTGATGCATATCGTATACCGAAAATCGACTACACGGTGCGGATACAGCCATATAACGCTCCCATCACCCTCGATATCACCAAGATGAACCAAGAAGCGAAGAATTGGGCCGACTTCCACAACGGTGTTGCAACAGGCTTGCGCATGTCCCCGTCTTCGAAGATGGTTGATAGCTCCTGGATTACGTTCAATAAGCCTGCCGAATTGACCGCTGAACACGCCGGATTCCTATTTGGCCTCGGGCTTTCTGGTCATTTGAAGAATATGCTGACATGGCATACCTTCTCATATCTTACACCCAAACATGATCTGACGTCCATTGGTGTCCTTCTCGGTCTTTCTGCTGCCAACGTCGGAACGGCCAATCGCCATGTCACGAAACTTCTTGCTGTCTCTACACCAGCCTTGCTGCCCAATCCTACCGTGGACCTGAATATTCCAATGTTGACTCAGGCTGCTGGTCTCGTCGGGACGGGCCTGCTCTATATGGGTACGAAAACCCGGAGGATGGCGGAAATGACATTGCATGAGATCAGTCGAACACAGATAACAACTTCGGACCAGACGACAGACCATCGTGAGGCGTATACCTTGTCTGCAGCACTAGCCTTCGGGATGATCATGTTGGGTGCTGGGGCTACCAGCACAAGTCAAGCGGACGCGAACATGATTTCAAGATTGCGCTTACTTATCCATGGCGAACCTGCTTTGCCTGGTATTACCGTCAATAAGCCATCATTTGACCCGACGTTGACGTCTGCTCCTGCGACGTTAGCTTTGGCTCTCATGTTCCTGAGAACAGGGAGACAAGATATCGCTGATATACTGTTGGTGCCCAATACCCTCCTTGAACTGCATCATCTCCAACCTAGCTTGCTCCTCGTGCGCACCTTGGGTCGAGCACTCATCATGTGGGACAAGGTTGCGGCTACACCCCAGTGGGTGACCGATCAATTGCCAAAGAACGCATTGCAAGCTTTGGAGAAGACAAAGGAAGGTCACCCTATTGACGAATCCTTAGAGTTGGCATACTTCAACATCGTATCAGGAGCTTGCTTTGCTATGGGTCTCAAGTATGCCGGCACCGCTCAAGAAGATCCTTATTCATGCTTGATTCATTTCCACGATTTGTTCACCCGTATCTGGAATCAGAATAGTAAGTGCCGTTGTGGATTAAAATATTTATCGAGAAAACTCATTTATCCACAGTCGGTCAATTTGCTCATCGGATTAAACGAGCCGCTGTTCGTGATGGTCTGAACCTCATATCTTTGGCTCTTTCTATGGTTATGGCTGGAACTGGCGAGATTAATTGTCTACGCCGATTCAGATACGCGCATGGACAGGCAACCCAACCCAATAAGTATGGTGTTCACATGGCGACACATATGGCAATAGGAATGCTCTTCCTAGGCGGTGGGCGTTATACTCTTGGAACATCAGACTGTGCCATCGCTTGCCTCGTCGCCGCTTTCTATCCTCGCTTCCCGACATTATCGCACGAGAACCGAGGACAACTGCAGGCATTGCGCCATCTTTGGGTGTTGGCTGTCGAGCCTCGTTGTCTTATCGGACGAGATGTCGAAAGCAACGAAGTAGTTTACCTACCCGTTAAAGTCAAATTACTAGACGGAAAGCAAAATCGCTCTGCTCAGCTTATTTCGCCTACTCTCTTCCCCGACATCAACCGCCTAACGTCCATTCGCGTCGACAACCCTCGTTATTTCCCATTTGTACTGGATATTTCGGGCAACGCACGTCATCGGGAGGTACTCCTTAGCAATCAAACTTTGTGGGTCAAACGAAGAACAGGTCACCTTGGGTACGGCGAAGATCCTCGTGGCAGTCGCAGTATCTACGTTCGTTCTGGCGCGTCATCCGGGGATGCAGCAGTGCTAGACAATCCAAAGGCTTCGGACGCACGATCCCCGTCCGCCATCGAGTTCTACCAGTTCATGTCCTCGTTCTCAAATGAAGCGTTCTTTGTTTCGTTTGCAGATAGATTCTGCCGCGTTGCGCCGGAGGGTGACACCGATGTTGACGAGGAAGAACTCGTATTCTCTGCGTACAGCCAAGCCGCGATGCTAGAATGCCTAACGCTCGACCGTGCACATATCCTTCCGACGTATTTGGCGATCCACCTGACGCGCCAACGCGCTGGAACAGGCTGGAATGCCGGCACTGGCGCGGGGTGCTCTACCCTCTCTGTGCGCGATTTGACTTGGCTCGACGAGTTCTATAAGAACATCTACGATACGAGATTCAGCGGGAAAGCCGACAACGCTGCATTGCCGCCACTCATACGACGACCGTTGCCCTTAGGTGCGGAACGTAATATGGAGTTGCGTCTGCGTGCGTTGAGGCAAGACCCGGATCTTCGTATTGCGCTCAGGCGGTATCATCGCGGCGAGGGTATCGTCTTCCCTGTAGCAACCTCATCGGCAGAGCATAAGGCTCAACGTGTATTGTTGCGAAAACTTGGATTCTATCTCGTGCGGACCAATATCCCTCCATCTGGTATCCTGGAAAGAATGAAGGTCGAGGCACAAACGACGCTGCAATTGATGGCTTCGCACGGATCAGGAGGAGAAGAGGCTGTGAAGGGGTTGTTATGGAATACCGGTGTATTGTTTGCGGGTGGTATACTAAGGCCTTGGTCGATGAGGTCCTTAGGAGAAGTTATAGAAAGCTGGGACGAAGATGAATAACCTGTATAAAGTTATGTACTTATTTATCATTTGTCTTGTTAGTTGAATTGCGGAATAAAATTTAAATATCCAAGCCGGTTGGTTATCAGCAAAGTACGGCGGGAAGAACCGAAGTGCCGGAGTTTAAATGACATTAATCATTGTTCACACCCACTACGAAAGACCGGAAATGACTTCAGGTAGAGAGGAAATGTGTTACTTACATTCGCTTTTCTCTCATTGCACTTATTAGATGAAGACAAGAACAGAAGTAGACACCTTAGATCTGAATTGCCGGACAATGGGGACAATGGTATGTTTTATCCTTTACTTGGATTGACTGAAATTATTCTAAAGTTTAAACTATTCATTTCCTTGCTTAGAAAATGCCAGACCCAATGCACTTGCAGTAGATGCTCCACTGATTCTGAAGGCTGATGGTACGAGAAATGGGTGGACTTAAAAAAGCTTTTTATATTAATTGTATATGTTCCAGCATGCACCTACTGGAATACTGAGAGAGGACACTGCATCTCAATTATCAGTGTCAACACTCGCAGAGCCATGTTTAAGGTGCTCATCTATCACCCCCATACATGGAAGGTTTTCTTAACAGACTTCATACCTGGCCTTTCAGTCAAAAATAATGACGGCAAGCTCCTTGGCTCTACCAAAAGAGTTTCAGAGATCTTCTTTTCAGTTATTCTTTCGGCCTATAGTAATGCCTTTGAGGTGTTTTTAATGGTATTAGAGGGGAAAGCCACCAAAGGAGCTAGACAAGATTCAATCTCCCAATTGGACCATGCACCGGATCTAGGACACAAGGCTGCAAGTAAGGTAAAAGAGAGAAATGTTAATGTCAACCTGCACATCTGTGAAGCCGAAGAAATGGCGGAATAGGCCCTGAACTTGTCCAAGCAAGCATCTCCAAGACATTGTTTAGGAATGAGGGTGAACCATTACTTAAATGCTTAGACCAAAATTGGGATAAAATCATGCAAAGTGAAGTATATGATGCCATATGATGCTTAGAGTGTCATTATTTTATTTTATTTTTGAAATTGCGCCATCTTTGGGTTTTAGCTGTCAAGTCTCGCCGTCTTATTGAATGGGATGTCGAAAGCCATGTATTCTCTGCATACAATCAAACTGCAATGTTAGAATGTCTAATGCTCAACCCATCTCTGAGATACCAGTGGAGTTTTGCCGCAGTGAACTACATAAATTATAGAATGCTAGGACCCTGGTCATAATGCGGTAGTCCGTGTTTAGGACTGTTACCGGTCGGTAGTTGGCTATTTATGTGCAGTCATTTTTCTTGTATAGTGGACACATCCAACCCCTGTTGAAATTTGTACCTGTTTCAACACCATTGAGCTCTATGTTGTTAAAGATGCCGGCTGCTGAGCCATTTTTTAGGCCGTTGATGGCTTCGCTGATTTTGGATTCAGAGATGAGTTCGCTGAGGCCCTCCACAGCTTCCTCGGTCACGGAACGGTGTATGGTATTCACTGCCTCGTCTACCTCTCGTGCCCTCTCCTCAGGGGATAGTAGGGGGTGAGGAACATATACTTACTCTGATTCTGGAGTTGGAATATATTTGAACTTGGCGGAAACAGCAGCTGTTCGGTAGGTTGACCCGTCTTTTAAAACACTCGTTAAGATTACTCACTATATTTCCCTTCTCCCGAGTCGAAGCTTATCAACATACTGCGGAGCGAGTATGCGCATAGTCTAGGATTCCAGTGGCCCTTCATTGGACAGAATCAACGTAGAGAATATAGTGCTAGAATTAGAATACTCACTATCTGCTCTGTGCTGATGAGACCAGATTCAACCATTTGAGGACTCTGAAGCTGCAGTATCAAAATTATGCTGTACAGCACTGTTGACGATTGGATAATATGTGAAATAATCAACATCGAGATAAAAGTATTCAACGAATCTGCGCAATATTATTAGTACTTTGGATCATTGAGATGGAAATGGTGACCACGTATATTGATTTGTACCCTGGTACTGTGAAGGACATTTGTAATGGTGAATAGAAACACCGCTTGTTAATTTTGAGCAGTATCATTAGTATATTAATAGTGTCAATATCGAAACAGAAAATACGCTCACAACAACTTGTGTCCTGTACTAACCATTTCATGGAATTTTCACCATTTCGATGGTTGTGTCGCATGCGTGAATATCTATGGACCGTAATACCATTCACTAACCCTGTACGGCCTGGTTAATTCATTATACCACCGATATTGAGATAATTACATACAGAAGACCCTCGGATGCGCATTCTGTGATACAAGGCTGCCATTGCGGATTTTCGATGCTTGGGTGCAGTGTGACCACCAATTATTGATAAAATCAGGGTCTATTAACACATACTCTAGCTCAAATTATTAATAATCCCCCAACGTAGGATGGGCTGGCTTACCCAGCGACCTGTTAATAATTAATAACTGGCGCCTCGATTAATTAAAGGATAAGATTAATCCTACCAGGTGGGGTTGCAGTCTCATTATTAATCGGTTAATAATAATAGCCAGCAACCAAAAATTTGCATAGGCGCGAGTTTGAACCCGCAACCCGACAGCAAAATGAGACAGGCCAAGCCACTGCACCATGGTGACTATGAAAATATTGTAAAATATGTTTTAGATATACAGTAGGCGCGTCAAACAACAGGGAAAAAGCATTAATCCCTGGATATTGCAGTTATTAATTATGATAAAACACCTTAAAATGCACGGGCAAATTAATGGAGATTATTAATTGTGGAATAATCGAAAGTATTAATACAACCAGTATTATTATTGCCCAGTCGAAGGTAGACCGTGTCTTTGTCGTGGTAATCTTTATTATTAATTTTTTTTATACTCTGGTTGCCATGTCTTTAATAGAGAGTTCCGTTTAAGCCAACTTGTTAACCTCCTTGTGGACAAGTGCTAAACTGTTAAGCATCTACATAGTGTTAACCCTTACCAGGGCTTTGGTTCGAAACATATTATAAGCATTCTTTTTAAGTATAATTTTTTCAGTTATTTACTAACCATTTTCGAGCTGCTACAATTATTAATTATTAACTAGTCGCTGGGTAAGCGATCTCATCCAACGATGGAGGATTATTAATAATTTCAACTAGATGACCTCCTATTAAATCTGCGCAGCACAGTGCGACTAGAATTACATTGCCCTATAGAAATTAAAATAACAACTTACATACAAAATGAAAGCCATGAATGGAGTACCAGTGACAGACAAGGAATACTATCAGAATGTTGTGCGTATTCTCCTGGAAGCAGTGTAACGAACAATGTATTATTCTTAGCGCCTAGTAGCACGACTTGATGCGCAGAAATATATGGTATGCGCAGATTCAAGATATTACAGGACTAGTAGAGATTATGGTTAAGACCGGTGTCAGCGAGAAACATCTAAATCGAATTTGACCTTCAATACTTACAATACAGTGCGAGAGGTAGGGAGAAATTTAAATGTCCCCTTATACAGTATCTATGAGGATATAAGTCTTCATTGTAAGTTACGCAAAGGGGGGTACAGTGAGATACCTGATCGACGAGCCACGGCGCATTCCACCGTAACATACATTAGCTTCGTGATTCGTCCCATAGGGCTTTGTATTTCCTGTTGGTTATGATCACAGGGAGGCGTTAGTAACACATCTTATGGATAACGTCCTTCTGTGGTATACTCAACTTCGAAGTTCAAATAGTTGGGCACGCAGGACAGGCTACATCTTGACATTGCCACTGGGGCTGGACTTCGATATCGGGTTTATTGCCCTGCACTACACTACCTGAGTATGCCTTTAATAGATTTACGAAAATGACACATATATTCGATGGTTAAATAGAACTAGTTCCGATGAAATTAGTTGACGCACAATTGGGAGCATTATCAGACAGTGATATCTCTTCATACTGAGAGAAAGCTTTTCTGACATATATATACAGCCGAACTCTGTAAATTAAAAGAGTGATAATTCTCACTGTGTCATATACTGATGGTACATACTCCTTTTTCCCCTTGTGCTTAGGTAGACTTTTGGTTGCGCAACCGGAAACTAGATACTAGTAGTAATGACCCACTGCTTATCGAGTTTCTTAGGAGCCTGTATGTCAGTTTAACGTGCCATATTGCACAGATTTCGAGTCATAAAGATGGATAAGTACTGGATACAGAGAGACGAGCTGGAGCGGGCGCTGTAAGTTTTTGGATAGAATAAGCAGACTATGTAGATAAGATATAATCTAATCTAATCTGCTCGACGCGCACTATCTCTTTTTCGACTTCAAACACTTTAGAACTTTGCAATTAAATATAATGCTAAGGGGTCCGAAATACAAGAGAACTTTATAACATGTACATATATCAATGGGTGGATTTACTACAGTATTGTTCCAGTGTGCAACCATCTCTTTTTTTTTTTTTTTTTTTGTGGAGCGTATGTGAAGGGCGGCAGGTTATCAAATTACCCCCTCCCTTCCGCTTAGGTACCTGGTCAGTAACCAGAGGAAAAAGGATAGCATACACATAGAGGAACATATGCATGAGTAGTATAAATAAATAAATATGGAAATTTTGCTTTTCATAGGTAATTTTTGGAGAGAGACTTGGATGAAAGTTCTGGTGTCCACGTCAAGAAAATGCATTTACGCACTAATGTTTCAGAAGTGTACACTTCTGTAACAGTGTGGGACTCGTTACCCTGGGGGTCGACCCAGGTCAATACCCACTAAAAACTCGACTACCTCTTCCAGACTCCATCGCCAGAAGTTCTCAACTCCAAGGAGCTTTTCCCATGTGGCATCTACCTTTTCTTTGGCAATAGCCTTTTTACCAAATCGTCTTGTATTTGCAGATAGGGTATCCTGTATGATCCTAAGGCTAATGGCACGGAACCATCACGGAGCAGCTTCCTGTGGTGTTAGTTGTTTGTCATGGATGCTGTTTCCACCGATCCTCCACTCACATCTCATTTTCCATATGAGGTGAGCACTTTCGGCGACTAGTATATGATATAGACGGTTATCACCACTGTCTGGCTTGCCCTCTCTCGTTTTGAAAGTGGCAGATGGACTTCCTAGTATCATGCCTAGCGAAGGAGTTGGCCATTGTTGTCCTGTTCTGCTCCATATGTTGTTGGCTATGTTCCAAACTGTTTCTTGACCAGTGGCTGGGCAAGCTGTGAGGATGTGTTCCATTGACTCCGTCATCAGGCATATTGGACATAGGGCTCTGTTGTTAAGCCCCATGCTTAAGTGTCACAACATGTGACTTCGTTTCACCTCTACGAAGCTTCAGAGAAGGTCACATACCTTTGGAGAGCTTCGTTTGAACTTCGTTCGACTTCCATCTTACTTCGTTCAACTTCGCTTCTCATCCTGTCTTCGTATCTGTACAACAAACCCTTTGCCCACATCCCGACTTCTTCTTGATCCTGAGGGCAACACCTTTGCCCACATACTTCCTTCTATCACACTATCCGCTCCACTATTCCATAAGACTATTATTAGTCTTCCTCGGACCTGGCAC
>KN837103.1:803771-824490 GCA_000827215.1 Sphaerobolus stellatus SS14 | reverse complement strand
GCATCTCCTGCCCTCACAGGTCCTCCAATTGACTATAAGCTTCCCGATACCTTCAACTTTGCCTCAGATGTTATTGATAAATGGGCACAGGATCCCAGTTTGAAGGCCATGATATGGACTTCGAAGCAAGGGATTGGCAGTTCCGTGAGTTCGAGGAGGGACTTGACTTACAAGGACTTCTCGGAGCGTAGCCATCGTGTGGCAAAGTGGCTGGGAGAGACGTTGGGTATAGCGAAGGGCGATCGTATTATGATTATGCTGCCACGGGTGGCGGCGTGGTGGGACGTTCTATTGGTGAGCATCTCTGTATATCCTTTCTTTTCGTCCAATCAGGCTAACTAAGCATTACTGTACTGTGATTAGGCCACAATACGCATTGGTGCAGTAATCATTCCATGCACTACACTCCTGACACCAAAGGATATCGAGTATCGTCTCAGCGTTGGCCATGCCAAAGTATTCGTTACCGATAAGGCGGGCGCGATGAAATTGACTAAGGTGCAAAACAAAGGCACTCTGAGTATTAACATCCTCGTTGAAGAGGATGGTTCAGCCTTTCCTGGATGGCATTCGTTCTATGAAGGAGTAGAGCGAAACACAAAAGCAGGGGATCGGGTCCCTAACTTGAGGACAACAAGAAAGGATCCATGTATAATATACTTCACAAGGTATCTATATCAGTTGTTTACACGCTGCTTTCATCCTGTCCTGAGCTATTATTCGGAAGTGGTACGACAGGATATCCAAAGATGGTCCTCCATAATCACATATCCTACCCGCTTGGTAAGGCCACCTCCGCATTATCGTTTCAGATTGTTAATACATCATGCTGTAGCCCTCAAATTTCATGGTCAATACTGGTATCGTTTGTCACCACACAAAGTGTTCTGGAACCTGTCAGAAAATGGATGGGCCAAGGCAGCGTGGTCGACTTTCGGAACATGGAACATGGGAGCTACACTTTTTATTCAGGATGACCGCGGTGCTTTCAGTGTAGACAACCTGATCGATACACTACACAACTTTGAAATCACCCATTTATGCGCGCCGCCTACCTCATTTAGGCAGCTGGTGTTGCCAGAGAAGCTTAATCTGATGACGGGCCCTCGCAAGCCCAAAGCATTGACGAATTGCATGGCTGCAGGAGAGGCTTTGAACCCATATGTAACTGAGATCTGGAAGAAGAACATGGGCATGGATATCCATGAAGCTTACGGCCAGGTATATTTCCTGATCTTCCTTGGCACTTCAGTTTCTAACGACACTCGCAACACAATCTAGACAGAAACCACACTTGTGTGCGCCAGTATTATCGGGTATGATGTTCGTCCTGGTTCTATGGGCGTCGCAAATCCTACTGTGCCTTTTGCTATCATCGATGACGAAGGAAACATACTTCCAGCGAACAAAGAAGGCAATATCGCCATTCTTACCTCCAAGGAGCCTCGTCTGCCATGGCTGTTCGATGGCTATGTCCAAGCATCTGGCGAGCTGGTCTTGCCTGAATTGATCAATCCCAAGACTGGACAACGATGGTTCTTGTCGGGCGATCGAGCTGTCTGCGATGAAGATGGTTATTACTGGTTCGTAGGACGGTCGGACGATGTGATTAACACAGCTGGGTACCGCGTTGGTCCGTTCGAAATCGAATCATGCTTGAAAGAGTATCCAGCCGTTGTTGAGTCCGCTGTTGTTGCTTCTCCAGATAAACAACGTGGGGAAATAGTCAAAGCTTTCATTGTTTTGACCGATGAATACAAGAAACGCTTGCAAGGGCAGGAAAATACGCAGAAGGCGGAGATAGAGTTGGCGAAGGAAATTGAGAACTTCGTGGCGGAGAATACAGCTCCATACAAAAAACCTAGGGAGATTGAGTTCGTGGATACGCTGCCAAAGACGATTAGCGGAAAGATTAGGAGGGTTGAGTTGAGGGCGACGGAAAGGCAGAGGAAGGGGGTGGATACGAGGTTGGGCAAAGGGGCGAAACTGTGAGCTTTGAGAACTTAACTTTTCCTTGGAGAAATTGCAGAGTAAATCTTCTTTTCATATGATATCATTGAATACAGCTAATCCTGTTAATAGGTTTGTTGCGATTAAGCCGAATCTTCTATAAAGCAACATCCGCTCTGTTCCGCAGGAATACTTTTGTCCTATTTGTTCTTGCTCCGGACTCTCAAAAAAAAACTCTCTAGCCCCACGCAGTTGTTACCTCGTGAGATATCAATGGAATACCTACCTGAGCTTGTTGACCAGGTTGAGCGTGACACGTCTCATCTTCACAATCACATGCAAAAATCCATGGTTCGTCTGTCAATATTTGAAAACTAACTAGCCAAAGAAGTACCATTAACATTGCTTGACGTTATATGTGCCACCCTGTGCCAACCGCATAAATTTGAATTCGAAATACCTTACAGCTGTAGTCGTTTGACTGGCTGCATTGCTTGAGTGGTTTATATGGCGAGTGGATTGCTTTACTTGAGGTGCGCATAGAAACTAACTTAGTTTGTCGGAAGGTTTCATTGATTGGATCTCGTGTCTATGTCGTATGCCTTAAGTTCCGCGAAGCATCCTTCTGCTAATCCCTGGCAGTCTACTGAAAGAACAATGTCTTCGGTTCCGTGCACTTCCATTCATTGGATTCCGTGTCTGTGTTGGGTTGCCCGGCGTCGATCCGTCGATTTCCTCGCTGTCTACATCAGGAAAGGCTCCCTTTCTCTGTACTAACTATATATCCTTATATAGCCCAGCTTAAGAAGTCCTGACAAAGCGATACAATTCTTGAATTTAAACAACATGGAAGAGCAACGAAGCGTCCAAAGCCGTTATCCACTCGATTACTGTAAATAATACGGATGAACCAGCTTGAATACTGTTAGGCAGCCTGAACTCATGTAAGCATCCAAAAAAAGCGATATTCCCGTAACATTAACTTAATCCTGCATCTGCTCGAGCATTTTCGGGACTTTTACTCTAGGTTTATGGCTAGGTATTTATTGGGTGTCCACAATTACGATGAAACTGATCATTCAGGAGTACTAATTTATTCATTGGTTCCTTATTTCGTCAGGTGAGATGGTCTATCGTTCTATGGTCTCAGCTATCAGGATTCGTTAGACCGCTATTCGACGACAGTTCTCGGGAAAGACAAACAGGGATGACAGGAGTTAAATCGGCTCAAGAGCCCTATGGCAATCATTGATATGGTAAATTAAATCCTTGATATGCGTATGCAGGAATACGAAGACTATGTCTCGTGCCTATTATCCAGAAGAAAAATATCTATTAGTTTAATTCTCGTGGTTTGGTAAAATGGGATGTCTCTACCAGACCATTCCTGCTATGACGATGAGCATGTGGACCAATTTTATGATCATATGACCCCGCTGTGCGACAACACCCGTTGTGGAGAAAAACTGGGGTGAGAATAAAACTTTCCGTTCTAATTGGCTAGTCGCGTATGTGGTACAATCACGCTGCATCTTTCTGATCACTTTACCCTGTTTGTTCGTAGCATCTACCATTAGACTCCATCGGATTCATATACGGACATCGCAGTAGATCTCCTATTGGAAGAGATCTGATTAAATATTGACTAGGCGAAAGCTGATGGACCTGGCTGGATACGATCTTCTTTTATCGCCACGCTGCTAAGTCACCATTACGAAAGCTCACATGCCCAAAATCTGACAAAAAATACTGCACATGTCCCTTAGTTTGGAACTAGCACTAAGCCTAGACGAGGTTATGTCAAAGGATAAAAGCAGAGACTTGTCAAATATATTTCCTCAGGTTATCCAATGGCTCAGCTGGCTACTCTCCTCCTTGCGCTGACTACGGTCGCGCTTTCGCCTGTCTACGCTGCCCCTGCCATCGTAGAGCGTGCTGCACCGACGGTGACACTGGACGGCGCCACTTTCACAGGTACCACAACTGTGAATGTCCAGAAATTTTTAGGTATTCCCTTCGCGAAACCGCCGTGAGTTTTAATTGTCCTGCAAATGTTATTACTCTTAGTTTCGAAATTCAACATATTTTGTTTACAGTGTCGGGGACCTTCGTTTCCGTCTTCCTGTCCCCATCACGTATACCAACGGCACCTATTCTGCAACCGCTTATGGACCTTCATGCCCCCAGCAAGCCGTCACACTTCCCCTTTTGACTGGTGCAGCAGCAGCTGCTGTTGATGTCCTTACGGAGACTATCTTTGAAGTTGTTTTCCCCGACGCTGAGGACTGCTTGTTAGTCCATCTCTACATTGTTACTATTTTCAGTTGAAATTCAATATTACTCTTTAGGACGGTAAATGTCGTTAAGCCCGCCAGTATCGCATCTGGAAAGAAGCTACCTGTCGTTGTTGTACGTTTGCTTTTTCATCGCACTATTTTCAGTGGAATAACGCGTCTCTGCTCTTCTAGTGGATTTTCGGTGGTGCATTCGAACTTGGGGGCACTTCGATGTACGATGGCGGTATCATCGTTGAAAAATCGATTGCCATGGGTCAGCCGGTTGTCTATGTCAGCATGAACTACCGGTGAGTTTATTCATCGTTATTAGCTCGAATTCTGACAATAAATCCTGTTCAGACTTTCTTGTAAGTTCTCGATTGCAGCCCATAATGTCTGGATTTTTCTAAGGATTACTTCTAGTGTTTGGATTCTTGGCTAGCCAGGAAGTCAAAGATGCAGGTGTTGGGAACCTTGGTCTGCAAGATCGTGAGTTCCTTGAAATACCACGCTTTCGAGAGCAGACTAATTATAACTGGCTTGTTCAGAACGTCAGGCTTTGCGTTGGGTACAGAAATATATTAGCAACTTCGGCGGTGACCCCAATCACGTTACGATGTATGGTGTTTCTCGAGTCCTTTCTAGGAAAACCATTAACCAATCATTTTCTAGCTGGGGAGAATCCGCCGGCGCTATTTCAGTTTCCCTTCAGATGCTCGCCAACGGTGGCAATACTGAAGGACTCTTCCATGCGGGATTCATGCAATCCGGTTCTCCCATTCCTGTTGGCGATATCACCCACGGTCAACAGTCCTATGATGCCGCCGTGAAGCAAGTCGGCTGCTCTGGTGCTGCAGATACGTTGGCTTGCTTGAGGACTGTGCCCTATTCGGCATTGCATGCTGCCATGGATAACTCGCCGTCGATCTTTGCCTACCAGGTATGTTGTTCCCGAGATTCTTTGCGGACCTTTTATTTATCAAAATCAGTCCCTCGCCTTGACTTGGCTTCCTCGAACAGACGGCGTTTTCCTTAAAGACACTCCTCAGAATTTGGTAGCTCAAGGAAGTGTTGCTAATATACCTATTGTCACTGGTGATTGCGATGACGAGGGAACGTACGTGTTTGTATCATCTCTTTTTGAATCTACTCCTAATGTGCATATTTTCTTAGTCTCTTTTCACTCGCGAATCTTAACGTAACGTAAGTCGACGGTATCATCCAGCATATATGCATTTTCTAATATGAATTTTCAGAACCGAAGCCCAACTGCATAAATATATGAAAGACATCTATGTTCCCACTGGAACTGATGCAGAGATCGATAATCTTCTTGCTGCTTACCCTGCGGATATCACCCAAGGATCACCGTTCAATACTGGTATTTTCAATGCTGTGACTCCGCAATTTAAGAGACTCGCCGCTATGCAAGGAGATGTTGTCTTCCAGGCGAGTTTCCCTTTTTTTTTTTTTCAAAATTGCAATCAGCATTTATTAATCATTCCGTCTAGGCACCAAGGAGATATTTCATCAACAAGCTCGCTGGCAAGCAGAATATTTGGGTATACTGTACGTTGGAGTGGATGCAATTGACATTACGTTGTCTTATGCTCTTTTGTATAGTGCATACAAGATTAAAGGCAACCCCAGTTCTTGGATCCGTAAGTCTTCTCTGATTGATAGCCATCCAATGGCTGACTCAATGCTTTTCAGTTCCACGGCAGTGATATTTTGACGGTGAGTTTGAGAGTTTGTGAAGCCAGTCTGGACATGAGCTTATACTTCAACTAGATTTATGCCGACAGCGACATGACTGCATACCTTCTTAGGTTTGCCAATAGTTTCAGTCCTAATGGCGGTGGTGCCCTCAACTGGCCTAACTGGGATCCCTCTGGGAGAAAGCTGCTCACTTTCCAAGGCGGCCTGTTCCCTCTTGCTCTTGGAACCGACACCTATCGTGACGTGAGTTTACTTACTTTGCGTTTAAATCTGACTTTTACTTACTTTATCGCCCCAATAGTCTGCTATAAATTCCATGATTAACCTCACTTTGGCTCACCCCATTTGATTCAATCAAAACGACTGGATGATGAAGTATTGATGGTGCACACCGGAAATGAATAACTAACAAAGATATACAATGCTTTGCATTTCTGGTGATATTGACGTAATTTGTAATGCTGTATGTACTTCTTGTAGATCATGCTTAGGTAAATAACGAAATTTTGTTGGACGGTTATCTTGATGGAATTTATTAGGTTCTAATGTTATTATCTTTTGGTTGATTGCAGTGTCTTGGGTTCAGAGAGCGTGACATTTCTGAAGGCACTGAGGGTCATTATAGCTGTCATCAAGCTATGATCAGCGTCCCGACCTGACATGTCTAGACCTTATCACATCGCTTTCTGTCTTGGCGGCTCAATTCCTTCTTCAAGGCTTCATCATTTTTTTTTACCATAAGTAAAGAGACATGTTTGGGAAACAAGTAAAACCTAAGTACTAAGATACTTCAACTAAAGATGAATATATATATATGCCGATGATGGGCCGTAGCTTTTTCCTATTACCTTTTTCTACCTCTTCCCACCAACCAAAGCTGTATCTGCTGATCAGTGCCTCTGGCTTATACATACTTCTCATGGCAGTGTGACTTCTTTTACGTCATATCATCCGTTGCCTCGCAACGTTTCGCATGATGCGGTGATGATCCTACTGTAGAATATTCTTGGAGAACCTACAAGCACTTGCTGCTTCGGCTTTTTTCAGCATTAATGTTTTGACTCCTTGTTTTACAGGCCAGAGAATATAAGATAAATCCGAATCCCCTTTGTCATACTTAATCTCAAATAAGCTTAGGCATAATAATGATTTTCAAATCGGCAGGTGTAATAGCCAACGGCCCGCGCGCATGCCTAACCGTAATGACTACGCGTCTCTTTCAACGGATTTACGAAGTGGATGAAGGGCCGTGGCTTCCCGTTCGTTAATCATCTCAATAATGGCTCTCGAGAAGGACCTGCTCGAACCTGTCCAGGTTGCCTTTGAAGTCCCCATTGTAATTCCGAGATCCCCGACTCAGAGACCCAATGGTGGAACATTTATCATTATGGCTGCGGAACACTTGAACGCTTCAGCGTCCTGTAAACCAAACAGGCTCTTGAAGCAAGATAAAATTGATGTGACACTTATCAAGCAGAAGCCTGATGAAGTTGACAGGCATCAGGAAAGCACCGCATTTAAAATATTTAGAAGCTTGGCTTGCATCAGCTTGCATCTCTGGCGAGATGATGTCTCCCCTTGTTCTCTTTTAAAACATGCAAGTATGAGTAGTAGATCACCCCAGTAACCCTTTGTCGCGAGCGACAAATTTCATACCTTCTTCAAATTTCTCAAGTTGTCATAGGGCCGGGCCTTACCACCTATAGAGCATGGACTCCTTACTTACCTATTCATGGCCAAGCAAAGAGGGAACTTCTCAAGGGGCAGGAAGTCGCCGTCCTTCAATAGCGACCTTGAACGTGAACTCCGGCAACAACTCTACAGATATTAGACCGAGGCGCAAATCATCCGCTACAAACCTGAACATTACGGGACCTGACAATCGACAACCATCCGCTGTGAACTTCACTATTACGGGACCTGACAGTCGACGACCATCTGCAGCTACACTCACCATGCCAGGCAGCGATCGACGACCATCTGGGATGACCCTCGCGGAGCATCTCAGACGACCTTCCTCCGCAACGTTGAGCCCCACTACAACGCCCAGCCCCAATGGCATTGACATCCGGCGACCTTCAGCGATACCAGAATTTGGCCCACCTCTATCTGGGTCGAAGCCGCCCCAAATCCACGAGCCATATTTCATTCTTCCAAGCCCCAATTTCTCTCTTCACGATCATTTACAATTCAATCCAGCACCATTAGGACCTCAATGTAATTGCGGGACCTGGCAGATGTGGTGTTTGCCTCCTCACTTAGGTGGTTGCGGGCATATGTCTATACAAATGCAACTCTTCTGTGGAAAGACCGTGGACAGCGACGAACCACATAAAGCCTTGGCTGCATCTTGTCCCGGAGTAGTCATGCGACGGCCGATTAAATGTGCAGCATACATGATGGGTCTTTGTCCAACGTGTCGAAGTGAAGCAGGTGTTATACAGGTTAGCCTTAAACTTATTACATTGATAATGTCCGATGATTTACATATATTTTCCAGACGTATAACCGCTTCATTGCTCCATTCTTTGTCCCAAAAGGCCTAACCGGTATGAAGCTGGTTGATGCTGAAGACAGAGCAAATGCAGCTTGGAAAGGGCATCGGCTTGCTTTCGACGCCTGGATTCAGCAGCTGCAACAAGAGGGGCTAGTGAAGGATGTACACCAAGATGACCTGTAACGTTTCCTACATTGATCATTAAAGAAGATTAGACGCTCTCATCTGTATTTTATTTCCCGTGATTAACAAGTGGATTTCTGATAAAAACAATATGTATACGCGCGTACTAGGCTTGGGAGAAACCTCTACATATTCCTTTCTTCCGTCTCGTCGCGGATCGTTTTCAAGCAAGCTTCTAAATCGATACTATTGTTGACGATGTCGTATGAATGTGCGCTCTTTGCCTTGTCCAAATCCAGAAGCTTGAGAAGCGATGAAGTTTCACCTTTCCCGACGCGAATAAGTGCGAATTTTCTTTCACATGCAATAATCCACAATGCTGATCCCTGTTCGTCTGCGACGATCTGCACACACGACTGACGATCCAAAAGCGTAGCCTCTACGTCACCGTGCGTCACAGCTCTACATTTGAGAACCAACGCTGTCCTAGGAGGAGCTTCTTGTTTATGCAGGAGGAATGGTTCTCCTGCATGTCCTGTTGTTTTTTGCATTCTATAGCAGACAGAGCCGATATGACCACAGGCTTTAGGTGTCTTGCATGACATCCTCTGGTAAGGGTCAACCAGGCCTTCGCAACATCATTTGGATCTTGTAGCGATTCAAAGTCGTCCGAATGGCCCTGGTAGTACTCGGGTCGACGCCTTGTAGATATTCGGCCATAGAGATGGGAAGAAAGGTGTCATGCCTCGGGTCAACAGCATATCCGGGCTAAAATGGTGGCATCGGTTTCAACGAAGTTCTCTGCTCTGGTGCTTAGAAGTTAGTGAAAACAAGCACATAGGAAAGAGGTTCAGATACGAGACGAAGAAGCGGGAAGCTCACATGATACATGCATGAAACACTAGATGGACTGTGGAGTAAATGTCTTCCCAGACGAGGCCTTTGAAATATACGGAGCACGGAAGAGAATATCATACGATCTTATGATATAGGAAAGTCTATGCGTGCAATTGAGTATTACGGTAATGCGTCGGACAGTACAGGAGCAAAGCGAGAATACAGGACGGGATTGCTCCTTGGAAAAGAAAAAGCGAGTATAACTTTGATTCCAGAGGGGCAGCATGAAACTCTTTCTCAAGATGCTTGCAGGGGATAGGTCCTAGTATGACGGTAAGCCAATTGCACTGAAGCAGCCGACAGAAGGCCTTACCTGATCAAACAGAGCAGAACATATCCTTTTAGAGGCCGAAACCGCCTGGCGAAGCTCCACCAACTCCTGGTCCACCACCTGAGGCCTGCATTCTCTCTCCAACCTTGTTGGTAGTGTCGATGTATTTGGCGACACAGCGATCTATGCACAAGCTCTCGCCAGCGGTAAGATTGTTCTCGCTGTACCTAGTAGAGACACACTTGTTGAAGCACGAGCTGGCAGTAATCCCAAGTAAGAATGCAATGAAAAGAATGCCGTGGAAATGAAGGTGCCTACTTCGAAAGTCTCTGGAACATGTCGGTCATCATGTCCATTCTACAACAGATGTTAGCATGTGCAGTTTGAGAAAACGCATAATTAGCTTACTGGAGTTCAGCCATCTCGACCTTCGCCGAGTTAACACCAGCATTTTGGGACCCTCCTCCGCCACGACCAAATAGTGATGCCATTTGAGCAGAGTCGTCTGCAGAAGCGCCGGGAGCAAACTTGCATGGTCACCTATGGGTGCCGTGTTTGAAGGTCCACGCAATCAAACAACAGCCAACAACGCGTCCACACTCTCCGTCCAACTACTGCCTCACCATGGAAGCCTTGCCTGAAACCAATGCATCTGCAGAAGAGCTCACGCGTCAAATAGAAGAGTTGAAGAAGAAGTTGGAGATCGTTCAGGCCAATAAGCAAGTCGCTGGACCTTCCACACCATCAAAACGGAAGCAGGAGGGAACTATGGTTATTGCAGTTAATACACCGTCACCTAGTTCGTAACTTGACATTAATCAATCTACTAAATTCTGACGCGCTCTTTTGTTAGAGAAGAGGAAACTGGACAATCTCTATGTGCTACAACCCATTACATCTCAGAACAAGGCGGCCTTGGTTTCCAAGCCCAATCGACCGGTTCTTCCAGAAGCTCCTCCACCAAAGCCATCGAATCTCCTCCAGAATCTTGCTCGTATCCATATGAAATCCACAACCGCCACCGTTGAACCTGTCGAACGTTCGACTGGCTTCACAGATGCAGCTGTTCCGTCCCAAGAACCGGCGCGCAAGTCGTCAGCTCCAGAACGCGACAATCGTCTAGCACTCGTCGAACGACTTGAACCTGGACCTCTTGAGCACAAGCCGCCTGTGGATGATCCGGAGTTCCAGTTGTTAGAACCGTATTCTGGCATTCGTCTTACGTACGTGTCCAGTCGCCTATAATACATCTCAGTGTTGATATAACTGCTTGCATAGCTCGCGGAGGCTCTCACACGATCTATTACAAGAGCACTTCACGGGACGATATTATCTCTCTCCCTCGTTACTCTACAGCGTCATTCGACCTCTCCCTTCAAATCAAGGCTACGACGTTCCTGTTGCAGGAGACTGGATAACGATTGCTGTCATTGCTAAGCGTGGAGAAATTATGTTTACGAATAATACCACAGTAAAGGACGAGGACTTTTCAGTTGGAAAAGACAAGGGTAAGGGCAAGGAGAAGGAAAAGCCAGAAGAACGCAAAAAGCGATACATGTCACTAAAACTCGTCGACTTTGGGACACGCGGTACTGGACCTAAATCTAAGATACGAGGCGATGCACTCCTTTCAATGCTTCTCTTTGAAGCTGATTCCTGCAGTTATGCGGACGATGGAAGCACTGGATCCAAAGGCGAACGTCTGAATATTTATAAAGGAGGAAGTGGAGGCGCTTTCGAAGCATGCATGAAATTACACGAAGGGGCCGTCATCGCTATATTGAATCCGAAAATCATGAAGCCATTTAAAGTAAGTAATTGTTCTGCGTCATTAGGATCCATTTCTTATCAATTTCTATCAGCGAGATATGAGTACGCCTCACCCCACGAAGAATATATTAGCTATAACACCGACATCAGCACAATCCATTGCAATCGTTGGTCAGTCACGAGATTTGGGCATGTGTGCAGCCGTCCGACGCGATGGCAAAGTATGCGGTGACTGGTGTGATAAACGCATTGCCGAGTATTGCGAATTTCATATTGAGACTGCGGTTAAACGGAACAGAGCTGGAAGAGCTGAATTCACGGCGGGGTACGTTTTGACATTCTATCCATGTTGACTTTTAATCCTAAACATACGCGTTTTCAGTACTTCTGGGATGTCGACATCTAATAAAGCCCGGAAGCCTGCATTTGATCCAGACCGTAAATGGGGTCTGCTACCCGACGAATCCAAAGTAGGTGGGGGGAGTGGCAGTGGTGAAGGGACTACCTACGTTATATCTGGGCACGTAATATCGTCTTCGCGGCCTGAGTATGTGGAGGAGAAAATTGGTCGAGGACGAGCTGAGAGGCTGAAGCGTCGACGAGAGGAAGAGGAAACTGAGAAAATGCTGAACACCGTTCTTGGTCGCGATGGGGATGGAGTGAACCCGAATTCTGCTGCAGGGGCCGTCCGAAAAGCCCGTGAAGTTATGAAAATGCTTAAAGGGGAGAAGGCGGATAAGAAAGGTAGCAGTTCTGACTCTGCGAAAGAAGCTGGGCCCGCTAAGAAGGGATACTCGGCTGAGGCTATTAAACGCATCGGTTTCGATCCTATGGCTAAGAGCGGGCGAGATGAGAAAACGGCTGATACACAACGAAAAGTAAGCATTACATCTTGTCCAAATTACTCTGAGCAGCTTTCTCAACACTGTTGCGGTAGCTTGAGCTGCTCGAATCACTACAAAAGCGACCTGGGGAGATTAATCTTGGACCACGACCAGGGCCGAAGATACGATCAGGGATTCGATTACCAACGCCACAATCTAAAGCAATTACTGAAAAGCAACAAGACAGCAATTCAGATTCGGAGCTCGAAATTGAACTAGGACCGAAGCTATTTGGACCAGGTAACCGAGTATCAGAGTCACACTCCAAAACAATTCCTGAAAAGCAACAAGAAGACGATTCAGACTCAGACCTCGAAATCGAACTAAGACCGAAGATACTAAGAACTCAAGTACCCGCAGCGTCACACTCCAACACAATACTCGAAAAGCAACAAGAATGTGGTTCAGACTCAGATCTTGAAATTGAACCATGATGTTCTTTCTTTTTTGGATGGCGGAATCCTACACGTTTTTAAGCACTCACATATCCGCTAGCGTGTTGTAATATATATCATATCATACATTTGATTCAATATAGGTGGACATTATTTGAGCCGGACTATATTTCCTCATACTTATCTGAAGAGACAGCAATTCATCCGAATGCATTATAAAGGGAATTATATTTGTGAGTCCTACTATTCAAGAAGCTTGGCATTTAAATCCCGGTTTCTTTTCGCCAACTGCTTTGAACTGAAGAAGTTCCGTTGCGGAAATCATGACACTGCACTAATAGAACATCATTAGATAGTCACAGGGATGCTAAATTAGATTATAATCACGATCCTGTAAAACAATAGCCAAAGTGGGTATTGCCCCATAGTAGAAATTTCGGTTTCGAGGTGTTTAATCTGCTCTCCCCAGTCCATTATTTCATCAATAATACCTATGCAATGCCGAAGGTTTACGGACTCCAAAAGTCGACACGGTGCTTTAATCATCTCTTCAGGCTCGGGAGACGTTCTACTTTCCGTGATTTCATTCTGCAATGCTTCTTCCAAACGACTGCGGAGCATCTCATATAAAGTGGGGCATGAACGAAGGACGACGCGAAATCCAATCGACCGAGTTTCGAGCATAATATCAAGTTCCTTATGCCTACTCAAGACATCGAGTGTTTCTTCTTGAAAGATCACCTCGGCGTACGGACAATTCTTTTAGCAATGAAAGTGAGTTCAATAGATCTTTGAAATGTTTAGTGGGTGTAGGGATTCCATCCAGTTGTAATGACTTCTAGTATTGCCATTGATTTGATATTGAGCAGTATCTGGATTGCAGGTAGAAGTTCTTCTCCGGGAACCTCAGAGATTGAATGCAATCCAAGCTTTTTGAGATGTGGAGTACGGAAACGGGAAAGAATCCCAGGCAAGTTTTTCGCCTCGCCGTGCTATTCTAGTATCAAAATTTGTAAGTTATCCAACCATCGACGAGGTCCATTAAAGCTGGGAGCCGACTCTCCTAATGCCCTTTCCGAATAACGAAGGCAGCACTCTTGAAGATTCATCCATCCCGAAAGATGACACACCTCTGGGCCATAATTGCCATGTCTATCATGGAATGAGGTCAGGTGATGATCTATGGTTAGAAAGGATTTCCAATTGCAAAGAACATCACATCAGAAATTCGAGATATTTGGAAGAGACAGGCTTCCTAGGCATCGATATCGGGTGGTAGATAAAATGTGCTGTCACGACCTGGCCCGAACAAATGCAGATTTTGTAGCATTGGTGCGCACATTCGCGTCATTAGACACTCTTTGCAAGAGCCAGGTGGCTTCTGTGTGGCTAATTTTCGATGTGCAGCTGTGGCTCCATATAGTCTTTTCGCCGCATTTGAAGCCACAGTGGAGCCACAGTTATGGTGTGGAGTCACGGCGACACATCAGAAAATAGACAGGTTGTGCAGCAGCCACCAGTTTCACCAGCATGTGGAGCCACAAAAGTACAACAGAACTCAGCGCCAGAGGCGCTCTGTCGCTGCTGCACAACCTGTCTAATAGCCACACAGGAGCGCCCTGGCTCTTGCACAAAGTGTCTATTACTGGCAGAAGAGGTTCGAGATATTTTGTCATGGAAATTTGAAGGGTTTGTATTCGCCAAAAATGCCCCGATAGGGTGTGTATTGCTTCGCCAATAGCACTCCTGCTACCTCTCCATCTCTCCGGTGTAAGCGATATTGTCAATGGCAATGAACCAGATTGGGCCAAATATGTCGAAAGTGCAAAAATTGGTTCAACGCGAGAGGACGATCGGCCTCGATGAAGAACGATAGTCGTGAACAGTCTGGGCGTAAGCTGGACTATACGATGCCATCGACGGCAAATCCTTTGTAGGAAAAACGGCCCAGAGTCCCAGGAAATATCCTTCGAACCCATCAACCCATCATAGGAGTATATTTCGACGCAGTGAATGAATATCTCTGCAAGGATTTCTGGAAATAATCGGCGAATGGGTGCGAACAAGCCTTGTGTCATTTCGCGAAAGGCTTCTAATTTTGATTTCCTGCTTCGTAAATCGTTCATCCGCGCTTCTAATACTTATATCGATTTCATCCTCAATGTCCCATATAGCATCCTCGGTCTTTGTTATAGAGGATTCGAGGTTCTTAGCCTCTTCACCTGTTGGAAAATAATCTGTAGCCAATAACTATTCAGGTTGTTGAGTGTCATTGGCAATTCCAGCCTGTACTTCGCTCATGGTGCGCACTAGAAAAACTTAAAAGTCAGTTTGGAAGTAAGCTCATATGCTCTAAAGACTAAGAATACCTGTATATCACGGTTCGAGGATGTGGGAAAAAGTAGAGATCTTAGCTCAGCTCCCTGCAGCTGAAAAGCCTCGTGCCTTTATGTATGTAGTGCTAAGTCTAGCTCGAAGGAGGCTTCAAGGGGAGGCAGAAATAATAATAATAGATACCAACCCGATAAATCCTAATAAGGTCTCGAGGACCACCCCTACCGACTGCCGTATTTGGAAGGTAAATCCCACGCGTTTCGCAGGGAAAAAAATGTCGGAGGGCTCCACTAAATGCTACCGATGGCAGTATTTGCTGTCTCTTCTTAGTCACGTTGAAGGTACATCCTTAATGGCCATCCAATTCTTGAATATCTACGAGGTTTCACCACCACAACTTGTCCATTCAGCTATGTAATTCAATATTTTATATGAATTCTATCAATTAAATAGCTAGCCCCCATTTACAGGCACCTGAATTGTCCTCTTGGGAAGTATCTCAACAGATATTAAGTAAAACTTAGGGTTTATTAGGGTTTGAAAAAAATCCCAACAAGGTCTCAGGACCCCTAGCTGATGTGCCGGATTTTGCCGGTTGCCTCCCCTTGGGAGGCTTTTATGTTTCGTTAGGATAAGTCAGGGCAGATGATGAACGTACATCAGACATTGAATATTGATATCGCAAGCATCTAGCTTTAAGATGAGTATTTAGAGTACCTGAGTTCTAGGCAACGAGGCAGAACGATTTGGGGCCGCGTTGGGCGTGACAATACGCCGGTCACGCCTGGAAGATTCTAAGTACGTACGTCGACTGGCAGGATGCGTCGCCGTCTACTCACTGGTTCTTCTTACTACCGAAGGTAATCTTGAGATGATCCGTATACGGTCTGGTCCCGTTCATCGAATGCAGCGCTGACGGATCTATATCACGCGTTGAGGTTGCTCGAGCCTCGGGGCCGTCACCGATCATCATATACTTACTTCATGTTAAACCGACTAAGTAAGTAACATCTCTGAGATAAGGCATATTTTATCTTTAAACCCTCATATGAACGATTCATTTGCTATAATAGGCTTATAGCTGTCCCTTTCCACTTTTGACTAGAATGTTCGACATCGACGAAAATCTTTATCGCGAGCCCACTGTGTTTCCAAGTGTTTCCAGTCTTGCGAAACTTGGATCCTTGGCTATGTTCACGTTCAGACCATTGGCCTTTAAAGGAGATGCGCTTGGTGGAGTTGGTCTGTTCTACTCGTGACTAGTGTGGTATCCATTACATGGAGAAGCTTAGGAGCTAAGTATCTGAAAGATTTATGCTACGAATACCCTGACCTTTCCATTGTCAACTTGCGAGGTAATTTCCTTTTCGAAACTTCAATTGGTACTATATTAACGCTTGCTGGTTTGAAGTTTTCGGACCTAGACCCGCTGGAAGAAGACTCAATTGTCGGATTGCGGACACCTACGAGAGGTCCTTTCAGACCAGAGGAAGAATCGATGAAGAAGAATCATTCGGAGAATCATCTGGAGATCGTCTAAATAAATATCCTAAGAGCACGTTAACTTTGGGACGACCGATGAGAACCCTTCTTCTTACTGATAATCAGTTTACCAAGGTGAGAAATCTAATAGCCTCGAAAATGAGGGATCGACACAGAACTTTCCAAAGCTCTTCTTCATAAAATCGGACGGTATCTCGTTTCCTACCTCTAATTTTGAAGCTTCTTTCGAAAGTATTTACTTGATTACTCATGAATGCAGTAACAGTTACTTGGCAACGCTCAAGTACCTATGTTAGAGTTTCTAGTACATACTCTTATACGCAGATGAAGCAAGGATGTGGAAGGAAGCACTTCTCGAATATTGATTGAAGCTGAAGAGCGCCCAATCATCACTGCAGGGAAGTATGGGGGTGTCAAATTTGTTGCTTCCTTCAATGACAGGCTGACATACTTTGATCTTCTTCTGTTTCAGCTCCATGTGTATTAGCCGAGATGCCTTTTAGAAGCTATGAGGGTCGCGTCAAGTCGTCGACCGACTAAGGCTCGAATACTTAAATTTAAATCTGATGGTCTATAACGAATTCTGCTGGCATTTGGCATTTATTTGCAGTCTAGAAAGTTCGATTTATCCAACACTGTTAATATTCGGAAGATATGAATATGAATAAATCACAATTCGCTGGCTAAATGCAGACACAGCGGGAGATCTATGTCAATGCTGGGAGGCTAGACACGGGCGAATGTAAATTTTGGAATGCTTCTTCGTTCATCCCATCTAATGCTGATGTCGTCAGGTCATTCATTAAAGTGAGAGACCGCATCTCAGGAGGTGATGAGTTATTCTCTGTTATTATTCCACATATCGATCCGAGGATATTAAAATAGGTCAATGTTTTTATCTTAGACCGTTGAACCACTGGCCTCAACTTAGCGAAGAGCAATGGGAGATAGCACAATCACGAGATATTCCTTCAAAGCATCCGTTCTACGGACAACCCTGTCTCCCTAATTGGTTTCCTATACTTATAGCCGTATGTGACATGAAGAAAGAGAGAGAAAACTCAGACAATCTTAGCAGAAAATAATCAACCGCGAACAAATACTACTGACTCACCGAATGACATGACTACAGCTCAGCACAAGCTTTCAAACCTGCTCCCACCCACATAACAATAATTAAACACATGCATGTGTGTCCATCGACGACAGAACGGAATGAGCCAGGTAAATATGGGGATGTCCAATGCGGTGATTGAAGGTAGGGAACTAAGGGCTATATATGCATCCGCAGCTTAGTCTTCCAGTGTAATGGTTTATATACCCAATACTAAGACTTGGCGTGGAACAAACGCAATTGTATGTATCGTATATGGAAATATTGTTTCCCACTGGCAGAGGACCAGGTTCGGCCAGGTATTCCTTACGCCGTCGACGTCAGTGGACCAGGTTTTCATTTCTGAAAAGTTTACCGGGATCGGTGAAACGTGCAGGGAAACACCTCGTAATTCTGGATTGGCGTGGGATGAGGGAAAGGCGGAAAGTTGAATAATTAGATTGGTGAAGGGATGATGAGCATAACAGATGGGTACCTGAACTTCTTTTCAAGGATCAAGTGCCTGTAAGAGAAGAGGGAATCTCCGTACGGCTCTGTACAGCGGCTGCAACGGTGTATGGTAAATGAGAAGTTGCGCGAGAGAGGGAAAATTGGGCAAACGTGGGGAGGTATCGAAGAATCAAACAAAGGTACGGGTCGCATATCAATGAGACGAACATTTCACCAGTTTCTCACTACTGAAGTTCGTCTCCCAGTCAACTTACAAAGCTCTAGTGCGAATGTCGAAGTCCCTTAATATCTCCAACGCTTTCTGCGAATAAAGAAAGGATATTTCCAAATCAAACTCGTGAAAAGAACTCGTTGAAATAAATATACACAGGAGATGTGCATGTGATTATGCTTATAATACTGCTTCTTTATGATAATTTATGCGACTGGATGGACAAAGGACACGTGAGGGTGTTTATAACAAATGGAAGAAGATAGATCTGAGGGAGAGGTTGGTATTTCTGGATGAGGGAAGACTGGAAAGAGCTACGAAGAGACAAAGCTGCTACGATCATTGAATTTGATCAACCACAGTTGTCCTGCTAGGTAAATCCGAGAGGACATCAAGACATGGAGAGAAATAATGTGGCCGAGAGCAACGAACGATTCAAGACGACTCAGCAGCAGCTCTTCATCGTGCAGTACGCACTATGGCAGGTCAGGTGAACTCAGCCTCAGGCAGCCCTGGGCAGCTCGTCGCGACCCCGACAGTGCCGACACTCGATTACAAGCATACACTCATGTGATATCAACACATAACAAACAGCGGAGACGAATCACGATCTTGTCTATAATGCGGAGAACATTTGGGGCCCCATGCCCAGGGGAAAAGGCAGGGAAAAGGCAGGGTAACAGGAAGGGATTACACGCCGGAGTGAGATGAACTTTAAGTGAGCGAAGAATGGTCAATAATTGTGCTCGACTCAGCCTAGGTATATGAGGAACGAGAAGGTGAGTTTACTTCATAGAGGAGATAGTTCACTGAAAAGGAATTAAGGCTACCAGTAGACATATGACCACGCGGAGATCTGGTTTGTTCGGTGAATGGTGCCATTCGGGGATCTAGGTGGTCTAGATGGGGCATAAGAGGGTATAAGTAAGACTGTAAAATTTCCAAAAATAATAGCCATTGGAAGACGTCATTTTGGAGTTCCATTGATTCTTCGCAATTGAGAATTAGTACGATATCATTGACCAGTGGAAATTGCCTCTAAAGTCGCATCATCGCAGAAGCGACTCGGATGGAGTGAATATGCGAACTGGCAGATAGATGGACGCTTTGTCGAGCTAAACCATCGGTAGTAATAGAGCACCTGCCAAAGCCCAGACAAGTAAGTATGGCTACAGACCGGCAATCTTGCAATTGGTGCAAATGGATCGTGTGATCTGAGGGATGAATCGATGAGGATTGGACGGAGCCTTGGTCATAATGTTGAAGGAATGAATTATGCTTGAAAGACAGGGGGACCTATATAAATGTGGATGACACAGATATATTTGTGATGTGTGGGCTTCGGAGTTTAAGGAAGAAAAGGCTTCTGAAGGCTTGCTGAAGGCTATATATGATACAGCTAAACATAGACGCAAAATAGTCCAGAAGCTGTTTCCTATACTAGTTCCGTTCGCAAAGTGGCCCTACTAAATCGCTGGGAAAAAGGCTATGGATGGTCTGGTATTATTCATCGCTAGCCTATAGGGTTGTATAAAGAGATTTTCAGGTCCAACAGGTGGTCGTCTCTGAGGCTCAGATAGTTCCGCTTTACTGACAACTAAAGATCAACTAGCACTATGAATGAAAAATGTAATGTATAAAACGTACTCTCTGACGCATAGCGCATGTAATGGAGTAGAGCATATGGATATGTGATTATAAAACGAAAGAAACGAGTTTTCGGTGACAGCGGTGAGACCCCGGAGCTTGTCTGCGATCGTATTGATTGGTCGGTTTATTTTTATATTTGTTTCGGATTTCATGTGCTCAGAGAAACCCAGGAACTAGGAATATGATAACTCCTTGATCTTAGAACCTTCCCCGTGGGGAATGTAAAAAAGATTCCGTGTTATTTAAGTACTACATATTAAAATGTTCTGCCTTTCCTGTTAGTTGTCGCCCCACTCGAGCAGCCATGAGTACCAGTCAACCGCAGATGCAGGAACATGCTCGACGCAGCAGCGGTATCTACGACCAGGAGAACCCCTTCGCTGGAGGCTCAGAGGAAGGACTTGCAGGTATGTCTTCCCCCATGTGATTTCCCCCTCCTGCAGTTTGCACCCGTCGGCCTACGCATCTGTGTAGATCTGCTCCCCAACATCTTCCCCGCATTCTCTACCTTCCTGACGCGTTTTCTTGACTGCCCACGCGACATTGAACGCGTTTACTGATTTGTACGCTCCTTTAGCACAAGGCGTAACTCCCGCCGGATTTGTCCCCTATGACCCTGGGGATGTGGGCGCGCCAGCACAGGCTGGAGCAACTGGCACGACAGTCGCCCAGCAG
>KN837103.1:760837-785794 GCA_000827215.1 Sphaerobolus stellatus SS14 | reverse complement strand
ATATGCAATACGAATATAAGCGAACGGAGGATATATCATGAGAACAATAAGTGAACGGAAATAATACAAACGAACTAGGAACGGGCATGACGAAGTGTCACCTGTCGAAATAGAAGAAGTGTTGAGGACCAATTGTGCCAGGTCCGGGGAAGACTAATAATAGTCTTATGGAATAGTGGAGTGGATAGTGTGATAGAAGGAAGTATGTGGGCAAAGGCGTTGCCCTCGGGATCAAAAAGAAGTTGGGATGTGGGCAAAGGGTTTGTTGTGCAGATATGAAGACGGGATGAGAAGCGAAGTTGAAACGAAGTAAGATGGAAGTTGAACGAAGTTCAAACGAAGCTCTCCGAAGGTATGTGACCTTCTCCGAAGCTTCGTAGAGGTGAAACGAAGTCACGTGTTGTGACACTTAAGCACGGGGCTTAACAACGAGTCATTAAGGCCATGTAACGAAATAAGGGACAGACCAATAGGAGACAGTGACACACCATAGCCGAAGCATTAGCACGGGGATAATACCATTTTGATCGAGGATAGTTAGGATTGTCTTAGGACTCGGAAAAGGGCATTCATATCGACATGACAACACCCTTTCCTTCTCCATTCTCGTAAACTTGAATTACTAAGGAGGCGGGGATCTTCTCAAATGGGTCAATGATTTCTTGGTTATCAAGCTATCACATGAAACATGGACCAAAGAGGAATTCATGGATATCACACGACAGATAGGCATACCTTGAAGCAAAGAAAAGATGTGACCATTAGACACAGTCCAAAAATACATTGGTTACTGGTGAGACTTAGAGAAGAGATCAGTCTTGCTTCCCATGGAAAAGGTTGCAGCCATCTTGCAATTAATTGAAGACTGGTTATCCCCTTCTGCTACACAGTTAGCAAAAGAAGCTGCAAGTTTACACAGGAAGCTTGTTCACAAATCCATTATATTTTGGTTAATAAGGCCATTCTTAAGGTTCATCAGGTTATTTGCAAACAATTTTTGCAGTACACATGCAAAATTGCAACCTACACCATCAGTACTGGCAGATCTATTGTGGATCTGAATGATAATTCAAATTTCCCCATCATCAATACCACTATGTGTCCCTGATTCAATAGATATAAATTGGTGGGGAGATGCAAGCACCAGTTTTGAGATTGGAATTATTATAAACAATCAGTGGGCAGCTTGGAAATGGACTCCAGGCTTCATTGTCAGCCCAAATCAGCAATTCAACATTGCATGGGCTGAAGGAGTAGTAATATAATTGGGTCTAATGCTGGCAGAGTCCCTCAGTTTTCTTTCTCAACTAGCTGGCAGGCCTGCGTTAGTAAGATCAGACAATCTAGGGATAGTCCATACAATCAACAAAGGTTGTTCCAAAAGCTGAGAAGCCAACAAGATATTGAAAAATATCTACACCTTTTTGGCTCATAGCTGGATGCAGCTGAAAGCTGAGCAGGTTTACAGTTCAGACAATATATCTGATGCTTTATCAAGGGGAGACCTGTACACCTTCCTATCTTGATGCCCATCTGCTCAAGCAGCACTGACTATCAGTCTGCCAAACCATTTGATCAGCAAGTTAGAGCCATGGTTCTAATGAACATCCAAATTCAATCCACAGCTGCAACACCATCAAATCTGCTGGTCAAACTGAGACCTTCACATCTATGTCCTAACTGTAAGGCAGATGAACAGATCTTCCTATAGAAAGGTATAAATGTGCCTCCACTATCAACAATAAATCATCCCATGATCCACCTGATTGAAGCTGTAGCTTCCAAAGCCTCTTTATGAGATACTGGGAGCTACAGTTCAGGAATTCATAAATTTCATGTATTCTGTGATATATTTTCAATTAAAGAATCAGACTGTCTACCAGCAACCTTCGAAGTATTGCATTCATTCACATTATGGGTTGTCACAGATCCTGACATCATAGATACCAGTCAAAGTGGTCCAATGCCTTTTGAACCAGTGTCAGTTTCTACAGCAAGAAAATACTTAGTAGCTGTTCAAGCATGGCACATCACTCAAGGTTGGCCAGCACCCTTGTCAGATGATCAAATGACATGTATTATTTGGTCACTTTGAGGCTTAGCAAATCTACAAGGCAATAGATGTAAGAAATCCTTATGCCCCCCTGTGACTGTTCCCATGCTCAGATACTTGAAGCAATCACTTGATTTATCATTTCCCTTTGATACATGCATTTGGGCAGTAGCCACAAGTGCTTTCTGGGGCATGATGCACTTCAGAGAAGTAACAGTAAAGTCCCAGAAAGAGTTTGATGGTCTTAAACACTTGAAGCAACAAGATGCATTCATCCAAAAAGATTTGAGTGGGAAGGACTACACTTGATTAGACCTACCTTCAGTGATGACTGCCAAGGCCAGAGAAATACAATCAGCCTTCTTCACAGTTGAAGATGATGTTTGCCCAATAGAAGCCTTACACAACATGAGCAGAGTTGTTCCAGCTGGCCCTGATAATCCTCTATTCTCTTGGAGAGATGCCAAAGAAAAAATCAGGCCAATAGTCAAATCCAAGGCACTGAGCAGGATAAACACCATCTTCAATAACAACAAATAGGGTACAATGTATAACATTGTTTATATCTTATCACACACAGACTAACTGAACTCTGGTTATATTGAGTTAGGTAGTACAAGGTGGTGTGAGCAAAAAGATATATGCCGGTATGCTAAATACAGGCCATTGTGGACACTTATGGTGTCCACACTAATTAGATAACATATATGTACATTAACTAGTACTTATATAATAATATAACAGTATATATAACTGTTACATCCTCCCCAGCTGACTGCTACTAGCAGTCACTCATATAGATCATCTAATTCCTGATCTACATTCATGGTACTCTCATTGGGGAGAGTACTGCTAGTACCAGTTACTACTGGCACATGCATTTCCACATCAGGAGTACCACTGGGTGGTCCTTCATTATATGGAAGTGCCAGTTCATGCACTTGGTTGTATGAATCCAAGTCCGCATCCAACCACTGCTGGCTAGATTCACCAGTTTTAGCTGGTGTTGGTGCATGAACCGATAAACGTGACTGAAGTGATCCAGTCACAGGTCGCTTGCCCTTATTTGGGGCAGGGGGACATTGATTTAGCTGCATATATGCAGCGCATTCAGTGCCAGCGGCACTACAAGGCCGCTTCTCTTCATGCCTTTCCATGTAAGGTATGATTTTATTATAAATTTGTTCTTTGGTCAAAGAACAATGCTTAAGGACCAGTGCTAGAAAGTCTGGTCCTGTGGGGAGTTTCATAGATGCAGGCATCTGTGATTTGTCTTGATGTCCCTTTATTATCTGGGACCCAACTCGCAAAGGAGTTGAACAGTCTGTTATCCACCTTGAAGCTTGGTGGTTAGGACACAGTAGATTCAAAGGGAATCCACTGAAGGCAGTCTCAAAGTTGAGACGGCTACCAAATACCACTTTCATCTGATGCATGAAAGTGGGGTGGGAAATATCTGAAGAGACTTTGGATATCCAGGCCACGATGTCTACATCCTCTTCAAGGAAATAGCCATCACTATCGTCCCTAATAGCATTAGGGACACTCATTGGATTGGTATGCCAATCCTTCAGGATGTTCCACATATGGAGTGACCAATAATCTGGTTGCTCATCATACAACAGGACATGATTCCTGAAGCTAGAGTCCTCAATTAATTTACGAGGACACCTACAAGAGTAAGTCTGTGTCTCAGGACTTGCTAACGAATGTGGGCTGATGTCTGAGGAATAGGCATCAGTTGGGGAGGTGACCATAATTGATTGGTCACCGACTTGGGGATTTGTTTGGAGACTCATGATTTGAGTCTCCAAGACCTTGATCTTATCCAGAAGATCATCAATCTCTTCTTGAAGTCAATAGTTGTTCAACTTCTCATTCACGAGCTCTTTTTCGGCAGCATTGCATTCATCACCGATGTTGGTGATGTATTGGCCCAATTTGGGCCAGGCCTCCTGAAGGCAACCTAAAGTCTCATCCCTGGAGAATGAGAACTTGGACGGATAGTGTTCCATGTCCGCCAGTAAGTGCTCAACATAAGCCGAGCACTGGTCACACCCAGTGTGGTGGTATATGAAGCAGGCACTGGGTACGGCCCCTAGTTCTATGTGAGGTCCCTCGTGTTTGGCTTGTTGGTCACGAAAATGTGACAGCAAGTCAGCAGCATTGCTGCTACTGGATCCTTGGCTCATTTGAGTCAAGCGGTGGATGGGCAGTGATGGGGTCACTACCTGCATGTTGGTTCTGGTTAAGTTGTGAGACACCAGGAACACGTGCAAGGTATATTTATACCTCGCCCAGGCTGCAGCAGCCAGCCAGCTGGCACTGATCACATCAGTGCTTAGTGAGGCTCTACGTGCCTCTGATTAAACTATTTATAATTTAATCTTATCTCTGGCAACTCATAGTCCAAGTCATTCTATTATTACTTATCCAGTAATGAATGTGCATATATGTGCATATATGCATGATAATACCTTATTATTGAGGTATTAGCATGTCTTATAGTTATTATAAGATTGCAGCACGCTAGCTACACTGTGTGTTATAGTGGCATCTCATATAAGCACATATATCTTCATATATGCACATTAATTCCTCCTTTTTGAGGAATTCTCCTTTCAGCTTCCTAATCTAGGAAGATCGCGTGGTCACTTGACACCACGAAGCTCTAAATACCAGTCTAGAGCTCCCAGTTCTTTTACACCTGATAGGGGTTCCCAGGTAACATCTCCTAGAGTCCACTGGACTCTAAACTGTAATCTGTCATTGGTCCATTCATGTCCAATGATCTCCTCGACAAACCATTCCTGTTCGTCATCCTTACCAAAGTCATAAAAGGCTTTGGCTTCTCAGTTCAGGAACCAAGTATCATTATTAGGTATATGCGGCCTAATAAGACTATTATGAAAGGCCGCATGGATCTTTCTAGCCTTGAGCTCCTCAGGGAGTTCAAGTACAACATTGGAGCTCTCATTCCGAGCTTCCAGGACTTTATAAGGTCCTATAAAATTTGGTAAAAGTTTACGAGCCTGACCCTTGGGTAGGTTCAGGTTCTTGGTACTTAAATATACCAAGTCACCAGGGGAATATTCTTCTCCTGGTCTCCGTCTCTTATTCGCATTAACTGTTTGTTTAATGCAACTCACTATAATGGCATCATGTGTCACCATTATCTTCCACTTTGCTTGTTCAGCAAATTGTTTAATACTCTTATATTTGGTATTAAAATCAGTGGGAAGGCTTATATGCAGTATATAACCATATATAATCTCAAAGGGAGCATATCCTGTTGATTCGCTAGTACTACTATTGATAGCGAATTCCACCATTGGGCAATGTTCTGCCCAATCCTGCTGATCATTAGCAACTACTGTTCTCAGTATTTGCCCAATCGAGCAGTTGGCTCGTTCTGTCCATGCTGAGTGTTAATTGGAGACAAATCATGTCTCCTATGCACGAACTCTTGTGAGTTCAGGTGCGTGCCTTCAGTCATGTGTATGTCATGTGCATGATGCGTACGTGACTGAGTCATCACACATTCATCATGTGTGGCTTGCGCATACATTGTATGTGCATCACGGGTGTGCTGCAGCTGTGAATCATCACTCTGCTCACTCTGAGCAGTGTGGAGAATATTCTCTTGAATATTTTGCTGTGTTGGTGGCAGGGAGTGCCTGTCACCATTGTGGGGAACACAAGACTGTGTGAGCCTTGTGTGATCATCAGTTCCTGTTCCAGGAACTGGTTCCATAATGGTGGTTTGCGCCGTTATTCGCTCAGTAGCTGCCTTGGCAGCTGCTTCGTCATGAGCCCAGTTATTTCCAGGTTCACATGTCTTCCCTGAAGACTTCGTCACAGGAACTATAAATAGTTCCTTCATATATGGGGACATTCTATTCATAGATGTCCTGATGCAGTTGAACACAGTGTTCAACCATTCAGTAGCCTCCATGGCTTTTGAAAGCACAATCTCAGTGTTGTCTTTGAGATTGATAAACTCTGTATACTCCTGATGGAGTATATTTACTTCACTAGCTGGGATAGTGAAGTTCTCCTCCTCGTCCATATCTCCTCCATCAGGAGATACACGATCAGGTTCACTTGGGGCATCACTGAGGTTTTGCCACGACTCTGATCCCTGATCAATTCCCTGGAGGGAAATATGAACCCTGAGTGGCTGTGCCCGAAGCACCGGCCACTCTTCGTGGGGAGTCTATATCCCGGTGGACTGTGCCTGAAGCTCCTGCCAATCAGCTGGGGCTTAAACCCTGAGTGGCTGTGTTGGAAGGTCCAGCCACTCTAAGGGGCAACTGTACCCGGCTTGGTACAGCCTGGGGACCGTATGCTTGCACATGCAGTTCATCTGGGTGCTCCGGGGTGAGCACCTCGGGGCTCTGTTGGGGGTCAACAGAGGTTGAGGGAGGACCTGTCAGATCCCCTGCGATGAGTCCTGGGATGGGCTCATTGTCTTCTACAGCTTACACGGACAGCTCCTCTGCCCGCATCCTTTGGCCACTATGACGGTGACTCATTGTAGTGTATGTATATTATTTGTAGAACTACAAATAATACGGTGTTGACTTCAGTCCAATCCTGTGGTACTTCCATGCTGTCTAGTGCATTGAATACCAAATACTAACACACAATTATCTTGTGTTGAATATTAGAACTTTCAGGGTTCTTTAGTTCTAACCTGTGGTACTTCCGTGCACTTGTGCACGTTGAATACCAAGTACTACCATACATAATAATGTTGTCTGTTGAATACCGAACTTTCAGGAGAAAGTTAAAAAAGATATAACATTGTTTATATCTTATCACACACAGACTAACTGAACTCTGGTTATATTGAGTTAGGTAGTACAAGGTGGTGGGAGTAAAAAGATATATGCCGGTGCCTAATGTGCCAGCATGCTAAATACAGGCTGTTGTGGACACTTATGATGCCCACACTAATTAGATAACATATATGTACATTAACTAGTACTTATATAATAATATAACAGTATATATAACTGTTACACAATGTTTGGTCACTCTTTTAGAATTGGTGAAGCATCATTCTATTTATCACAAGGAGTAGAAGTGGAAATTGTCTGAATTGCAGGAAGGTGGAAATCATTGGCCTATGAAACATACATACATTCATTTGAACTAGTAGTCTCAAGACATATGGCCAATCTCACTCAGTCTCTGCCACTGCTGGCTTCATCATAGGTTGGGTTCAGTGTCACATGAGTGCATTATGGGTTGTCTCCACTGTCAGTGTCAGGTGGGTGAGTGGCACTCTTTGCTCTGCATTCTGAGTAGAGCTAGTGCTCTCCTCCTAGCCCAACCTTATGAACCTTGTCACAGCAAGGGCATTCTCAGCTGGTGTTGAGACTGGAGTGAGCACAGGTGCCGAATGTACACAGCTTGCCTGGGGGAATTCAGCACCAGTGTGCAGTAGAGCACCAAGCATAAACACCCCCCCACAGCATTTATTTCTTACCACTTCAACATCCTCAGACAAAAAAATCCACAGACAACACTCATTCAATCTATTTCTTACTCTCCCTCCCACCCTGCTTTACAATTACTCTATAAAATCATTTCATGCAGTTTTATTATTATTAACTTCAGTGTTGTTTTGCAATTTGTACACTATAACACTAGGGGCATCTCAGTATTAGTCACACTGAAAATCCGTAGAAAATCCCTTTGGCTCCTCAAAATTTACATCAGTTTACAAGCTGAGAAGTTGAAGGAAAACTGTTACGTCCTGATACGGAATACACCTGGTAAGCCACACAGAAGTAAGTCAATGTTTCCGGTCGGAAACACCAACAACTTGTACTGAAGGGACTTGGCTTCAACTTGTATGTTGCGCCCTGCAGAGTTGTAGGTTGTCCCTACTTCAGAGCTCAAGAGTAAGATATAAGAATGGAGCCAGGCGGGAATGAAAACCCGAGTGGAGAAACAGACAAGAGTAGAGTTAACAGATAATACGAGATTTGATTTCTGACTGAGTAAAAGTAGATACAAAATGAGCGTATTTAAATATAAATAACCGAGCAGAAAAACATTGGATAAAAAGATAATCAAAGATGAATCATAAAAACATAATTGGCATATGATGGTGTGATGATACGCTGTGTGGAGCCGGTGGGAAAATAACGTAAATGTTGAAGGATCAAATACATCAGCTGAATGATAAGTGAAAATGAGCACATGGTGCAAAAGATAAAACAGATAAGAAAAGATAAAACAGATAAGAAAAGATAAAAGAAATCTGGTCAGAAAACAAAAGTTGAATCAACATAAAATCAAGTGAGCATGAAAGGAGCCACGCGGAAAAAGTCTGAATGAGTGAATGCAAAATGGATGAGTCAAATGAATAGAACATGGATAATAGAAATATGAGCTGGTCGGATCAGTACTTGACAGTACCCCCTTGTTAAGGACGAACCCATGAGGACATTACTAAAATTAGTTGAAACAAGTTCTTGAAACATGTAAAGGTTTAGCCGAGGCTGGCGTGTGAAGTTTCTGGTTGTCCAAGGGTATAAGTACCGGTGGGTCTTGAATATCGTGTACTTCAAATTTTCATCCCCCACAAACTAGTCATGACCGACCTTGAACTCCCTGCCCATATGCTTGCTTGGAAGACCTTGAAAGAAGTTGTGCACATGGAAGAGGTGCTGGTCGGCAATCCCAGGAGTACCGTAAAAGGTTTCCAGGCTGACAAGAAGTTCGACCGGCCGGCGCCGAAGTTCTCATTTGATGACCCCTATGAAAAGGAGGAGGATCGTCTTCCCAAAGTAAGTCCTGGGTTTTCCGCACAGCAATGCTAATTGTATTATAGGCTACTGGAAGGTGCGCAATCAGGAAAGGACTCAGCGTGAGTCTCGGTTCCAGGAGTTATTGGATGCTGAGATGGCGGCTGCCACACAAGCGAAAGCTGAAGAGATGGCAAAGGTTGCATGTGATGCAAAAGAGAAAGATAGGTTGGAAAAGGAACAGGCAGTTGAAAAAGAGAAAGAGAAGGAAAAGGATAAGGAAGTGGGGCCATCCGGAAGTGCCAAGGGCAAGGCCAGGGAAGTGCCTAGGACGCCCAAGGAAACTACTCCCAAAAAAGTAAGTCATCATATCTCCTGTTCGGAAATTACTTATGTCTTTGTAGTCCCAACGTGAAGTCTAGTTGGAATCTGAAGAGTATGAGGCTGAAGATGAAGACAAGCCGCAGTCCCACATTTACTGCGTGAAAAAGAAAATTCCGTGCGTACCCCAAGTTGGCAAGAAGGTTTGCGTCGCCTGCAGGAAGCGCAAAATGAAATGTGAATTTTTTGACAAGATTGTGTGGGCCATCATGGATGGGAGCAAGCAGATAGCAGATTCCATGCGGGAACTGGTGGGTTTGGAGAGGAGGCGGGAAGCCGGCCGCTTGGAGGGAGTCTGGTATGACCTCCAGAAGTTTATGATGGAGGTTGAGCAGTGGGCGGTGGTGGATTCGGTGGTAGCAGACGCAAAGTTGCTTCAGCTGTTGGAGTTGAAGAGTAAGGGTGTGGAAATCCTGGCGGATTTGGAGAAGCAGATCCATACGGAGTGTGGCTTGGTTCAAGACACACTCAAGGAGCACACCGAGGACCTTACCGAGCGGATGGATGTCATCCAGAAGTGCATGGCATGGACCAAGAATGGGTTTCCCAAGCTCAATCAGGAGTGTACTCCTGTTCCCCTGGTGGCCACTCAAGGAACCAAAAGGAAAGGTGATAATGAAGGAAACCGCACGGAAGGGAGTAAGAAGAAGAAAAAGAAGAAAGTGGTTGAAACAGAAGAGGAAAGTTCCACATTGCGCTGGGGGGTAAAAGAATCCAGGCAGAAAATTGTAAATATAAAAATGTAAAAAAGTCAAATTGTAAATAGAATAGAAAATTTTGTATATCTTTGAATCATAATTGTGAGAACCTAAGAATTGAAAATCCGGGCAGAAAATAAAACAGAAAAATGACTTAGCAGAAAAAATGAAAAATCATAAGGCAGAAAAAGGTCCTGGTTTCGTGGGATAAAATCGATGAAAATCTTCTATTAGCTCAGAGGTGTTGACTTCAGTTGCTAAAACCCAGTCGGAATCTTGACCTGTACCCTCGTAGCCCATCCACTTGACCAAATATTGAAGTTTGCATTTCCGACGGCGATCAATCTTTGAATCTAGAATTTCGTCAATTTCATAATTGTCTTCTTCTTCATCAATAACAATTGCCGGCGGGGGTGGAATGGTCCGTTCGGGAAATGGATTTGGAGTTGCTGGTTCCAACATTGAAATATGGAATACTGGGTGCACTGCATGGAAATTATCTGGAAGACACAGAGTGTATGATAGTGTACCAGGTTGAGCAATAATCTCATAGGGGCCCAAATACTTCTCAGCCAATTTCTTGGATGGTTGAGTCATACAAAAATGTTGGGCTTTGACAAAGACTTTGTCACCTATCTTGAATGGGGGCGGAGCCGTGCGGTGGCAATCCACTGGTCCTTGGTAGTGTTTCTGCACTTCAAGCATATTGGATTTGAGGTGCTGATGAAGTTCATCAAGATCTGTTGTAAACTCGTGGGCCCACGCAGAAGCGAGATCTCGCTTGGGATAAACAGTAATATTAGGGTGATATCCCTTGTTAGCGAAAAATGGGGGAAAACCAGTTGTCTCACTGGGAGCATTGTTGTAAGCAAATTCTGTGAGCGGAAGTAGCTCAGACCAGTTATCCTGTTGATAATTGCAATAGACACGAAGATACTGTTCAAGTGTTTGATTACCCGTTCAGTTTGCCCATCGCCTTCCGGATGGTGACCAGATGTAAAATGTAAGCACATGTCAAGTGCTTTCCCTACGGATCTGAAGAAATGTGATACAAACTCAGATCCCCGGTCAGAAGTGACATGTGATGGTACACCATGCTTTGAAAAGAGGTGCATAACAAACAGTTGTGCCAATTGCTGTGAAGTAATGGTATCATAAGTTGGAATAAAGATACCTTGCTTGGATAATCTATCAACAATTACCAAGATTGAAGTGTAGCCAGCAGATTCCAGGAGCTGTTCAATAAAGTCCATTGAAATTGAATTCCAAGGTAGCTCCAGAACAGGTAATTGCCTGAGGTAACCATACAGCTTGTGGCGTTGAGACTTTGAATGCTTACAAGTTACACAGGACTTGCAAAAGTCTTGAACGAATGAACGTAATCCAGGCCAAACATATTCTCGTCTCAATAGTTGAATAGTTTTGTTTTGTCCAAAAGGGCCCGAAAGGATATGGTATGCTTGAGCTGCAAGACCTTGAGATGAAGTCCGGGTGCGTCTGGCACATAGATTCTGTTGTCTAAGTGTAAAAACTTGTCCTCGCCTAGTTTCCATCTGGAATCTGGTCCATCATTGATATGTGCAGATGTGATCGAATCCATGGGTAGGCCAGCTAGAATTTCCGCATGGAGTTCTTCAACATCCATGATAACTGACCCGCGGAGGGTTGGTATAATAAGAGACATTGCCCTGAGAGAGGTTGTGAGTTGTTCTTGAGTGAATATGGGTCTAAGATTCTGCGGATTAATGCTAGCATAATTGCTACCCCCCTCTTTTAGGTAGACATCCCAACATCTAGTAAGTGCATCAGGCTTCATAACCTAATTTTCCTGGGCAGAAATGTATAACCATATTGAATTGCGATAGGAATTCTGACCACCTTGCTTGCTGGCGGGTAAGCAATTTTGTAGTAGCAAAATATTCTAAATTCTTATGATCAGTAACAATGTCAACTGGTAGGGCTGCACCTTCAAGATAATGACACCATTTTTTGAAAGCTTCAAAGATAGCTAACACTTCCTTGTCATGAATGTCCTAATTCCGTTCGGCTTCATTAAAAGTTCTTGAATGAAACACAATTGGATGCAGTTCGCCATTTATTCATATGGAAATAATGGCAGCCAGTGCATAATCAGAAGTGTCAGTTTCCACAACTAATTGTGTGTCTGGAACCCAATAGCTCAGGACGGGAGCTGACGTAAATGCCTGTTTGATTGAGTCGAAGGCAAGTCGACATTCTTCTGTAAATAACCAAGTAATACCTTTCTTGGTAAGGTGTGTAAGCGGAACTGTTAGGTCCAAATAGTTGTAAATGAAACACCTATAAAAATTGGCAAAACCTAGAAAAGACTGTATGTCTTTTACCTTACAGGGTTCTGGCCATTCAAGGATAGTCTTGACTTTATCCTCTGACATACAAAGTCCATCCTTGGATACAATATAACCCAAGAATTCAACTTCTTCCTTGTGGAACTTGCATTTGTCCCCGCACGCATATAGTCCATTTGCGTGGAGCCAGTGAAGAACCTCTTTGACATGTTTTCTATGGTTGTCTAAATTGTCTGAATAGATTAATATATCATTCAAATAAGCAAGAACAGAAACATCCAATAGATCATCAAAGATGTCATTGATAAATCTTTGAAAAGCGGCTGGCGCATTCGTAAGTCCGAACGGCATTACCAGCCATTCAAAAGAGCCATAGCAGGTCCAAAAGCAGTCACATGAGTAATATAAATGCATATTCTACAGCCACCGGTCACTTACATCCAATGCAGATTTATGGCCGCTGTGGCCATGTACTTTATCTGTAGCATTGGCAAAAATTGGTCTGGAGGAGAATTGAACCAAGGTCTTGCAGCCAAATAGTACAGTGTTTTACCACTACACTACAGAGCAATTAAAATATGATCATTGTTAGCCTCCTAAGTAGGGTCATAAGAATGTATTAATTATTTTTCTCTGGTGATCTTAATTTTTAATAGGTGACTATGAAGTTACATAATGTAGGCCGGGGTATATCTATTTTTTTTGACTAATAGAAAATATTTATTTATTTATTTTAGTGATTTGCATGGTACTAAATAAACAATAAGTAATTATGTAGAACAAGTCTCTATAGCTTAGTGGTAAAAGTTTCATACATATGATATACTCTTTACACTCTGAGTTCAAATCTAGTGATGTGCATGTTTTATAGAACATGTGGCCATAAATATTTTGGTCATGGTCATGGCCATGGTCAAATGTATTTTGGTCATGGTCATATGTATTTTGGTCATGACCATGGTCAAATGTATCTTGGTCATGGTCATATGTATTTTGGTCATATATGGCCACTGGCCACCAATCTGCATGGAACTCTGATGAACAATGGCCATGACCCATGCATTTATCTTACTGAGAAAGGTGATTGTTAGGATCAGCCCGTAACAAGCAAGGTTGAAGTTGTCCTCGCCATGGTTCGGGCTGCTCATAATACAAGAAACAATCTACACCTTGTACATTTTGAAGACAATGGCCAGCAGTATCACAGCCGGAAGGGTGCACGCAAACCAGATGAAGAAATTCTACCTTGCACAAGACACCGAGGAAGAGAGAAAGCTTCGTGAGGAAGCTGTCAGCAATGATCAAGCAATGCTCAATGTAATTCAGGAGATCAACAACCCATCAGAACATATCCAACCAATCCACATATTGTTACCTTCACCCTTGCTAAGGGAAGCAACCTTCGACACAACCCACAGAAATGAGACACAGGAAGCCCAGAAACCTATATCGCAACAGAAACAGAGACTCAGACCGCTACAAGCCACCGCCGCCAGACACACAATTATTCACCCCAGATAAGACTCGGGGCGCACTCCAACATTTAACCACTGCTGCGCACTCGACAATTCACTCATCCGTGCGGTATCCAGCCTACTATATTCCTATCGATCCTACCCACCCCCAAAACAGGTGGGAGTGTGAACGTGACCTCCAGTCACGCATCAGGTTGTCCGTAAATATGTACATATGCCCATAGATACAATTAACACGCTCTTTATCTCTGTCTCCCACGTCGTCCTACCTTTTCAACTCTTATGGTGACCGTCCGATAGCTCACCCCGTCCGTGACAGTACCCCTGTTTTGACCTAGTACTCCGACTACCTGCTGGACAACAGGAAGGGTACGTACTATATCACTCACGAGGTCAGTCGGTTCAACGACTGACCTGGTGGATGCTCTAGTATATCCTGTTGTCGCTCGACAGGCGATTCGCGCACTATGTCATCAATATTACTCGGCCCCACGTCTCTTATATCTAAGAGACCTGGTAAACCCGTCCGATGTGATTCAGGTAGTTGCACGGTAACATACCTCCGTGGCTTGTAGGCTCCACGGATGCCAGATTCGGTGCCCCGCGGTCGTGCGAGGATCTGGCATCGTCCAGCTTCAGTTGTCTGAGCACGAATTTAGGCTGCAGACAGAACAAGGTGGGCGTCCTTGAGGGTACCACGTTTTGGTCTGAACATGGGCACATAACTCCCCCTCAGTACGTTGAGACGTGGGGGGCAGGATTCGAGGGGATCCCTAGCTTATTTTTTTTTGCCTTTTTTTTTGCCTTTTCTTTTCGTTATTTTAACGAGAACGCTGGGCAAATGAATTTAGATGGGGGTATTCTTTGCTGTGCGTGCTGCGGTTGCCTTTGAATTGTAATTGTTTGCTGACACTGTTTAAATGGTCGTAGATCTATACTGAGACTTCTCCTTATGTCACAAACTTCGTTAAATGAGATACCTGATCAGGATGGTCGTACAATGGTCCTTATGTTGTATAAACTATATCATAGCCAACTGCATTTCCTATACATTAAGTACTGAACGCATTCTTTCTACTAAGTTACCACTACGTCCCATTCGACCCCTCTCCCCTGCCCTGCCCTTCGAGGACCTCCTCACTCTCAGACGCAATGAATTCCTCATGCCCTCGCCGTTTCGAATTTGGCTGGGGATTAAGCGGTGGTGCGACGACACTAGATCCACGCCTGAGCCTTCCTGGCAGACAAGGCATATAGTACGCCATAGCAAATAGTATATCACTGGCATCATGCTAGTGGTGTAGCGATTCTACTAGAAAATCGGGGCACTACAGTAGCATCCCACACATCTCCATCTCGCACTTACTACTCCAATATCCGATGTCGCCCTACCGACGTGCTAACGCTGTATAGGTAAAAAATCCTTCCATTTAAAACTCACGTAGTATTCAAGTTGCTGGTTACGTCCTGTAGAATCGACAATCGAGTTTAAATAATGCGCATGCTTCAAGGCCAGAATCATTTAGTTATAAAGGCCCCGGAGTGTCAGTCAACTGAAGTAACAGAGCCGCTGAATAGCTGCATAATACCAATTCACGAAGTCCAGGTAGTCAAGGATGTTTTCTATAATAATAATAATAATAATAATAATAAGGTACCGAATGAATACAAGGTCTAGTATTACTCACCGCGCACTAGTCAATGATGAACCATAGTGATAGTAAGTGGACTCGCTCATGCAAATGAAAGGGACGGCGTATTACTAGCTGTTTGGCCGGATCATGATGTCGGTCATCATCCCTTTCAAAAACGTACCTCATGCCCTCGTGTAAGCGAATCCGCTCTCAGTGCAAAATCGTAAGGCACTGCGCAGTGGTCATTTGAATAGCCTGGTCTTGGAAAACGACGTGGTACAAAGGTCGGAGTTCCTAAGAATTAGGGAGGAATTGAGATATTCCAAGACGTGGAACAGCCTCAGCAGGGACGCCGCAGACGCTTCTTTCTTTCTTTATTTTGTGTGCCACAAATGGTGAATTGAAATGGAAGGAATGTTAATATGCATCGAGGTTGAATAGTGGAAAATGGAGCGAGTAAATGAGGAGGTAGCGAGGGAGAAGGGGACCTAACAGATCTGTCAATGCTCCAACTGCAACTCGACGGACCACACTGAAATAATAGAGAGTTTGTGCAAGAGCCACAGAGCCACCTGTGGCTCAAATTGACCAATCAAATGGCCGGATTAGCCACAGTGGAGCCACAGGTGGGCGCTGTGGCCTTCTGCACAAACTCTCTAATAAATATGTCATTGAATCCAGACAGAGGACTTGGAAATACACACACGTTGACTTGAATGTCGCCCTGAGATTTAAATTCAGTACTCAATGGTCAAAGAAGTCAAAGAGCCCAGTATTGTGGGATCGGATTCCACGCTTTGAATATATAGTCACCAGGCATGGCAGGCTTCGGATTTTTCGTGATTCAACTGACGCGAAGTCGTCCGAAAAGACCTTTTGTACAGTGGACCTGAAGCTGTCCGAGCCCGACCGACGACTAGAGGTGGATCCAATGGGCCAGTGGCGGGTCCAGACGACGATTTTCCGCTAACTACATACCGCGCCAAGAGTTTACTGTTGATTCCGTTGATTCTGCATCAACGCCACAGTTATGATCACAGATATGTACTTAAAATGGCGGTGGATTTCTGTTGACGAATAGGGAGGAGTCGGAGCCTGGGAAAAGGACCCTCTGTACAATGGTCCTGAAGCCGTCCGAAACCCAACCGACCGATGATTAGGAGTCAAGATGGGTATACTGCGGGCCCGAATCAGACAGCGATTTTCCGAAAGAGATACTGGTACGACATACCGCCTAAGATCCCAAAGAGGATTTACTGCGACGTGACGCCGTGCATTCTGATTCAACGCCACAGCTCATAGATATTGAAACAAGGTGGATTTCGCTGACGAATGAGGAGGCGAGGATTTAAATTGATATGAGCCCGAGGGTTTTATACATATTACAAGCAAGATTTAGAATTATGCGATCGATATGATGGGATGGGGTAGGAGCTTGCCGAGCATATATAACGCTATGGTTTATTATTTTCGTCCGAAATAACGGGGGTCGGATTTGAGAGCGGGTGGCAGATGGGGATGTGGATACTGGATGGTAAATACGCGAGTAGAGCTCGTATGTCTATCCTCAAGGTCAGTATAAGAGCTGAATAAGAGAGACAACAGACAAGGGGATAGAATCAGACAAGGACTCGCCTGGCATCGTGCGAGTCGAAAAGAAAATTAATTCTCCGTCGCTTGCCCTTCATATTCATCGCGTGCGTCTCTTCATTTTTCGCTAAATATTCATCGCTTCCTCCTGACGCTTTAAATTGCGTATTTACATCGCTCGGATAGGGTTAACCTTTGAATTGCGGAGAAAGTGAGTTCGGAGATCAACCACATCCATATAAATAGTAGCTTAAACCAGTGGTGCTCGGCGTCGATGTCGAGGCGGCTTCTGAGAAGAAAGAAGATACTTAATGGGCCCGTGGTTACGCCAACACCAGAGGGTGGATAGTCGGTGTCGAGACGAAACGCGAGGACGAGGGAGACAACGTCATTGGCGATAGGTACTTGCCATATTGGGAAAAAAGGTCCATGGTGGCAGTGGCAGGACGTTGTTTGTTTGTTGAGATCCGAGTGATCAGTTTATTGACAGAACAGAACAGATGGGATGGGATGGGATTGATGAGGGCACGTCGCAGAGGAACAACACGGGATCGAACATATAATGGCTGGAGTGAGGTGGTCAGGCGTGCATGGGTGATATTGCTGTGAAAGTCTTTGAGACGCACGGATAATGCAGACCCCGAGGGAAACAAAAGCAAAAGCGGGCTTGTGCTAAAAGTATAACGGACATCAGTGTTCCAAGAGTGTTTGATTGGTCCGCTGTCACGATCGTCGGCAGTCTTCAGGTGTCGGTGTCGGTCCGAATGAGAGGCTATGCACTATGATTAGGGCACAATGAGGAATCTGCGAGGCGAGAGAACGCGAAGCGAGTGATTGGTCATTTAGGACGTTCACGCTGGCTGTTTTTGGAACAAGCTTGAAGCTACTGTCGATGTTGGCGGACGCGCTCTTCATCGACACAGTGAGTGTAGAATACGCACCCCGTCGCGTGAATTGTCGTCAAGACTGCAGCCGCTAGCCAGTCGGAGTCATTCACTCCGGACGGAAAGGGCTGGCAGTCGGGTGACGGGTCACACATTCGCGTGACATTCCCAAAGCACGTGAATAGAATTAGTCGTCGCTCGCGCCACCGGTTCGTCGTACCCATAAATCAGTCACTCTCTCTCTTGACATGGCCATGGCTGCCTCTTCCTCCCCGTCCTCTTTGCCACTCTTCCCGCTACCTCACCCACTCGTTCTCTTCCCCGCCTCCCGCATCACAGTCCCCGTCCCAAACGACTCTGCACGCGCCTTAATCTCCCTTATCCAGGACTCCCCCACCCAGCCCCTCATCGCCGCCGTTCCCGTCCTCCAGCTCTTGCCTAATGCCGAGATAAACCCCAACGACAAGATCATCCAGGACGCAGCCGGTGGCGGCACCGTCCTCAACGAATACGGCTGCGCCGCCCAAGTCGTGCGTCTCGTCCGGCCCTCCGCTCTACACCCCTCCCAGCCGTATCTCCTCACCCTCCAGGGCATAGCCCGCATCAAGCTCGAGCCGCCCCTCCCCAGCGTCGAGAGCCTCGATGCCGTGGACTTTACGTTCCATCCGGTCGTCTATCCCAGTACGAGGGGCCGCACAAAGCCCGGTGAGGTAGACGCCTTCCGTGTTGCAGGGGCGAGGCTGTTAGAGCGAATGGCGAAGGAGATGGGTCCGGGACCCTTAGGTGGCAATGCGGCGAGTAAGCGGGATGCGTACAGGAGGTTAAGGGACACGTTGGAGGATGTGACGGATGATAAGGCGCATGTCCTTGCGGACACCCTTGTGTCGTTTGTTAATGCCGAATTTGGTGATAAACTTGGTGCGTTCTATTTCTTTATTTTATGGTTCGCTGACGCTTATGATGACATGCAGATCTCCTCGCCGCAACAGACCCCAGCACGCGTCTCACAAAGGCCACCGCGATATTCACCAAACAAGCCTCCATCTCCGAAGTCTCCTCCAAGATAACCGAAGCAGTGCAAGACTCGCTCTCCAAGCAGCAGAAGGAGTTCTTCCTCCGCCAACAGCTCGCGGCGATCCAGCGTGAACTCCACACCCTGCATCGCGAGCGCAGCGGGTCGGTCTCGTCGAAGCGCGTGCCGGAGGACAATAGCCCTGCGAAGGGAGCGGGGAGTGAGTTAGATGATGATGAGAGCAGTGAAGCGGATGAGTTGGCGGATATTAAGAGGAAGATTGAGGCGATGCAGGTGGGAAGTGAAGAACGCAAGACGGGTGTGAGAGAGTGGAGGAGGTTGAAGAGGATTCCGCAGGGGAGTGTTGAGCATGGGGTTATTAGAAATTATGTGCGGCCCTTTCCTCTCGCATTTCATCCTTGCATTGTTGACGTGATTTGCCTTTCAGCTCGAATGGCTGACAGACCTCCCCTGGTCACACACCCTCGCTAACGATAGCGCAACACTCGAAATCATCAAAGACAAGGCGTTCCTCCGCAAAGCACGCGAACAGTTGGACGCAGATCATTTTGGATTGGAGAAAGTGAAGAAGAGGCTTATTGAGTATCTTGCGATTGTTAGGTGGGTTTGACCTTCGTATTATGTGCTGCTATCCCTTCCTGCCATCCCACCCTTCGCGATGTCCCATCCCTCATCCCATCTCGCTATCATTCATTCATCTAAACCATGCTAATATAACGTCATCAGACTCAAATTAATGGCCTCCGCCCTCCAAGAAGAAATGGCCCTAACCGACGCCTCCACCCCCACACCTACATCCGAATCCCTCGCCCTCGTCAAAAAAGACACCCCATCCCCTCCCTCCAACGCCCTTACTCCCACTCCTCCCACCCCCAAACGCACCCTCCCAAAGTCTCCCATCCTCCTCTTCGTCGGCCCCCCCGGCGTCGGCAAAACCTCCCTTGGCCTCTCCATCGCCCGCGCCCTCAACCGCCCCTTCCAGCGCCTCTCCCTTGGTGGCGTGCGCGACGAGGCCGAAATCCGCGGCCACCGCCGCACCTACGTCGCCTCCGGTCCGGGCCTCATCGTGCAGGCCCTCCGGCGCGCAGGCCGCAGCGACCTCGTCTTACTCCTCGATGAGGTGGATAAGGTCGGGGGGTCGAACTTCCATGGGGATCCTGGGGCAGCGCTTTTGGAGGTGTTGGACCCCGAGCAGAATGGCGGGTTTAGGGACCATTATTTGAATGTGCCGGTGGATCTGTCGAGGGTGGTGTTTATTCTTACGTCGAATTCGCTGGAGGGGATTTCGGCGCCGCTTTTGGATCGGTGTGAGGTTGTGAGGCTGAGTGGGTATACGGTGAGGGAGAAGGTTGTTATTGCGAGACGGTTCCTTTTGCCGAAGCAGATTAAGGCTGTTGGGCTGGGCGGTGCGGAGGGGAAGGAGGAGTTGGTGCAGATGGGGGATGATGTGTTAGAGGTGATATGCAGCGAGTATACGAGGGAGGCGGGTGTGCGGGGGTTAGAGCGGGCTGTAGGCGCAGTCGTGCGTGCCAAGGCAGTCGAATACGCCGAACACCTCGATCAACGCTCTTCCCCATCCCAATCCTCCTCAACACCCCAAACATACACCCCCCTAATGACGCCTCCCTCCCTCCTCCCTATCCTGGGCCCGCCCCCCTTTGCATCCTCTTTAGTCTCCCTCACCCACTCCAAGCCCGGGATCGTGCACGGTCTAGTTGTATCCGGGTACGGCGAAGGCTCCGTCCTCCCCGTCGAGACGATCTTGGTGCCCGGCGGGAAAGGCGCGCTGAAGCTGACGGGCTCGCTTGGGGACGTGATACGGGAGAGCGCGGAGATCGCGCTGAGCTGGGTGAGGCGGTATGCGTGGGAGATGGGCGTTGTTTCGCGGAGGGGGGGCGATGTGCTTAGGGCGTCGGATTTGATAGGGCGGGATCGGGACGCCTTGACGGAGGGGGCGTTGGAGGGGCTGGAGGGCGGTTTAGAGAGGGGGGGCATGATGGACGTGCATTTGCACCTCCCTGCGGGCGCGCAGAAGAAGGACGGCCCGAGCGCGGGCATCGCGATGGTGTGCGCGCTGATCTCGCTCCTTACTGGCCTCCCTATTGCGGCTACGACGGCGATGACGGGCGAGGTCACGCTGCAAGGGCTGGTCACGCCCGTGGGGGGGATCAAAGAGAAGATTTTAGGGGCGCAGAGGGCGGGGATGAAAAGGGTGCTTGTGCCCCTAGGGAACAAGAGAGATGTGGAGTGGGAGGTGCCGAGGGAGGTTTTGGGAAGCGTGTGGGATGCGTCGGAGGATGTGGAGGGGATGCGAGGGGGTGGTGATGCTGGGAGGGAGGGGAAGGATGGGGTGGAGGTGGTGTTTGTGGGGACGGTGAGGGAGGCGGTGGGGGTTGTGTTTGGGGGGGCGGTGGGGTGGAGGGGGAGGGGGACGCCGACGACGAGGGGCGGCGGGAGGGGATTGGTCATGGAGCAGGGGAGGTTGTAGGGGATTTTGGGGGGATGTGGGGCCATTGGAACTTTTTCTTTGGAGCTTTAACACCCCTCATGATTTTTTTTTGAAGTTATATTATATCTTATCGTACATTATCATTCCTTTTGCTACCTCTTTCTCTTTCCTTCGTTCTTCATTTGTTTTTCGGTTCTTTCGCCTCACATCCCCGCATCACACTTACCCTCATTGAACCCTCTCTCAATTCGTATCCCCAACGACGCTTCAGTCCCGGTTATCTTTTACTTTTTACTCTACTCACCTTGCTATCATACCACTCGCAATAATCAATGAATCAATCAATAAACGAAATCAATTTTATATCCATGTCCACTGTCTTCGATGCTTCGCGCGTCTGAGATCCGTTGTCAGTCACCACTCATCACTGACGTCACGCGTCGCGCACCCAGCTAAATCCACAACCGACCGAATCCAAATCCACGATGAATCCAACCACCATGTCCACCTTCGCGCGCACGATCGTAACGCCCCTCACGCTTCTCAACGTCCCCGCCAATTATTATTCCTACTATTATAACACGCATACCACGACGCACACGCATACGGCGCGGTACTCCACGAGCTCCTCTTCCTCCGCGTCCACGTCCACCTCCGAATCCGACTCTCAAAAAAGCAATACCGTGACGACGGGAGAGCCCTCGAATACGGAGAAATCGGTGGTGGAGAGGGATAAAGAGATACAAGAGAAGTTCAAGGAGCGGTACGGAGGGTCAGAGAGCGAAGTGTTTGAGGACGGGAAGCCGGAGGAGGGGCTGAGGAGGGAGGTTAAGCGGAATATGTTTAGGTTGATTTGAGGGGGGGTTATCATGATGGGGTATGGGTGTTAGGGCAGATGAAAGGAGGAGAGACGGGTTAGAGGATATCGATAAAGGTGTTTTTTTTTTAAATTATTGTGGCTTTCTTAGTTGATTTATCGATTGTTTATCGATTGGGTTTGAACAGAGATTTAGGTATTTGACTTAGAGGTCGTGGGCTGGAGACTGTGTTTTTATTTTAGGAGTTGGTTTGGAATGAATCTATGTGTTAGTGCGTAGCAGCGTATGATATGATATTAGCTTGATATTTTGATTTTTTTTTTCTTTTGTGGGATTATGATTAGTACCCCGTCCGTAAGTGCCAGATGTCAAAAAGAACCTCAAATTTGAAATGTATGTCAAATAAGCAAGCCATAGTCATCTGCTCAGTCGTTACTCTCGTTGATCGAACGAATGAAGCGCAGAACTGAGCAAAAAAACATGGGCTGTACAGGGGGCGGAATACGCAATACCACAGAGTGAGCAAGACAAAAATTGGACCGGGATTCGGGAGTGTCGTCCAAAGGGACTTCTGCGTAACCCATCAAAAGACGGGTACTCTCGTCCTCCGCACTGAGATTCCTGGAAATCCAGAGTGGATATCCGCGCTACGTGGGTTGACAGTCACACCTAGACGTGGTTCTGTTGTAGGCTGCGAGAGTCGCGACAAAGCAGGGGAGGTGCAGCAATAAGTCTGACAGAAACAGTCCATCCCCCGAAGCGACACCCGGGGCCCACAGTGGGCGAGGGAAAAATTGGGACCGGGTTGAAGTTATATAGCGACGAGCGATTCCTATGTACTCCATCAAAAAAAGACGGGCACTCCGTTCGCTCCGCACGAGAATTCCCGGGAACCCTCAGATAGGATGTCCAGCTCTACGTGAATTCTCAGTGAGGATCATAAATGGTTGTATCCGTCTTTTGATGGAGATCATAGGTGTTTCTTGCTGCTTGACGACTTTCCAGTCTCACTTTTTCTCTCACTCACTTTGTGGGCTCCGGTTCTCTCGCTTCCAGATGCACTTTGGTTGCCTAGGTCTTGCGCTGCATTCCGCTGCTTGATCACTACACCGCAGCCTGCGACAGAACCACGCTCTAAGAGTCTAAGACCATGTGTCTAGCAAGTATCCAATCTGGGGTTCCCTGAATTCTCAGTGCGGTCAGTAACCGGTAGTATCCGTCTTTTGACCGAGATCATAGGTGTCTTGACGCCTTTTCTTCTTTAATTTTTAGCTCACCCACTTTGTGGGTTCTTATCCCGCTTCGAAGATGGAATATGTCCGCCGAGACTAGGCACTGCACTCTATCGCCACTCCGCAGCCTACAGCAGAACCACGCTAAGACAGTGTCTAGCCTCTGGCTGTCAGCCCCGGAGCACCCTCAGGTTGGATGCTCAGTGTAAGGCAGCCATTCGCTTGCTAGACACACGGTCTTAGACTCTTAGAGCGTGTTTTTGTCGCAGGCTGAGTAGTAGCGACCAAGCACTGCAGGGCAGTAGCTTGAATCTAGACAATCATATTACATCCCCGGAAGCGAGAGACCCCAGTACTTACTCAGAAACCCAAGTAAGGGTTAGGAAACAAAGAATCGTCCCCGGATCCATCTTCATTGCAAAACAGGAAGGAGCTCATGGTGGTACCGGAGAAAGCAGCTTGAGTTAAGCGCGAGGAGCCTCGCAGGGTTTCAGCAGACACCGGGATCTAATTCGCACTCCGTCGTCTTATAAATCGAATTACGAAACAATATAGGTTCAATAAACAGGCTGTAAATATTATTAAATACGCTGTTTTCTTAGGTGATTGCATGAGACTCATGGCAACCTTGAGCATGCTCAGAGCGGCGGGCAGTGACCAGAGATCTCTAGAGACTCGGCAGCAACAAGGCATATCTTTGAATAACGTCACAACATACTAATAGTAAAGCCTTTCAGATATTAAGTGGACCTATAGTGCACTAAATCCAAAAGATAGAATATAGAATAATTTATGAATGTGCTTAACAAGAAATAAAGCGATAGTTATTTGCTCAGTCGTTGCTCTCGGTAAAGGGAAGCGCAGAAGTGAGCAAAAAACATCGCCATACAGGGATCTATATGAGGATAGGATGATCGACACAGCACATGCGGACGGCAGCTCTGGCACAAAGTGGGCGAGACAAAAATTAGTAGTACAAGAGACTGCATATTCTCTATCAAAAGACGGGAACTACCGTTTGAGTCCACCCTCAGGATTCTCGGGATCTTCAGGTTGGACTACTCATCTCTGCCGCTATCAAGTGACCAGAGAGAGTCAGCGCTGGTAACCCACCGGTCTGTCGTTCTTGGCTCCTTTGCGTTGGTTCCGTTTTAGGCAGCTCAGTAAGGCTGACATTATACATGGCAAACCGGACCATTTCTCAATTCACAATCACAAGACATACAAAAATGAGTCATATATGCGTAGAGCATGCTGGATAACAAGTAGAGGTAAAACATCGATCGACAAAGTCGTCCCAGATTCCAGAATCACCTCAGCCCGAGCATGTCCAATTTCCACAGGGCGGGAACGTCTAATAAAATAAATCCAGAATCAGCAAAAGCGCATCAAATAAAGTACTGCTCTCACCTGCGGGAAAATAGGCAAAATCGTATTCCAATAAGCACAAGATTTGTCTGCCTCGAAATGGTCCCCCACATCCGCCTTATCCTCCGAAAGGCCCAGAATTGCAAGCGTTGAGGTGTCATTAGGGTCGTATTTATTCCATCCTGGGATCGCTGGGCCTGTATGTGGGTCTAAAATAATTGAAGAAGAGAAGTGGTTGAGCAAATATGAAAGAA
>KN837103.1:724574-735041 GCA_000827215.1 Sphaerobolus stellatus SS14 | reverse complement strand
CACCACGGCAGCGGGTTGTGAAAGGAAGTGATACATACAGAGATGTGAGTTTGGAACTTAGCGGGACAATTATCAATTCTTATTCATTTAATATCAGGCTGCAATTCAATATTTGACCAATCTACCTATGAATCATACCTCCTAATGATTAGTTTGATTGTATATTATATGTGACAATTACTAGGCTAACTTGAAGATGTTTATTTGGTATCCGATATGCGAATCATTAAGCCTGAGGGCTCTCAAATTAAATGTCAAACTGGATTTTTTTTTCAAAAAGTTCGTCACTCGGGAGGATATTCTGAAGGATATAATTCAAAGCGGCATGGATATCTTGCTGCTGAATCCTGACTCTCTCCTGTCCCTTAACACTGTCCCGGGTGTCGCTCAGTAAGTTCATGGGTTGCCACGAATCTCGTGTAAGCAATCACCTAAGTAAACACTGTATTTCATAGTATTTACAGCCTGATTATTGAGCCCATATTGATTCTCGATTCGATTTATAAGACGACGGAGTGCGAATTAGATCCCGACGTCTCTTGAAATCGTGCGAGGATCCAGGCGCTCAACTCATGCCCCTTTGCTCCGTACTACCAGGAGCTCCTTCCTGCTTTGCAGTGAAGGATGAGAAATTTTTGGTTTCTAACTCCTTAGTTGGGTTACATATTACTGGTATGTCGCTTCCGGGGATGGAATATGTTCGTGAGGCTTAGCGCTGCACTTCCCTGCTTTGTTACGACTCCGCAGCCTGCAACAGAACCACCTAAGAATCTAAGACTGTCTCTAGCAGTGGCTGTCCAACCACGCAGAGCTGAGTTATCTAACCTGAGGATCCCCGGGAATCCTGAAGGTGGACTCAAACGGTAGTTCCCGTCTTTTGATGGGGAACATAGGAGTCTCTGGTTGCTAGACGACCCAGTAATTTTTCTCTCGCCCACTCTGTGGGCTCCATATAGATCTAATCTATTCCGGGAATCTGTGCCTTAGATTGTATGGCCAAGTTTCTTGCTCAGTTCTGCACTTCATTCGTTCTATTAACGAGAGTAACGACTGAGCAGACGACTATAGCTTTGCTTCAAGCTCTTGCAAGTTGTTTGACACACTCAGTGACTCTCATTCCAAATTTCCAGCATCATGATAGCCCCAGGCTCTCATTCTAGATCCTGACTCCGTAGCCTGCAACATAATATTAGTAGGCATCCACGCGGAGATGAGTACTAGTAGTCCAACCTGAGGCCCGAGGTTCCTTGGTCAGCTAACTGAACGGTAGTACGTACCCAAGTACTCCCTTTGAATTTGACAGTCTAAGGCCATACTGGCCTCGAGGATTCATTAATTCGGTGATTATTTTTTTCCTCTTTTCTCTTCGCGAAGAGCATGTATCATAAGTAATGAATTGCTGTATCCGATTGGCCCTTAGTGCAATATGCTTAATGTTTGAAGAACTTACGAGTTTACTATGCAACTGTTGCATAAGGTTGTGTGAGAAGCTTCTGACAGTCAGCGCAATCCACCCCACCACCATCACCCCCACGGTCCGCCACTCCACATCTGCCTCAGACTATCTTTATGCGTTACTTAATAGGCTCTCATGGCACGAAATCTTCTTTCACTGGAACTTGTTGTATGGATCAGAACACTTCCGCCTTGTTACTTCATATCCGACCTTCAGGCTGACTCATATTGTACTCCTCATTTCAGATTTGGCAATATTGCCCTCCTCCCACTCTTTGACCTTCATAATGACCCGTAGATGGTTTCATAGGATCCTAACTATAAACAATCGCTTGGCAGCACGCATCTGGTCGCGAGCTCGACTGAATTGTCTACTTCCAGTTCCATATCCTCCGCAAGACGTTTCGGAATATGACCACGCGCTCTCCTTATTTAGTACTTGTGCTAGTTATGTAAGTAGGTCTTGATTGAGTGCGGTACACGCTATTATCATAATGCGTAAAGATGTGCAAGAAATCAACCTCAAACTTTCCCATGTCTTATACATTAAACGTTAAACTGTGTAATTCCGTGAGTTTCTATACGTGTCTATTCTACTTCAGAAACAAATAAATAAACATTATATAGTCTCCTTGTCGCTATACATTGTCAAAGTAAGCCCTTGTCCTCGATTCAAGTTCGTATCAAATTATCTAACTCTTTGGCGTAGTCGTTTGACCATCGCTAATTATGCGGAGGATCCGATTGTATTTAATACCATGTTACCGTGTTTTGAAAACGATGCAGTTCGCTATATGTTGTAATTTACCATTTGCTTTCCGATCTGATCACAAGTTAGTTTAGTCCTGAGTCGCGATGTTAAGTCGCAATATACACTCCAACGTGATCTTGACCAGCTCTGGAACGAGTGTCGAGAACAACAAGGCTCTTTATCCCGCAAGGACTTCAACAGGGAATATTACAATAATAGTTATATATTTTTGCGCACGTTAATCTTCAATTTCGCCTTTAGTGGCGTTCCGACAGAGTCCACAAGAAGAATCAGCCCGAAAAGGTACGTCTCACTCATCATCTCACAACAAACCATAGTAACTTTCGTCGTGCGGTAGACTGCTCATTCTCTTTATAAATGGTCTAAGAAGATACACAGTCACGGGAAGATTGCTACTAGGAAAAAGTATAACTGTATCTCTCGTTCTCGAGTAAATATTGACTGGCAAACAGGTTGGCGACGATGGCCATTCAGAACTGTTGACGGAAGACCTGGGCTCTAGCCGAAAATCAAGAGTCGTCGTCTCCAGCAACTATACAATATCACCAGGATTCCTATCTCAACGTTTGGTGAGTTCAGATGAATAGATTTTGGTGAGTACATATGCTGATTAAATCTCCAGAACTGTCTCTATTGTAATTTCATTGTCAATTACAACTATAACGAAATGCTCCCTTACGTTACCGCGTAAATGCTCCTGCTAACCGCGTACCTCCATCTATAAGAAAAAAAGACTACACCTGCATATTTTGCAATTTATCCAAGATGTTTGATAGACAGGGTATTGTGGAACATCTTCGTCGATGGTGTGTGCTCCATTTGCATTCAGTGTCTTAGTTCCTGACATGATAATGTTCTTCACTCACGCTTCCAGGCAATTATCGAGGTGCAGCGCTCTATTGAAAGAAGTTGAATAGTAATACTGGTTAGATTGGAGAGATATGATTCGTTTATGCATTGTATGGTTTGTTGAATACTTTCCTGTTCACATCGTTTATTAGCAAGAGGAAAGTTGTTCCTCAAATCTGAAGCACGCCAATATCGACCGTTGTCAAGTGATTAAAAGAGCGAAGCGGTCGCTTAAGTACGTACTATAGACAGCCCTTAAACTCGTGTATACAATTATGAAGGCGGGCCTGTTATATACATCCAATACTTTAGATCTAGAAGATTGTGGAAATTCTTCAAGTGGCTATACCTTAAAATTGGTAATCACTTAGAAGAGTAGGAGTAGTAGTTGTAAAAATAAAGATTAGTTATGCAACAGCAATGGGTCGTCCGAATCCGAGTCCTCTGAATTGTTGTCCTTCATAATCGCTTTGATGACATGTGTCTCCTCATTCTGCAGACTTGTCGCCCCATCCTGAAGACCTATCACCTCATCCTGCAGAAATGATGGCTATACGTTAATATTGATCTACAAGGAAAGAATCAACTCACCGGGTAGTAATGGACCAGAGGCGAAGTAAACCTCAGCGCGGTTGTAGCTCGAGAAGGACCAGAGAAAGTCTTGTGAGATAATCGTCAGTCGACACATAATCTCCACGCATTATCCAACATACTGGCACCATTCCTTTCAGTTTGGACTTTGAGTTTGTAGGCGCGGACTAAAGTAATACCACGGTCAATTTGGTGACGAGCGACAAGGAATAAAACTTACGCGTTCCCGATTAAACGACATTCTTTATAAAGATGCATAATAGAATTGGTTATATGGGTATATGAATGGAACGGTTGACTTACTAAGAATGTCCTTTTCGCCTATAATGGTTAGAGATCCAATGGTCTCAGGTTGAATCAAACCGAGTATTTAATTTCGACGAAGAAGGATGTGGCAACAACTGCATAAGTACCGCGCATGAATACAATAAATTTAATGAGGATCGTTAGTGAAGCGAGATTCTATACCTCGGGATTTTCAGCACCATGATGACTGTCAGCCGGTTCAACTTATTCTACTCTACGACGCTTTATATTCGTGTCACGTCGTTTAGATGAAGGTCCAACCTCGCTCTACGAGGGAAAGGGGTATATACTCAGTACATTCTCTATCAGTTAATACAGGACTCGGAGTTAGCTTACCGTAGAATCCTCAAGCTCCTTCTGCTTTCTTGACCGCATGTTCTTCGTAGTCGAATATTCAGTCTCTATCTTTCTTTTCCCATCTTTTCATGCGAATCCCTAGTGGACTAGAATAGTACCGAGGTCGCCAGTATCTATAACGTAGACAATTACAGCAGGGCTGCTACAACGATCAGCGTCCCCAGAAACGTTTTCAGCTTTCCTTACTGTCACTCCAGTACCTTCAGACGGTCCCGACATAGCGTTGACAGCCGATATTGCAACCGGCATGGACGAATCAGCAGTGGTTCCTGTGCGTATCTTTGGAAAATTATTGAGACTGGTGCGAATTTGAGAGCCTAAGACCATTATCATCCGCTTCGGTCTGCTTCCGGTCGGCAGTGTAGAGTTAACTGTCGGGGGGTGCCACAGAATTGTGTAGAACAGTAAAAGGAGACATCGCCAGCAGCAGTACTAGAGTTAGAGAAACCGGTATATGAGAAGGAAACAGACCAGCCCGGTTGGGGTCGCGGCTTGATGTGAGTGGGGAGATCAACGTCTGGAGCAGGTAACGGGGGCAGTCGTTTCGTAATATCAGGATGGATAGGAGGTAATGCAGGAAGCTTTTTACTGATTTTGTCAAATCATTTGAAGAATGTACAAGAATATCGTTGAAGGAAGGTTGTGATGAGTGAAGACATGAAGACTCGAAGATGGGTTCCGGAGCTTGGAGAATCGCTATTGCAGACTCTGCCTGTTCAAGGCGCCTTTTCAGAAACGAAATGTCCTTATTTGCATCTGATATAAGAATATGAGTTGAGAAAGGAGACAATAAAGAGTGCAACACACTGCGCAAGTCATCTTTGGTACAATGCAAATCTTCCTCCAACTCAGCTTTGGCGATCAGTTCTTGCTCCAGCATAATTTTCTCTTCCATAACACACAAATATTTATCATCTACGCCTGCAAAATCTAACTTCATAGCTCGGTCACTCCTTTTAGATCAGCATAGTTAATCTCTAAGTTGACGCAGCCGAACCTGTGTACTTTGGAGTTCTCGCTGAAGGGTGTCAATATCGTGTTGTGATTACGGTGATGGGGGTTGATCCGTCTGTAATACGACATATTTATCCTAGATACACGAATTAGCAACGGCGCCATGTAAATAATAAACAGCAGTAGTACCTTCCACTTATCGCGTTCCTCTTAGAGACGCGTCACTTTGCACTCTAATTCATGTCGGTCTAGTTCCATGCGGTCAACTTCCATCGTTAACTCTTCTTTAATCTCCTTGATGCTAATCTGAATTTGCTCCAGATCTTCTTGGGTCTCACCGATAATCTTCTACATATGGATACATTGCTCGCACTCGCTGATATGACTATTGAGAGGGACTCTATGGTGTTAACCACACACCACTTACGTGTCATTATCAGAAAAGAGCCCATTGGAGTCGACTGAGGCCATCACATGTGGCAGCGAGGCGTAGAATTTAGAACGTGGACTCTTGGAAAGTGAAGGGATCGAAGTTAGGAGCGTGACATGCTAAGACGCGTGACGGCACCTCATGATCAAACTGACCTAATACGCTGAGACCGGTTTGGGTTCAAGTTCTCTGATCTATAATTAGTGTATATTTGTGACTATTGTATTTTAAAGGATTCACGGAAACATTTTAGGATTTTAGATAACGTTTATTCAAATTTATGGCTTCATGCCTTGTGAGCGACTGTGGGTACTTAGTACTACAATTGAATGTGCGTCTCCGGCTTGACCGACAGATTCTACCAAGCTGCAGTCTCGTTTATGTTATCATTTCCCAACACTTCCATTTCTATAGCAACCGTATCCCGTCCTCCTGTCCGAGAAAAATATGATGATCGGAAGGTCCTGGGGACACTTGATACGAAAGGCGAGGCCACGCTGGTAGTAATAAGGGCAGTGGTATACAGGCCGGAGAGTGTGTTTGCTGAATCATCTTGTTTGGTTTGATCATCATCTGGCCGGAGACCCTGTAAATGGAGGAAAAAATGGCAAGTAAAGCTGGTCGTTAAAGCGAAACCTGTACTAAATGGTAGGTATTAAGAATATGTTTAGTTTTTTATTCATTCAAGTGGGGCCTTACATGAACCCTATCATATTCAGCTGGTTTGGCAATTTCTTTTGAAATGAATATTTAATCAAAGCAGAAGGTAATAGTGTGTAGCCCATCACACGTACCTGGAAAATAACAATATTGACTAGATTGATGATACATGTTGCCACATAGTATAAAGTACCATCCTTCATAATGGCTTGGATTATCCTGTAAGAATTAATTAATCTGTCGAACAATAATACAGGGGATTGTATAACTCACGAACACGTCTGTCCTGCTTCCGCTCGCAGTCGCCTTATTCGATAAATGGTCGCGACGAAAACCACAGTATCCATTACAAGTGGATACCAGAAGAAAATGGCTAGAAATTAAAGATTGAAACAAACCGATATAAAGAAACATGTAGTCAGCTCACTAATATTAACAGCCGTTCCTCCCGGACCTCTGAATGTACATCCTGACGATTAGTAGAACGTCACTACAGGTTTATTATGTCCAGGATTAACGCAATGACTTACTACCACCAGCGCTCTTCTTTATCACAGTTTCTATATTAAATCAGGACATGTAAGCAAGCTTGCAAACGGATCAGCTCACGAATGTGCAAAACGACCATAATAGTTGCTTGAAGGATGAGAGTCGCGGATAGAAAGTATAAAAGAACTCTTCTCCTTCCAAAAAGAGCATATGTCCGTAATGCTACAATACCTGAAAATAGGGAATATGAGTGAAAGATATGGAGTAGAATAAGACTGTTTTGACTTGAGACCACTAGACCAGGAAAGCCATTAGGTTTAGCAGATGACATGGACTCATAAATAAGACTTACAAAGCAAATTCAGTATATTTAATGCAGAGGTCATTTGAATAGTGACGACACAGCCAATCTAGTATCGTATTTTAGCTGGGTAAAATAATTTACGAATACTAAAAGTGCGAAAGACATGAGGCATTGTACTTACTGGCAAGAAAGGGAGGGTGAAATCTGTCATCGCTAACTCAGTTATGAATAATTCTGCTTTTTTTAAGATGACCGACCCAAGTAAAATAATAGCTCTATTGCTGTGGTATAACGCAATAAAAGGAACAGGATAGTTGCGAGATTCTGCTCCCTTCCCCAAATGCGCTCAACTTCTAAAGGAAGAGTAGCCACTGTCGAATGAAATTGGATGACGGTTAGAGGGTGAGAGATGAAAATCAGGCAAAACATTGCGCACAATAATCGTAGAAATAGACCACAACTGAGGCAAGGGCTACATATTGTGAGATTTTCCTGTACGCATTCCGTTTATTGGTAAGAACTCCAAGGGAAAGCGGGGATTGGACGCACAGCCAGGACAGCTGCTGAGAAATAGTAGGCTGAGCAAGATCCATGACTTCCGTCGATTATACATGAGACATTGCTAGAGCTCGTTAATGGTGTATTGTAAGGAAATGTGGTAGGAGGAAGAAAGTTAGGACAGTCAGCCAGCGGCGTCCCTTACTCGTACCAATTCCGTTTCCGACGAATCTCGGTACATATACATACTTACAGCAAGCCATCCACTATGTATTTTGTTGTCATGATGATGTCTTCGCGTAGGATGTAGGGCGATGTTAAGGCGCTTTCTGCCGCTTCAGAAGCGGCTATATATCCTATTGTATTAGCGGGAGCATGGTGTTTTTGATGGTATGTACTCCCAACCGCAACATCCCGGGCTCACCAGGTCAAGTAGGGGTAAGTTAGAATATAGTCCAGTATTTAAACACGTGGTGTAATCTAGATTTACGACATCCAGCTCTGGAGGACTGTAAATCATCCAAATTCCAGTGTAATCAATGTCTTGGGACTGGGAGACCAGCGATGCTTTCCATATTCGTGGTGTTGGAGTTAGGATCCGGACCTATTACAGCGTTTTCGGAAAAGGTTGTCCAGTGTGCGGTTTTCTTAATTTTCGAGAAGCGCCCACATCCATTACTAACGCCGTACGGGTTTTCACCACATATCTCATGATTTGAAACTTCCTGCCCTTTGGATTCCTGATAATGGCTACTCTCTGATGTAATCCAACTAACCCTTAGTGTATGCCTGACCGAATGTGCGTTGTTAGGCTGCGAATATACGGGATTTCGGTGATGTCATCAAACCTCGGAAGGGATAGTATACCAAAAACGGCCCACTCTTGCCCCTCAACGGTGTCTGTATTGATGATACATGACTGATTTGGAACTGATTTGGTACCATCTTAGTAGCATTTAGGAGCCTCTGAGTGCACTATACAGCCCAGTTTTGCAGGCCACAGTGAAAATTTGCCCGCACGCTGATTACAAGCCAGCACCTCCTGAAAATAAGAAAATTGCACGCTGGACAACCTTTTCCGAAACTGCTGTAACAACAATTTACAAAGGAAAGATCCACATCAACATGGAGACAACAGGGTCAGTGAGGCTACTTTCCAAATAGGCATTGGCAAAATTTGAGCAGGTATTTCTAACATTGTAGTGACTAGAGGTATTAGAGGTGCTTGCTTGGAGGATGGTCAGAGTGGTAATGGCTAGTAATGTGAATGGATTTAGTGTGATGCCATTGTGAGAGATGCAGGTCATCAATAAAGCTAAGTAACAGAGAGGACGAACACCCGAGATGGTGGTGGAAGAGACCCGCTCCTGGCTTAACATATCGTAGCGGCGGTAAACCTTCCCCAGCTCTTTCGGGCTACTAAATAATCCAGACTCAGACAGCATAGGCTTTTTTTTTTCGATTATTTTCATACATATGTAATTAAAACCAACTAGGACCCAGGAAAAAAAACTATACTTCTAAGTGAATGGTTATCATCCGCCAAACACCTAAAAATTCCTGGGGCGTTTTGGGCGCGCAACAGAACAGAACACCTCGCGCGCAACGGCAAGGCCGGCATCATAAAAAAAAGAACTAAAATATATTTAAAATCCCATAAAATCAGAAAAATCAGAACAAAATGTCACCATGGTATCTGAGGCAGGGACATGCAGGAGGCCTTCCCGTAGTAAGGCTCGAGGAGAACATAACCCGTGAGAACAACGGCGTTGGCGCCTTACGTAAGGATCTCACGCTAGTGTTGCCGCGGTCCCAGACCGTTACGTTTTCCCACGTTTCTTACAAGCGAAGGAGCAATCGCTCTTCCCTGAAATTTCATTTTGGAGATCTACAACCTTTCTATTTTCATTTTATATACTCGTTTTTCAGCCAAAAAATCTAGCAGCCATTTGGTCCCAGTTCGGTCCCCGGGACTAGACCGAACTGCGGCAACACTATCTCACGCATCCCTTTCGGATGAAATTCACGAGCATATACCTTGAAAATATGCCTTTTCTTGCATTTCAGGGTCTTATTCACATCTTGAATGAACATGAAATTACTATAAGTCATCTAAAATGCTTTAGAAGCCAAATATAAAGGGAATAGGGAGAAATTTAGCTAATAAGTAAACTACTGGAGGACATGGGTCCCATGAATACTTCTGAATCCAACGATTCTAGATCCTCCTTCTCTTCTTCCATTTTCCTATTAAAATTAAGTTTAAACTTGAGGTCCTGATACTTGGAATTTACACAGCTCTCAACCCTGAGTTTAGGGATCTACCCTCTAACCTTACCGAGGTCATGGAATTTATTTATTTAGTTAGTTTAATTTTGATTAGGCTGGAATCTCCAACATTTTTAGTGGGAATTATTTAGCTGTAATCTATACCGGTATCCTCCCTCTCCCCTCCTCCTCCACTAAGCAGTGCACTTACATAAGTTGATAACCAAGTGGTTACATTCAGTCTGATTCCCTTATCATATGGCTCTAAAAATTGTAATATTATTCATTATTTATTTACTACTCGTTAACTACCCATCTATGAAGTGGAAATGCAGGAAAAACATATTTGAAGAAATATGTCGTGAATTTCACCCGAAAGGGATGCGTGAAATCCTTACGTAAGGCGCCAACGCATTCGTTCTCACGGATCATGTTCTCCTCGAGCCTTACTGCGGGAAGGCTTCCTGCATGTCCCTGCCTCAGATACCATAGTAAAAATTTTGCTCTGATTTTTCTGATTTTATGGGATTTTAA
>KN837103.1:673391-684904 GCA_000827215.1 Sphaerobolus stellatus SS14 | reverse complement strand
CCGAAGTGCTCCCTAAACCTCTTAAACCATCCGCAAAATCTGTCAAAGCCCCTCCGATTTCCGCTGCAAAGCAGCAGAGACACCAAATAGTGGAAGCTAACGAGAATAAAACCGACGAAGTCGAGCGGTCTTCGAAGCCGATTAAAACTTCCAAGAAACCGTCTTTAAAGCCGTCTATCTCAAGTGTCCAAAAGAAGAAGTCTAGTAAACATATTGTGGACGACTATTCTGACGAGAGCGCTGACGAGCAATTCTCTGAACCGCTTGAAGAATCGAAGAAGCTTTCCAAGCGGAAGAGAGCGGAGCCCATTCTAATACCCACAAATTCAGGATCGACATTAGTAGCTCAGAGGACGATAGCTCAATCCAAACCTCGAATCATCATAGATGACGATGACGATGACGATTGGCAGAATATCGTTGCGAGGGTGTTGAAGAAGCCTATCTCGAAGAAGGTCGAAGTCCACGAAGAGGAGGAACGACCATCGAAGTCAAAGTCTAAGATTAATACTAAGACATCGAACCGAGAAAAGGCGAAGGCAAAAAAGGTTGTAAGTGATACAGACGACGGTGATTCAGACGACGAGGTTATCATCCAGACGAAGAAGAAGCCGGCTAGTACGACTAAGAAGGCTGGCAAAGCCAATCTTGATGCTGATGGAAGCCTTCCTTCCAAGCGAACTTCGCGGACGACTGATGCTACGGTGAAGAAGTTCGTGGTCTATGAGGACGAAGACGAGGATCAACACCCAATTCATACTGTTAATTCAGGTCATGGTTCCAGAAAGGTCGATATTGACTCAGAAGAGGAGGAGAGTGAAGCGGACCACCGTCGTTCCACTTTTCCCTCGGCTGATATTGATGCTGAGGATATCGATGGGTTTGCATCTGAACAACCGCACAAGAGGCCAGGAGGTCGGGCTCCTAGGCGGGCTCAGACTGACGTCGAGGCTGAGGCCAAATCGCTGAAAGGCAAGCAAAAGGCTGTCGACAATGACGATATAGCGTCAGTATCTGTGAATCACTCTAAGACTGTCGTCCGTGGCAAGGATCCCAAGGCGAAGAAAGCTGCTTCAAAGGACTCGGTTCTTTCAAGGGATAAAACCTTGTACGAAAATCATACAATATCGGATAATGATTCGGATGAACCTCGTGCAATCGTGACAACCAAGCGCACACAGGTTAAGGTGAAAACAGCAAAGGATGTGTCTGCGAAGGTGACAGCAAAGGCGAAAGCTGTGGAGACAAGTGAGTGAATGAGCATGATGTTCACTATATGCAGTGATGCTGACGAGGTGAATATCTCAGCCAAGTCGAAGGTTCCTGCGAAGAAGCCTCCCAAAGAAAAACCTGCCCTAACTGGAGCGGACAATGATGGTAATGCGATGGTACGCCGCTGGGTAGAATGTTATCTTATTTACTTTTCTGACATCCTCTGCAGATCGCCAGTCCAAGGAAGGCTCGGTTAGACAGCGATTTCGACGAATTGGACTGCTTTTCATGAGGACACCACACTATAATTTATTGTTGCAAGTATTTATTCCAGCTAGTAAGATTGTATAATTGCGTTTCAGATGTAACAGTTGTAATTTGCGTTCACTGAGTTGCATCATCTTTTGAAGATTATGTATAAATAAGAACTGTATCAATGAATGTTGGGATCTGGAAACTTCGTCGAATAGTAGTTTTATGTGACTACGGGCTGCTCAGTCACAACATGAAGAGATATCCATCAAGAAAACGTGCCAGGGTCAGTTATTACTTGGGAAACTTCAACAGAACCACCACTCATAACCTCACTAAATCTGAGCAGGATTGTGAAATGACCATTGTCACTAATCATAATCGTCAAGATGAAGATTATTTCCATCAAAACTCGTCATGGGACTGGGAGAATTACGAGCGCTGTCCACTCCTGCCACGTAAAGCTCACGAGCGCCTATCCGACAATTACACGTAGCTGCACGTATCCGGTCATAGAAAAGTACAGAACCTACAGACTCTGTGCCAGCTAGAATTTCTGTTATCCCTTCCACCTCTTTCTTCCTTTCTATGTCCTGTTAATCTGCACTATCTACTTATTTGGCACTCAGTTACAAAAACCTAGGATTCGACACCAATATGCGTGCATTCAAGGCCATCTGCACGCTCTTTCTCGCACTTCTTGCAACTTCAGACACTGCTCTAGCCTCAATATTAGCAATCGATTATGGAACGGAATGGACAAAGGCGTCACTCATGAAACCCGGCATGCCCTTCGACGTGTTGTTAAACCGTGATTCAAAGAGGAAGATGCAATCTACAGTTGGGTGGAAGAGCGATGAACGGTTATTTGGAGGAGCAGCGTTTAACCTTGTACGTCCTTTTTTACAGTTGAAGTATGTATATCTAGATGTTAAGCAATGCTATGGGTTTATAGGCAAGTCGCTTCCCGAAAGACTCGTTCTCTTCCTTGAAGGGCCTTCAAGGTCAAACATCCGATGCTGATGCGGTATCCTTTTACACCTCCATTTCAACAACGGAGGTAGTTGATACTGCGCGGAAAACAATAGCTTTACGGAGATCTGACAGCACTGAATGGAGTGTCGAAGAGCTCATTGGGATGCAATTCGCCTACGTCAGGGAGTTGGCCGAAAGTACTGCGTCTGAAAGGATCACTGACGTTGTAGTGACGGTAAGTCCCTCGGCCAGTTGCGTTATTTTAGGAATCGTATATTTATCTCGTGTTTCCCTTCTAGGTACCACCGTACTTTTCACAATTCGAGCGTCAGGCCGTCGTAGACGCGATTGAAATTGCCGGAATGAGACCATTGTCGCTTCTGAACGACGGTACAGCCGGTATGTCAAGTAAATAATACTTTATGAACTATGGTCCTCATATTACTCTTCTTAGTGGCCATTAATTACGCTATGACCCGTAATTTCCCAACACCTGAAACTCATATCATTTATGACGCTGGAGCCGGTTCCATTCGCGCGACGGTTGTGACTTTCTCTTCTGTTGCTCCCGAGTCCAAATCGAAATCAAAATCGAAGGGTAACTCCACTATCGTCGAAGTCAAAGCTATTGGATATGTCCGTGGTATTGGAGGAAATGAGATGGACAAGCGACTTCGCGAAATTTTGATTAATGACTTCATAGCAAAGCATAATAAGGATATTCGGAAGGATCCGCGTGCTATAGCTAAACTTTGGAAGGAAGCTGGACGCGTTAAATCTGCGCTGAGTCTGAACAGCGAGGCTGTGGCAAATGTACGTTTTTTTTTTTTTACTCAAGCCTTCTGTCTTGACCTCTAATGATAATTTTAGGTTGAAAGTCTTGCTTTTGATATTGACTTTAAGACCAAGGTTAGCCGGGCGGCATTTGAAGAGGCACTGGCAGACGTGAAGCCGGCGTTCACGCAACCCATTATGGACGCGTTAAAGAACGCTGGTTTGACGATGGTAAGAAAGATTTTTTTCACTTATGTGGAAGGAACCATGAGTATTGATATTTTGATTAGAAAGATATCTCGTCAGTCATTCTCATGGGAGGAAGCTCACGTACTCCTATCATCCAGCAGGCTGTTAAGTCGCTAGTCGGAGAGTATGTCGATTCTGTGGCATTTTCCTTGTAATTCGACCCTAATATCCACCTTAGAGACAAAATCGCTCAGAACGTCAATACTGACGAAGCCGCTGTTCTTGGTTTGTACTATATCTGCCTCGTGTGTATTTGCCTAATTCGTCCTTAGGTGCCGCATTCTATGGCGCATCTATAAGCAGCCAGTTCAAGACTAAAGATATCAAGGTCCAGGACATTAATCTGTATGATATCCAAGTCTCATACCCAGCAGAATCCAAGACATCCGGTTTGTAAATGATGTGCATCGGTTTTATGGGTAACTAACCTTCTTTCCCAGGTGCAAATCCTCGCATCATCTCGTCGCTAATATTTCCCATTGGCTCAAAATACGGCTCCAAGAAGACACTTACCTTCAAGCGCCACGATGATTTCCCACTAACGCTATCCTACAAGTCGCCTCAAAAGGGGTAGGCATTCATTGATATAATTGACTACTATCAGCTCATGTACATTTTAGAGTATTCCCATCAGAGATTTCACAATTCCGAATCGAAGGAGTTGCCGAAGCTCTTGGAAACCTTACAGAACGCGGTGCTATCGAACCTGTCATCAAAGTAAACGTCGTTCTTACTGAGTCAGGCTTCGCTATCGTCCAAGATGCGGTTGCTCATGGTGAAATCAAGGACGATTCTATTGCAGGTGGGTCGGCTTCTACTCATTTCCTTCTTATCTTTATGAGTTTGGCAGGCAAACTTAAAGGATTCTTTGGAGGTTCATCAAGCTCTTCGGAGGAGTCTTCCACGGAAACTTCCACGACAGAAACGTCAACTGCGGCCACTCCATCAGCGTCTGCTGATAAGAAGGACACTAAGGACAAGGATCTAGGTACTATCAAGTTGAAGATCGACGGTTCACCACTGTCCATCCATCCCTTGACGCACGACGAGAAATGGTCGTCTCGTGACAGGTAAGATTGAACGAGTCTTCCTTTGAGCGATTTATTCACAATCCTCGGTCATATAGGCTACTTGCCATTGATCAAGCTGAGCGTGCCAAAGCCCGCCGTGAAGAAGCTCGTAACGTATTGGAAGCGTCCCTCTATCGGCTCCGTGATCTCTTAGATGGCGACGCAGACTCCACATTCATTAGTTATTCAAAGGAAGAAGAACGCAAGAAGCTTTCGAATCTTTTGGATGACTCATTCCATTGGTTGTCAGAGTTTGGAGACACGGCGCAGACGAAGGAAATTCATTCTAAGAGAGAGGCTCTAGAGTATGTGTTTGCTCACACCAATATGGACGAAATTGTTAACCCCATAAACAGAGCTATTGAGCAACCTATACAGCTCCGCCATCAGGAAGGTCAAACTCGAGGTTCTGCGATCGCAAACTTCGAGCAAGCGTTGCTGGCCGGTAAAGCGTTCATTGAATCAGCGTATCAAAATTACACGATTGAGACTGAATCGGGGGCAGCAAACAAGTATACCCTAGAAGAACTAGATGAAGTCGATGCACGTATCAAGGACCTTAGATCATGGTTGGACGAGAAGTTGGCAAAGCAGAAGACGTTGGCAAAGAACGATGACCCTGCGTTGCTAACTTCAGAGTTGGAAGGTAAAGGGATGGCCTTTCAGCAGCATGTCATGAGACTGCTGAGGAGAAAGATTCCGAAGAAGCCAGTGACCTCGACCACAGAGTCGGCATCCTCTTCTACGGTTACCGAGAGCGCAACAACGTCAACGGCAGAGCCGACGCAGGATGGCCATGATGAGCTATAGATGTATGTATGATTGAATAATTATTGGTATTAAATATCGTTGTTCTTTCGCGGGGTCCTTATACAATATTAATTATAAATGTCGCCCCGGATCCCAATGCCGGGGCCACATTGAACTTATCAAAATTCTAGTAGGTTTTACTGAGCTTGGTGAATTAAGTTCATTACAATTGCGCATCGCATCTAAGGCTTATTCCCAGCCGTCTCAGCGTCGTTATGGACAAACGCGATCCTGAGCAGCAAACCGATGTTTCCTGTTGGGACCGACGCTATTCAGGACGTTTCTGTCGGCTATATCATTATTTATTAGCACATCATAATTGTGTATTCGGGGAGCATACGTAGATGCGATGTCGACACCGAGTGTGGTAGATACCGGTTCCCGTTCCAGCCAATGGCGGAAAATCCGTCCCAATTAGCTGACGTCACGCGTCCATGTCACCCTCGTGACTTTGTTTCCTACTTCCTCAACGGATGTGAGAAGCCCGTCCGCGTCCTTGGTCCTCAAGATGGAGAAAGAGGTCGTCAAGATGGAGAAAGAGGTGTAAGTGATATAGTGAACATCATAGAGTCCCACTCAACAGCCGTATCAGCGACTATAAGAAAGCTTGCAGCAGGATCAGGGACCGCCTCCAGATCACGAACGAAAAACTGGACTCCACCGAAACGGAGCTAAGATCCCTTCGAGAAACCCACGAAGCAGTTGAGAAAGAGCTTAGATCCCTTCAAGAAACCAATGAAGCCATTCAGAAAGATCTTCACGATTCCCAGAAAAGAAGCCAAGCATTCGAAATAGAGGTGAAGGAATTGGAACGTTCAAAGGGGTGGTTGGAGTCGGACATCACCACCCTTGAAGCTAAATGCGAGAGACTCCAGGTACTGCTGTATATTGCTTACATGGTCCTATTGTTAACTCAGAGAACTAGTTCAGGGTATCAGACCTTAGTAGTCAAAAAGGGAGGTTTATGGACTTAGCAATCGAGTTGAAAGGCGAGGTGCGACGCCTAGAGGAGAAGCTGTTGGGTGTGTTGCACTCTTCATTGCCTCGGTTCTCGGTTCTCGACTCATATTCTTCTATTAGATGCTAACCGGCAGAGGGAAAAAGATAAAGAAGAGATCTTGTTGATCAAACAGCAGGCGGACGGGTTGAAGCGCAAGCTGGAGGGTATGTTGCACTCTTCATTGCATCGGTTCTCGACTCATTCTTCTACTAGAAGGAAATAATTTGAAGCATCTTCAGCAACCCCAAGCTGTACCGGCAACTTCAATCCTCCCTGACAGTACGTCGCAAATCGCATTCGATCAACCAGATTTCGAGGGACCTCCGCCACTGTCCCCAAGCATTTCGGGACATATGTCGACATCTGGGGTTAGTCAATGTCTACGTTTTGTGTACCGCTCGATACTAATCAGGTTCAGCAGGCATTGCCTCCATACTCCAAACAAACTGACCTGATTTCGGATTTCACACATGGCGCGAAGCGAGCATTTGACCAGCTCAAGGTAAGAACTTGACAACGTCTCGATGCCACTGGGTATTAATTCCTGACAACAGAGCAAGGAAAGTTCGGTACGTATCCTTACCTTCTTCCTAAATGTGTGTCTCTTCTTCCCACTAACGTCGAGTCAAGGGTTGGTTGGACTATCCCCGATCAAAGAAGCGCAAAGAGAGCGCGGATGAGCCGGCGTCTACGGTACACTATCTCCTGCATGATGTGACGTAGAATGTACTGAGTATATGCTCGTTTCCTCTCAGGGTGGTGCCTCGACTTCTCAGATCGGAGCAGATAAGTCGGAGGATGGCTTGGTTCAGGTAGGGCATCTCGCTTCGCTGATGTCTCACACTGTATGCGTCTTTAGAAATCAAAATTGAAAGACGCATTCAAATATTTGTTCAAGAATAAGAAAAAGGTAATAAAAAAACATTGTATTCATGCATGGTATTTACTCCAAATGGATGCAGAAATCTGTGGCAATGTCGGAATCTCCCCATCCGGTATGTATTCTGTCTGATTCAACTTAAAATCTAAGTCGGCCTTCTGTCTCCTACCAATTCTCTTAATAGATGAGCTTTAATAATACTGTAAGTTTTCTTATTCTTTACCGCACGTCCCCAAACTGATGGTGGCTTTCTTTTAGACAATTGTGCCACCCCAGATGTCGAAGGGCAAGAAAAAGGTGCCAGTGCGGATAATCTGAGGGAATACGCCGACTGATAATTATCTCGCTACTAGGCGGTTGACGCATCGAGTCCAGGCCTTGCAAAAACGAAGCTCGTCGCTACCAGCATTTCTTCATTTATGAATACTGTGAGTTAATTTCTTCATTGGTCAGCCCGTATATCCATCATTTCTGCAGAACAAAATAAAGGCAACAACTATCCCGAAGAAAGAATACACTAAGAATGAGTCTAACAAATCTGATCCGAATGAGTCCAACAAATTAGATGCAAACAAGTCGAACGAATCCAATGAGCATGAATTGGCGGATGGATCTGATGGGTCTGAAGACCATTTAAACATCATGTTTGTACCAGAAGAATGAGCATTACTAAACTACTACTATACTAACGTGAATGAATCTATTGTAATCACATAGACTATACCAAAATAAATTGCCTTCAGAACAACTATATATGCGAGCTCAAGATCTATTTGGCTATTTGGCAATGTAGCCAAGCTAGCGATTAGAACTTGACTGATGCAATCATTCGGTCAGGATGAGTTGTAAAGTGATTGCTAAGGTTGGCGTAATTTAATTCAAGTTACTAGTTTCGAATTGCTATCGAAGCTGATAATATTTAACCAATCATGAAACCATACAATGCACATGTGAACAATTATATAACATGTCTCCGACCTAACAAGTATTATTCAACGTCCAACTCGACACTGCACATCGATATTTTCTTGGTTAAATGGTGACTGAAGAACATTAACATGGTAGAAACTAAGGTAGAAACTAAGAAAGAAAAGAAAAAGAGCACACACCTAGTACGAAGATGTGACGAAATACCGTGTTTATCAAACATCCTCGGCAGGTCGCATAAAATGCAGTTGAATCTTTTGTTCATTATAGCTTTTGGAGGTACGCCGTTACCAGGAGAATGGGCGCGGTATCGCAATGCCGCGTTACTCATAAGTTGTAGTTGACAATGATATTCGAAGAGAGACAGTTCTGAAAATTTTCTAGATCTAGATCTAATCACCATATATTCACCTAAACTCACCGAATTTTGAGATAGGAACGCCTGTGCACTCAGACAGTTGTTGAAGACGGAGACTCTGGTGGTTTTCAGACAGAATCCAGCTCTTGCGCCAACAGTTCTGAAGAGCGATTTTCGCCAGCCTGTTTACCACTCAATATTTACCACAAAACGAGAGATAAGTAACACTATACCTTTGTCTCGTAGCCATCTTCCCATGACCCTGTATCTTGATGCGCCATTCAAAGAGAGACTGGGCAGTCTACCACATAAAAAGTCGAATAAGGCGGTGAGAAACCAGGTGAGAAAAGCGTACCTGTCTGCGTTGAATCTTTTCACATACTTTAGCAGAATACCACTAAAGCAGAAATTGAAATAAGAAATGCGTGGGAAATCATTATTGTGATATACCTTTTTGAACTCATTACTAGTCAAAGAGTCCTGTTGTCGTTGGTACTCTTTCCAGAGCGGGTCGGAATGGCATTCCATTGTATATCTAAATTTAACATCGTAACCCAGGCCTAAAATGAGGATTAGATAGAGAAGCACATAATAAGATACGACATACGACGAACTGCATCGTTTTCTAACCAGAATAGCATCTTTTTAAATACGATGGAACCCTTCGTACGATCGTCTATTTCCAAATGATGACTACGGTAAAGTGTTAGTCGATTTGATACAAACTTGAAACGAAGATAGCATCTCACTCCCTAAGCTCATAGTAACATTTATACTGTACAAATTTACTCAGTCATTAAGCAGAAGAAACAGATTTAGAATGAACTTACGGAATTACACAGTTTAATCTGTAGCGCATAAGACACGGGAAATGTCGAGGTTGGTTTCTGGCAGATCTGCAGGAATAATGATAAATCGTAAATCCTGAACTCAACAAAATCTAAGTACTTACGTAGCAGAGGCTGTTGCCAAATATCAAAAGCGCGTGTTTGTATTCCGAAACGCCTTGGGGAGGGCACGGGATTTCATGCAAGCAATTCAGACGAGCTCGCGACCAAACGTGTGCACCCAAGCGAGTGTCTTTAGTCAGAATCCCATGAAACCATTTACAGGTTGACGTGAAGGTCAAAAGAGTGGGAGGTGGGCAAAATTGCCAAATCTGAAATGAGGAGTGCGATAGGAGTTAGCCTGAAGCAATGTTAAGTAACATGGCGGAAGCGTTCTGACCCATAAAACAAGTTCAAGTGGAAGTAGATGTCGCACCATGAAATCCCTGAGAGTAGTATGGAATGAAATCGTGGGGTGGATGGGTGGTTGGTGATGCACTGATGATCGGTAAATTAAAAGTGGATTGCCACTTGTCACGCAACGTCACACAACATAATAAAGCCATGTCTTTTCGATATTACTCAAGTATGAGAGGAAAAGATAAGGTCACGGTATTAAACCCAGGCATTCGCAACAAGAAATAACTATAACCAACAACTGTCGCTAGTCCTTCCACGCTGTTGAGCAACCTACCGAGTCGCAACCTACCATGCGAGAAATATAATTACCCTCATACTGATTTGAGATGCGAGTGTTAATATCGAACAAGAAGCCAAGCCATAGTTATTTGCCCAGTCATTACCCTCGTTAATAGAACGAATAGAGCGCAGAACTACGCAAAAAACCCTAGGGTCGCTGATGCAAGACACCTCAGGCTGCGGCTCACAATAGGCGAGGGAAAAAATAATAATAAATCAAGACTGGAAAGTCATCCCGCAACGAGAAATCCCAATGACCCTATCATAAGACAGGCACTCCCGTTAGAATCCGCACTGATAATTCTCAGCTTGGACGCTCAGCATTCTACGTTTGTGGACCCTCCATCGCTGCAGCGATATGTTGGGGTGCAGGCTGTGGGAGTTGCGACCTAGCATAATACTAGTTCCATTACGAGCATAGAGTCGCTGAAGCGAGAGACGCCAGTAAACCCAACTAGAGTAAGGGGTTGAAAAGCAAAAAAATTCTCCGAGCACCTCGAGCTCATGGTGGTACGGAGGAAAGGGGCGAGAGTTAAGGGCGAGAGACGTGGCAGGGTTTTATAGTAAGACGGGATCTAATTCGCACTCCGTCGTCTTATACATCGAATTACAAAGCATATTCTTGCTCAATAATCAAGCTGTAAATATTATGAAATACACCATATATATTTTTAGGTAATTGGTAATCCGTGCCATGCCACAATGAGCGACACGTGAGAGTTAGCAGCAAGAGTCACTTTGCTTGTTTCGCTTGGTGATAAAGCAAGTATTCTCCTAGTTCCAGTGTTTTAAAATTTTCATGAAGCGGTCTTGCTATACGGACTTCTTCTTCGTCTCTGACAGATGTTTAGTATACGTATATGCTCTTCACTCCGGTCTCCTATTAGTATAACCACTCAGTGAACCTAGGCTATACTTTTATCCGCACAAAATCATCAGCGACGATATTATGGACTGAATGATGATGCTTGCTCGGGACGATTTTTGGGATCTGACACTGAACCAGGTCACTCTCCCCAGAGTTCGGTTGCACGCCGCTTTCGTTTCGGGGTGAGAACTTGGCCGTATGGGTGGACCAACACCTTAGTTTCTTCATGGGTTTCGGGATGCTATAAACTTGGAGCTAATTATCGAATTAGTGAAATCTTTCATCAAATTAAGACCACCGGATATTATCATAATTCCTGCTGCAACAGGTGCCATTTAGTACTTTGGCTGCTTGATCATTAAAGAGCCAAATACATACCTTTCAATTAAGTATAAGTATGGTTCAATAATATTTTTTATTGATTTCAGCAAAATAATACATACAGTGAACACCATCCTTCAAACCGTCAGTTCAGTCACGGTGCTTGTTAATTACTAATAGTAGCAGAGATGATTTTTCCACCTTTCTTTCTCTTGTATCACCACATATCGCTCGCTTCGTTATGTGCACATCAAAGGTCTAAAAGATTCAACGTATATTGATATTTCAAAG
>KN837103.1:587715-598156 GCA_000827215.1 Sphaerobolus stellatus SS14 | reverse complement strand
CCCGTTGTGATCGAGGCATTCAAGCGCAAACATCCAGCTGCTCTTGAGTTGCATAAAGGTACGTGGTGTTATGACTATTTTTATCGATTCCTACTGAGATGCATTATTAAAGCGTCCCGGGAATTCCTTCGAGTATTCACGGATGCTTCAACTCACATTCCACGGCATCGTAGGACACAGTATGTTCAATGATTTGCTTCGCATATTATTGCTTATAAATCTATTTTAAGCTTCTTTAATCACCTCGTACAGACCTTGGGACTCAGCGAGTTCACGGTCCCAGTCTGCTTGCTGCTTGTCGATAAGACGAGTCACCGTGTAGTTAGGCAGAAGCCGGCTGAATTAGCAGCATCTTTCGCCCTGCCTTTGGCCATCATCCAAAGCAATTTCTCATCTACACCCTTTAAGGTAGGTGATACCTATACGCCATAAGGTGTTCATCCCGCTGAAATTGTATGTTATAGATTATTGAAGAATTCCTTGAAGAAAGCACTCGTCTTGTGCGACGCATATCGAATCCCGATGCCATGGATGTAAATTCTTTCCTTGATTTACCCGCGTAAGCATTAGAGTTCGATGAGAGAGATTGTTTACTCACTTTACTGATAGCGATAGCGACATGTCAGCGGCTAAGAAGCAAGTGCAAGCCATCATCGTATTCGTCGATTATGTATTGCAGCAATCCACGAGGAAGAAGGCCGCCGTAGATGAAGCACCTGTCAGTGAATCCGTCCGACTTCTCCTTGACTTGGGAGATCTTCATCAGTCGAACGTATCCGGAGAGGGTTTCAGCGATATTGCCAAGGCTGCAATAAAGTGCCTTGGACATCTCCTGCGCGTTGTTTCAGCCATTGAATTCGTTAAGACAGTACAAACTTTACTGGATTCAGATAACTCAACAGTAAGTGATACGCCACCGTCAAGTATTGACTTGTTAAACTCTTATTCATCAGGTGGTAAACGGAGTATTGAACTTGCTCGCCTCTCGTCTTGCAAATATCAATGCAAAGACAAGACAAGAAGTCTCGCCTATAATCTGCAAGATTGTGGATGTCATCTGTGTCAGGATTCAATCCGTGAAAGATGTCGCGGCCTACCGTGTTTGTCTGAATGCGTTACGAGCGATTGCTCAGACCGCTGATGACACAGAGATTCCATCTTTAACGAAAGCTCTGCCACTTGTCCTGAAGGCTGCATCAGCTCACCAAGGTGCAATCGCGGAAGTTCTGGAATGTATCTTACCTCTCAGGTATGTATTTTTAACGGTGTAGTCCTTGTCTCTGTAAGGTTATCGATTTGCAACAGCGTAAAGATCGGGCCCCGTGTGCTTCCCATGTTCCGGGATGTCGTACGCTTCTGCAGCAATATCTTACAGGATGCATCGTTTATCGAAGAGGAAGGTTAGCCTTTATTTTGCTAAAATCGAATACAAATCTCACAGCGAGCAATTCAGCCCGTACAAGAGTCGAAAACGACGCGCAATCTGTTCTACTGGCGCTGTTATCTTCCGTATCTCAGTTCTGGGGTATCGAAGAGCTGGCCCGACTCGGCAAGCTTAGCTTAGGCTCCGGCTCAGCGTCTGGACTAAGGAAGGCTCTGGCGAAGAAAGTCAACGCAAAGCAACTCTTTCCAGCTCTCTTCAATGTCTGGTCAGAATTGAAGGCAGACGCTACGGTCGTTATTGACTATCATTGCGTTTTGAAATCATATTGACATGCATTCTTCAGGTTACCTGGGATACGCGTGAAGCATACTTCGATCTTCTGAAACGCGTCGTTCGAGGCGCGCCCCGACCCGATATTCACGAAAATCTCCGTCAGCTCTTTGGTACTTTCCTCGAGGGCTTTGATGTTTGCTGTGGATATCAACGACAGGTAAAGTAGCATATTTCTAATGGTGGATGATTCACTCACACTGCCCATTTTAGGATGTTAAAAAATACGAGGCGGTTGCGTCAGCGGCTTTCGTCGACTTTGTCACAAAACTTAATGAGTCGACGTTCAAACCCTTGTTCCGAAAGCTCTTTGATTGGGCATTCGATGCATCGATTGCTAAAGGTGCGTTTGAATGGAGGTTATAATAGACATATTTTCGTTGATTTCTCTATTAGATAAAGTCGTCGATCGACGTATCACTTTTGGTCATCTAATGACTACATTGATCAAGTTATTGAAAGTAGACCGAGCCCATACACTGCAGCTGAGCATACAATATTGATAAATTATTCTAGGGACTCATCACTCCGTATATGAGCACTGTACTCGAACCAACGATCGAGTTGCTCGATACATACAAGACAAAGTCCTCCCAATCCGGTGCATTGTGGTTGGCGATGGTTGATCTCTTCGAGAACAGCATCACATCTGATGAAGGAGGTACGCATGATTCCATCAAATACATATCTCATATGCTGACTGGTTCCTAACAACATAGCCTTCTGGCGCGAGGATAAACTACGCAAACTCACTTCCTGCCTAATCGGTCAAGTTCAAGTGTGCCCATCCCTGGAAGGAGAAGAAATCGAGGCTCGACCCGCTTTGAAACGCGCCTTGACCGCTGTCGTCTCAGCGGTAGAAGACGATACCGCTCTAAAGAAGCTCAACGTAGACCTTCTCATGCAGACGCGCTCTGAAGATGCCCAAATTCGCCTCTTCGCCCTCGAATGCGCAGACGCCATCTGGCAGAACCAAGGCGACAAGTTAACAGGCTTCGTAACAGACGTCGTCACATTCATCGCTGAATGCGCAGACGATGAACACGACGAAGTCGCAAAGGCAGCCCGGACATTCAAACGCACGGTAGAGAAGAGATGTGGAAGTCTGGACATGTTAATGCAATAAAACTAAGTAAAATGGTGGGCTATGTAAATGTGGATATGACAGTAACTAATTAACACAAAAAAATGTCCCCGTGAAATAATTAGTTGATTAGTTCTTCTTTCTTTCATACTTGCTGTAACCCCTCCTCTATTGATCGACAGAGATTCAGGAAATCAAGAATGTCCTCCCGTGGACAGGCCCGCTGAATAAAGGGAGTCTAGTAGCGAAAGTGAATAACGGTCCTTGAGATTATTGATAGAAAAGAAGCTTACCCGCACAAGCTTGCTCGGTAGCGGCCGTTGACTAGATGGCTCGGAACATAGTCGTAAAAAGTCGTGGAAATCATGCGATAGTTGGTCTCGTCGTGTAAGAGGCGGCCAACGCACGCCTAGAGCGGCTGGGTCGTCGATGTCCGTGAAGGGCGGGATCATTTCAGCGCACTCCCAGATCTATAGTGAGCGTTATGGTAATGTAAGTAAGAAAATACGGTAGGGAATATTTGAGATACGTACGGTGGCGCCTAGTGACCAAACATCAACCTTTGAGGCGTCGTAGTGACCTCTGAAGAAAAAAGAAATCGAATTAATATGGGTTTAAAGGCTTATGCAATGAAGGTCAACTTACTTTCGGACTTCAGGTGCCTGCCAGTGATGGATGCCTACGATACCATACACTGTGGGATCCCGGCTCGAAAAGCGCACAGCGTTAGAGAAGTCGGCTAGAGAAAAGAGCATGCGATGAGTTTAAATAATAAAGAAGGGAATCACAAGAGTACACACCAAGTTTGAGCACCCCATTTGCATTAATCAAAAGGTTATCAGACCTCACATCCCTATGCGCGATGCCATTCTCATTCAAGAACACCAACGCCAACAGAATCTGAAATTACAACGCACGCATAAGCATCTCATCCACACACTCACATATCCATCAAAAGAATAAACTCACATCCGACGCAAGCCGCGCCATAACAGGCTCTTCAATAACCAAATCCTCATCCCCCAGCGCAAGGACATCCGCAAGACTGCGATCCATCAGCTCCATCCGCACCCATAACGCGCTTTCCGCATAGTCGAAGAACAACCCATCATTCGCCAGGATATGTATATGCCTCACTTTCGACATGATATTCAACTCATGTTTTAATTGTGCGATTTTGGGGGTGCCGTTGACGGGGATGGGGACTTTCTTGACTGCGATGAGATCGGAATCGGTGTCGGTTTGGGAGGTCATACGTGCGGAATAGACGGAGCCGTATTGGCCTTCGGCGACTTGGATGAGGTCTGTGAAGGTGTCTAAAGGGTTGTAGGAGAGGTAGATGTAGTCTTTGAGGGGGAGCAAGACGAGGGGGAGTTCTTGTTCAGGAACTTGTTCTGCTGCTTCAACTTCAGGACTGGAGGATAGATCGAACCCATTGACAGTTATGGAAGGCGTTGGAGGCAATTGCTGAGCATCGATAGACGAGGACACTTTGCGAGCTGGTTCTGGCAACCGCCGTATCACCGTATCGTCTTCATCCCCATCCTCGCCATGATTTTGCAGCGAGGAAGATAACTCATCCTCCTCGTCCTCTTCACCGTCCCGATGCACCCCATTCATCTGCACCGGCTGAATCGGAGACGCACTCGACGACCCCTCAGCAAGGTACGGCAGCCTCGCACTCTTCAAGGGCTCATCATGGTCATACGATGTCATCGACGCAGATAACGACTGCGGATTCCGCTCAATCTCAGCGATGGAAAAGTCGGAGCGCGACGATGAAGTAGGCGACGGCGACCTTTGCGTCTGCCGTCCAGCATGAAGCCTCGGACTGAGCGAAAAGACATTATCCTCGTTCGCTTTCCTTACATTCTCGACGGGGGAGAGCGGTAATGGCGGTGGCCTCCGCCCCGCACTACCAGGTTTCTTCGGGTTGACATTCGGATTCGGACTCGGCGCACGAGCAATCTCCCTCTCCCTCCCACCCTCCTCAAACCCAAACGTACTCCGACTCGGCGACGGGCTCAATATCATCGGCGCCGGCTCCCCACTAACAGGCAGCGGCAGCCCCTTCGCCTTCGCCGCCTCAACCTCCACAGGCGTCGGCGGCAGTCCGTTCGTCGGGGGTGGAAGCGGCGGCGGAATCTCAGTTGACCTCCGTGGGACATACGAGTTTCGATGTTGCCCCTGCGCTATTGAAGGGCTTTCGGGCATCGTCTCCATCGGCGTGAAGAGTGCTTGGTTGTGTCCCCCACGCCCGGTGTCCGACGCGATGCTCCACGCGGAGAACCGCGAATTCAGGTCGGGAGACATCATGGATATATCGGAGAATCTCGAATGTCCTTGGAAGGACGTCGCATCCGAGAAGCGAGACGGCAACTGCGCTGGTGGGGGTGGTAAATCCAACACGCCTGCTTGGTATTGATACTCTGAGAACCTCGAATGACCTTGGAAGGACGTCGCGTCTGAGAACCTTGATACATTGTGCGGAGAATCGGCATGTGCGCCTTCGATTTCGGGAGATAATGGGGTAGCGGGTTGTGAGTCTCCCACAATATCGATACTATTATTACGTGGGCCTTGGGGAGGAAGTCGTTCTCGTGCCGGCCGTCCAGCATCTCGCACCAACGTCCTCACCTCCTGCCACAACGGACTATCATTGATAGGGTATTCGGGATCGGGGGTGTGCAGTTCTAGAGATTGATGACGCTCTTGAATATTCTTGGTCGATGTTGAAACTGGATCGGCTCGTTCAACGGGCTGGGGTAGAGGCGGGAGAGGAAGAGGCTGCGTCGGCACAGGCGGAAGCGGAGGGAGGGGACGTATCGGCCTGCTGCGCACGGTGGAGTCGTAGCCATTACGGGTGGTATTATTAGGATTGGGATTATTAGTATGCGTATTAGCAAGTGGTAAGGTATCTGGGTATTCTTGCGTTGGGTATTCTGACTCCGGCTCTGGTGTAAACGCCGCATCGTCCGAGTCTGAGAATGGCGCCGGGGACGTCAAAGGCGCAGATGGCGGCGCAGACACGGACGCATCAGAGTTCGAGTTCGGCGAGCTGCTGATGGTGATATGCGCATGTGCAGTATTAGGCGCGGGTATAATAGAGAATCCATCACTGAACCGTTTGGAGCGGCGGCGACTTTCGATGGGGGGAACGGTGGGGGCGAGGGCGGGAGCGGGGCGGGTATTTGTAGTTGGTGAACTGCTGGGAGGCGAGCTACTCTCCACTATTGACCCCAGGAAACTGGAATTACTCTCCGCGATGGAACCAAGGAAACTGGACCCTAGGAAATTCGACGACGTGCGTTTTGATGTGACGGAGGTAGGTTTTGATGTCGAAGAGTCTCCTGATACGCTGGGTAAGAAGGAGAAGAGGTCGCCCCAGGTGTCGTCGTCTGTGTGTAGAGAGAGGCGGGGTGGAAGGGTTGGAGCGCGGGGTAGGGAGGATGAGAGAATGTCTGTTTCTTCTTCGTGGTCAAATTCTTCCTCTTCTTCTTCTTCGTGCTCGTGCTCGTACTCTTGGCCTTGGCCTTGGTTTTGCTCTTGAACCTCCTCTACTTGCTCTTGCTCGTACGCCTGTGGACACTCGTGCTCTTCCTCCTTCTCTACTTGCTCCACTCTCGTCTCATGCATCACCTTCGTGTCCTCCTCTTCCCGTCTCACGTCTTCTACGCGCTGCACAACCTTCACTGGAGACGGTGTCCGCTTTCGAACCTGAGCTACCAACACTTCCGCTGCTTCCACTTCTTCATGTTCTCCCAGCTCTTCTCCCTCATATTCTTTATCCTGCACCAAATCATCCGGATGAGGTTCAGAAGGCGGACGTACATAAGGTTCCCTCGTTCGACTCGGTCCTTCTCCCACCCCAGCATTCGGGAACAAAGCACTCTTATCCATACTGTTCCTAGGCCTCTTCTCGATACTATTCCTCGGCTGATATTTTTCCGGGGGATATTCTCCATCAGCAAATGCAGATCCATACGCAGGAGGCGGAGAAGAAGGCATCGGTGATGGGTCCGCATTGACGACACGGAAACCTTGTAAGAGATTGAGGGTTGCGGGGGGCGATCGATTACTTGAGAGACCACTTGAATTTGCGAGGGCTGATTCGGATGGAGCGGGAGGTCCGGTGTGCGAGCGTGAAGATGTTGAGTGGGATTGGTCATGAGAATGGACGGAGGGTGCAGATGGTGGGTATGAGGGGGATATATTGCGAGGTTGGGAGGAGACGGCAGAACTAGCAGGAGACGGTGGACGGGCTGAGGATTGAGATAACATGGCGAGTGCTTGGGAAGCAGGAGACGGCCGTCTTTGGGAAGCAGGGGACGGCCGTCTTAGAGAGTCTGAGCGCGGCTTTGGGTTGTATACGGTCGGAGGTGAGGATGACGAGGATGAGGCACCGGGTGACACGAGATATCCAGTACCATATTGCGTCGCTGGCTCTCTGTTATACGACGATTCACTGTGTAATTGCTGCTGCTGCTGCTGCTGCTGCTGGTTATAAGCTTCCTCGTGAATGAGGTTCGTCGCGTTCTGTGCTAATTCTCCCGGCAATAAATCTGCGTTATGAGCCCCCACTGCGATCCTCGTCCTTTGACGTTCTCGCAGCTCAGCTATCTGGTCTTCGGTGAACCCGTGCTCGGCCAGAGTTGCTGACCACGAGGGTGGTAATCCCTGAAGGTCTCCATTCACATGGACGTGGTGCTGCAGAATAATGGTCAATAACAGTTTAGATGACGAGGAGACGCGACTCACTTGGAAGTTCCACGGTCTCGAAACACCTCCCTCTTCTTCGTCATGTTGCTCCGGAAGGGCCGTCAACGATGGGGAATGTGGGATATTGACTGGAGTCTTTGACCGTTTCCCGAACGGAGAGAGCCTTGTTAAGCTTTTCTTGAATGAACCCGCGCTGGGGGGTGTTCGAGAGGGAGATGGGCTGCGTATGCTGGGCGAGACAGGACTCAGGTAGCGAGAGTCATCCATTGTCTGGGGAGGCTGTGAAGAAGACGAGGGCTCAGAAGACTCGGGTTGATAAGTACTTCCAACGGTGATCTGAGAACTTGATGCGCCTATAGAACCATAGGGATTGTAGGGGGAAATATTGTAGGGGCTGGGCGCATCCTTGGGGGGCGGGGGAGGGGGCTTTGAGCTGAGCTTGAATACACGGAGTGTCGAGAAGCGATTCCTGTTCTCCATGGCTGCTCGCTCGTAGGGCTGAGCTCGACAACAAAAGGCCGCTTTGCTGGTGTCCGACGAGTGTCAAGTTCTTAACCGCGTCCCCGAGCAACGGCGTCTATTGTCCTAACGCCCACAATCTCCTCCAGGCCATTTAACAAATATATCCCTCCACTTTTATTTCTCTATTTTACTGCAAATTACACTCCTGGTGCTGTATTCTCAAAGTGTCTCGCCACCCACAGGTGTACAGCAGAATCTGTCGCGCGACGCGTTGCACAGCTCTACATCACATGTGGACTCATTCGTCAATTATTGCTCAGTGCTGTGTAAGGCCGGAGATTTCTTCTCCCATCTACCACCGATCATGGCCCTCTTTCGTCTTTTTGTTCTCTCCACTGTTGTCGTCAGCGTCGTCAGCTTGCGAGGGGGCCCATCAATAATCCTTCCCCTTTGGGTCGTCTGCCGGTGCCTTTGAACCACGCTATTACTTCTTCCTCGGAACTGCCTAGACCTTCTACTCCTGTCTTGGGTTTCTGGCTCTTTCCACGAGCCTTCTACCTTGCCTGCGCGGTGAAATGCCCTCTTGCACGAAATTCCTTTTCCTTCGCGGTCCTAAATCATCCCATCTATTTATAGCTAATGGGTGTCGCGTAGGACTTGCATCTCCAGCCCAGGATGGTGCACGAGGACCGAGACCGACAAGGCATCGGGAGTTTTTCGCAATATTGGTTTATAGGGCTATCAACGCTAACTACACTGGTGCGCATACTCGACCTTCTACGAAATAAAGCCTCCGATAGGGTCGAAGATCTCTGGAAATACATATGGGAACACTGGGTACTCACTGGTAAGGGGTAAAGTTCTGTTGCCGATACCCTTGATTCTTTCTAGCCTTAAAAGCTTAGGGATACTTTCTAAACGATCCAACATATCTTCTCATACATATTTTTCGGTTATTTTGCTATCAGAATACACAGAAGGCGAACGACTTGAAGTCTGTCGAATTGGCTTGTGCTATTGATGGCACACACATTGATTTCGTGTCCTTAGCCAGTCCAAAGGTGTTGACCATAATAATGTATTATTATCGTCCTTCTTGTTTCAAGCCGATGATAAATTAGTTTTCGATTCCACAACGTTTCCACGTGAATTTTCGCTGCTCTCTTCTCAAATTGAAACCGTCCATACGTCTATCCCCCAATTAGGCAACAACAGCTTTGTCATCCCAGCCACCGCCTCTACCCTCCATCACATTTTGATCTCTCTTCCTGTTCCGAACGACGTTGTCTCCAAGATACACCATAAATACTAATTACGCTAACCTTAGCTCCCAATCTCATTGCACATGGATATGGACCTCCCAGACATTGGCAGCCACTGCGAAGCCCATCTATGCGGCGACCGCGATTTCCTCCCCATCAAATGCCCGGGATGCCAGAAGGTCTTCTGTCGACACCACAGCTCTCTGGATGCGCATTCCTGTCCTAGCCTCGCTTTCAAATCTATTACCCCAGGAGATGAAACGACTTCGCCGCGGCGAGACCGGTGCTTTGTAACGACATGCCAGAAGCCAACACTGGAGAGCATGATCGTGGACACGACAGAACCAGAGAAACGTGTCATCGCGCTTTGTGCGAATTGTGCGCAGGCGTTTTGTGCCATGTATGTACCTCTCTCATGTCGTAATCGTAATTGACTCATTAGTTGATAATCCTCGAATAATTATCGTGTAAAGCCATCGTCACCCCACAGACCACGCCTGTCCCAAAATCCCCGTCCCAACACCCGCCTCCGAAAAAAACATCGAAGCGCGCCGTCTTCTCGAAAAGAACTTCCCCTCCACCAGCTCCAAAACCCCTTCCTCCGCTATCCCCAAGCTAAAGCCCAAGAAACTCCCAACAGACCCCAAGAAACTCGCCCGTCTCCGCGCCGTCGAACTCATGAAAATGCGGCACCACGCGATCCCGGCCGATCCGAGGGATAAGAACGTGTCGATGGCTCCGTCTGAACGACTGCATTTGAAGGTCCAAGTGAAGATTCAAAATGGTTCTGGTTCTAGCGGTGCAACAGATGGGCAAGAAAAGAGCTTCTGGCTACGCAAGGTGATCATTTTTTTTAGGCCTTTCTTTTGTTTTTAATGAAATCTGATTGAAATTGATGACCATTGCGATATTCTTATTTCTAGACGGTGGGCGCAGGACGCGCATTAGACATGATTGCAGACCAGTTTGCTATCAAGATATCTGATTCTAATGTTAGTCTTGTTATTATTTTCTCTCCTTTTTTCATGCATTGCTTAATTAAATATTCATGTTTTAGCCCGCGCATTTCGAAAAGCTCGTCCCTGGCTCAGAAGATGATCCCGTTCGATTGCGGAATGACGAGTTACTTGCGAAACAGGTCGAGGATGGGGAGACGATTTATCTTGTTGTAGGTTCGAATGCGGTGGATTCGTGATTCTA
>KN837103.1:570377-585415 GCA_000827215.1 Sphaerobolus stellatus SS14 | reverse complement strand
TTTATTATAACCTTAAGTAGACACTTAATTTATTCTATTATTTTCGAGGCTCAGCCGCTGTTGCTCAAGCCCTACAGAGAGCAATATTCGTCGTTGGGCAAATAATTAATTCGAGATAATATTTTGTTGATTTATCGTGTCTTCTAGAAGCACAGACACGTGTTTTAATTATAGAACTTCTTAGAAGTTTCTGAATATTCACTCCATCCTCTCTATTCTCTCTATCCCTCTGAGTCTGAATCCCTCGACGGTGGTCCCACGCAATATATGTAACTCGCAGCCTCGGAATCTACCCCAGTGGACAGTTGAATGTGAACCTCGAAATTAATTTGAGTTAAAAAGAAGAATTACTTATCTGACGCTGAAGAAGTGGAAGCTCCTGCATGAGGCAGCAGCGGCGGGTGCTTCTGATGGCGCGGCGGCTGGGTGGTTGTGGGTGCTGCTGACCAAGCTGGGTGTCCGGGCTTCAAAATCCAGCTAAGTACTCGATTGGGAGTGCGTCCTCAACGCTTTTCGTAGGCTGTACGCGCAATTCGTAGTGATGGGAACCAGAAAAGAGACGGAACATTTGGAACATCAATAGAATTGGTATCTTATGTTTCGTCGTTGAGAACCAAGTACGACTCAGATATGCCCGAAGTGTTGCTGGTAGGGCTCGTTGGCCATTCTCGCCGACTTATTATACAATAAACGTAGTAAAGTATGTATAATAGCTATTTATTTAAATTCTCATTGCTATAACCCGTCTAAACTACGATACATGATTTGTTGTGGTGATACAATAAATATGACAGATGCGCGCCGTCTCCTCGAAAAGAACTTCCCTTCCACCAGCTCCAAACCCCCTTCTTCGGCTATCCCCAAGCTAAAGCCCAAGAAACTCCCAACAGACCCAAAGAAACTCGCCCGCCTCCGCGCCGTCGAACTCATTAAAATGCGGCACCACGCGATCCCGGCCGATCCGAGGGATAAGAACGTGTCGATGGTTCCGTCTGAACGAGTGGATTTGAAGATCCAAGTGAAGATTCAAAATGGTTCTGGTTCTAGCGGTGCAACAGATGGGCAAGAAAAGAGCTTCTGGCTACGCAGGGTGATCATTCTATTAAGCCATTCCTGTGCTTTTAATGAAATCTGATTGAAATTGACGACCACTGTGATATTCTTATTTCTAGACAGTGGGCATAAGACGCGCATTAGACATGATCGCAGACCAGTTTGCTATCAAAATATCTGATTCTAATGTTAGTCGTGTTATTCTTTTCTCTTCCTTTCTCATGCTTTATTTAATTAAATATTCATATTTTAGCCCGCGCATTTCGAAAAGCTCGTCCCTGGCTCAGAAGATGATCTCATCCGACTGCGGAACGGCAAGTTACTTGCGAAATCAGTTGAGGATGGGGAGACGATTTATCTTGTTGTAGGTTCGGATTCGGTGGATTCGTGATTTGGGATTCTAATTAGGCTTGGAGGCATAACCCTGTTGAAGCTCTGGATTTTACCCTGGATCATGATGCGCCGAATAGTAAGCTGTATTAAATATCTGTGTACATATTATTTTTCAACGTGGCAATCAAGCTAAGACAGATGCGAGCAAAATAGACCCGAAGTTCAGCGTTCAGCAATTCCGGATTATTGAATTGCATCGTGAAGACGACTTGATTCTATCGCGATTCACTGATACCATTCTATGCCCTCAATTCTGTTGGAAAAAATGCCGTCCATTGGCATGCAATGTTTTAATCATCATATCGCGCTAAGGCTGATTTTTCTTTTCTTTTTTGTCGTGGATGGAGTTGATGCACTGGATCGGGATAATTGTTGTAGGTTTCCGAAGCGTTGATCAATGGTATATCAAGAGGATGCTTGTGCAAGACCCTATGCTTGTTTTATTAACCTGAAGAATTCATTTTGGCAGAGGTTATCATTCACAGCAACATGCGGCCAATAGAGAAAGCGAACTGTGCGTTCTTACTACTGTCGACTCTCATTAACCCGAACAGGTTCCGTTCATGGTTTGTGCGTTGATTATTCTAAAAAAATACTCTGAAATTTATAATATTTATAGTCCGCTTATTGACGAACGGAGTGCGAATTTGATCCGGGAAGTAGTCAAAAAGCTTGTCAAGTTCCTGGCACTCGACTCACGCTCAGCCCGCCGGTGCACCGGCACGCGCGTGCGGATCATGGCTTCGGGCGCGCGGCGCCTGAACCGTGTAAATCTAACGAATTAAGTAGCTTTACTCAATTGTGTGACATTGTGTGTGACGAATCTGGCAGCGCAACTTCCACCACCGAACCACCACCTAAGCCACTACACATCCACTTCAAGCTAACATCTTTACGCATTACTTAGCTTTCATGGCACGAAATTTATTCTCAATTGAGCTTGTTCTATGGGTCAGAACGCTTCCGCGATGTTACTTAACATCCGACCTTTAGGCTGACAAGCCCACGCTCTCATTTCAGATTTGGCAATATTGCCCGCCTCCCACTCTTTTAACGTTCACGATGTCATGTAAATGGTCCCATAGGATTCTAACCACAGACAGTCGCTTGGCTGCACGCATCTGGTCGCGAGCTCAGCTGAATTCAAGCTGTTTACTTCCACTTCCATGTCCTCCACAAAGCGTTTCGGAATATTCCTATGCGCTCTTTCTATTTGGAACTTGTGCTTGTTATGTAGGTAGGTCTTATTGAGTACACTTCTACTGACTACTAATTATTTTTATACGTAAAGATCTGCAAGAAACCAACCTCGAAATTTCCCTTGTCTTATACGTTAAAGGTTAAATTGTGTGATTCTGTGAGTTTCCTCCTACACTGTCTAAGCTACGCCATGTACGAGTAAACAATATACAGAATCAGTGTCGCTATACTTTGAAAGGGTACGCACATATCCTCGTTTTAAAGTTCGCATCGAGTCAGCTAACGCTTTGGCGTAGCCTTTTGAGCGAGGGTAATAATGCGGAGTACCCGAACGTGTTCAACATGATGATTCCCTGTTTTGAAACCAATGCAGTCCACTGTATGTTATTCTTTGCTACCTGCTTCCTCATCTGATCACAGTTTAGTCCTGGGTTGCGATATTAACGTGAAATATACACTCAAATGTGTTCGTGACCAGCTCTGGAAAAAATGTGAACACCAAGAAGAATGTTCATCACGTAAAGATTTCAATAGGGTATATTACAATAACATATTTTCTTCGTGTATTTGACTTTTGATTTCTCCTTTAGTGGTGTTCCATGGTAGTCTACAAAAAGAATCAGTGCGCGAAGGTACATTTTCCTTGCCCGCCGTCTCACAACACAATAGAATAACTTTCATTGTGTGAATGGACTGCACGTTCACTTTATAAATGGTACAATAAGATACACACTCACGCAAAGATTGCTACCAGGGAAAAGTATAACATTATTCCTCGTTCTCAGGCCATTATTGATTGGTAAACAGGTTGGCGAAGATGGTCATTCAGAATTATTGGTGCAAGTCTTGGATCCTATCAAAAAAGCGTGAAAGTCGGCGTCTCCAGCAACTATCCAATCTCACCGACATTCCTATCTCAACGTACGGTGAGTTTAGCATACATATTTGGTGATTACATATGCCTATCAAATACCCAGAACTATCTCTATCCAACTCTCATTGTCAAATACAGCTACAAAGAAATCCTCGCTTGCGATAGTATCAGGTCCGGGAAAACTTGTGCAAGGCCTTATGGTTGTTGTATCAACCTGAATTTCCTTTGACAGAGATTACCCACAACACTAAGCGGCAAATAGGCTCAAATAGGCAAACCTGTGTGGTTTTATTGCCGACTATCATTAATATTGTCGTACGTATATCATTCTTGCAATATTTTCCTAAAGCACGGAAATTAATAACATTTATAGCTTTATTGGGCAGTGTTTCCTTCTAAAGTGGATGTATAAGACGACGCAGTGTGAATTTGATTCGGGTAGATGTCAAAAAGGCTGCCAAGTTCCTGGCCACGCATAATTGACAACTTGGCACGCTACCATGGCCGAGGAGAATAACTTTTACTTTTTAAACCCGGGTTATGGAGCATTTTCGGCTTAGGGAATGGAATACCTTGTCAGACCTAGTGCTACACTGATACTTGATTGCGACATCGCAGCGTGTAAGAGAACCACGCTCTGAGTCTAGCAACGACTGGCTGATCCACTGACACGCAGCGCTGAGGATTTAATATGAAAATTCCCTTGAGTTGTGAATCAGTGTGGATCGAACGATTGTACCTGTCTCTTTTTGATGGGGAACATAGGAGCCTCTTGTCGCGACTTGCCAGTTAATTTGTAACGACTGAGCAAATGACTACTTATGGCTTTGTTTATTGTTTGATACACTCACGACGTCCACAAACGTGACTGCATGATATAATCCTTTCTGCCTGTTCTGCCGACTCTCCTTAGTCAAGATGGACAACTGTGGGTTGTTATGTATTTTGTAATATTTCTCTGCTTATTGATCAAGTACTTATTCGTAATATATAAGACGACGGAGTCCGAATTAGATCCCAGTGTCTCTTAAAACCCTGCCACGTCTCTCGCGTCTAACTCACGCTCCTTTCCTCCGTGCCACCATGAGCCCCTGCCTGCTTTGCGGTGAAGGAGGTTCTTTTTTCCTAACCCTTAGTTGGTTAAGGTTTACTGGAGTATCTCGCTTCGAGGATGGAATATGTCCGCCTAGGCTAAGTGCTGCACTCTAATGCTTAGCCGCCACTCCGCAGCCTACAACAGAACCACGCTAAGACTGTGTTTAGCGACTGGCTGTCAACCCGCGTAGAGCTGGGCATCCAATCTGAGGGTTCCCGGGAATTCTCAGTGCGGAGCGAACGGAGTGCCCGTCTTTTGATTGGGGAACATAGGAATCTCTTGTTGCTGGATAACTTTCCAGTCTTAATTTTTCTCTCGCCCACCTATGGGTTCCGGGCCTGGGGTATGTCGCGTCGAGGATGGAATATGTCCGCCTAGGCTAAGTGCTGCACTCTAATGCTTAGCCGCCACTCCGCAGCCTACAACAGAACCACGTTAAGACTGTGTCTAGCGACTGGCTGTCAACCCACGTAGAGCTGGGCATCCAATCTGAGGGTTCCCGAGAATTCTCAGTGCGGAGCGAACGGAGTGCCCGTCTTTTGATGGGGAACATAGGAGTCGCTTGTCGGACGACCCAGTAATTTTTCTCTCGCCCACTTTGTGGGCTCCAGCGGATGTCTTGCGTCGGTGGCCAGGTTTTTTGCTCAGTTCTGCACTTCTTCCGTTCTATTAACGAGAATAACGACTGAGCCAATGACTATGGCTTTACTTCACGCTCTTTTTTCGACAGGCAGTAACTCACATCTCAAATCGGCTCCCTCTCATGCTAGATCGTGACTCAATAGCCTGCAACAGAATGTTACTAGCAACTCACGCAGGGATGAGTAGTCTAACTTGAGGTTCACTGCGTATTCTGAGGGTGAAATCTAACGGTAGTACTATATAAGTACTACTTTTGAATCCGACAGGTCTTACTTACTTTGTCAGACCGTGACGGACTCGCGGATTCATCCTTGAGTTCAATTCGGTGACCAACTTCTTCTCTTCTCTCTTAGAAACAGATATTCATAAGTAATGTTATACTGTATCCGATTAGCTCTTAATGCATCATATATGTGATATGTGAGTGGTGTATCTGAAAGAATTGGCTTTACTATGTTGCGTGAGGTTGTGACAATCCTTGGTAGCCAGCGCCCACCACCCCACATCCACCTCAAGATAACATTTTTACGCGTTACTTAGCTTTCATGGCCCGAAACATATTTTCACTCGAGCTTGTTCTATGGGTCAGAACGCGTTCTTAACATCCGACCTTCAGGCTCAGACTGACCCCTATCGCCCTCCTCATTTCAGATTTGGCAATACTGCCCACCTCCCACTCTTTTAACATTCACGATGACACGCAAATGGCTCCATATAACTCTAACTACAGACAATCGCTTGGCTGCACACATCTGGTCGCGAGCTCAGCTGAATTGTTTGCTTCCAGTTCCATGTCCTTCGCAAGGTGTTTCGGAATATAACCACGCGCTCTTCTTATTTGGTACATGTGCTTGCTACGTAAGTAGGCTTTATTGAATTCGTTACTTACTGTTTATCATTATGCATAAAGATCTGCAAAAAACCAACCTCGAACTTTCCCATCTCTTATACGTTAAAGGTTAAACTCTGCAATTCCGTGAGTATCTTCTATACAATATGTCTTTACTCTCCTTCTTGAACGAATAGATGTTATTATATACTATAGCATGAATGTCGCTATACGTTGAGAAGGTAAGCCAATATCCTCGATTCAAATTTGTATCGAAGCACCTAACACTTTGGTATAGCAGTTTGTTCATTGTTAATTACGCGGAAGATCCGATTGTATTTAATACCATGCTACCCTGTTTGGAAACCGATGCAGTTCGCTGTATGTTATGTTTTGCCCTTTTTTTTTCGAGCTGATCATTAGTTCAGTCCTGGGTTGCGATGTTAAGTTGCGATATACACTCAAACATGAACTCGACCAGTCTCTGGAACGAGTGTCGAGAACAAGAAGACACCTTATCCTGCAAAGACTTCAACAAGGTATATTACAATAAATAAAAAATTCGCTCGCTTTTTTAATTCAATTTCTCCTTTAGTGGTGCTCAGAGATGGTTTGCAAGGAAAACCAGCGGTTGAAGGTATGTTTTACTCGCCACATCTCAACAAATCCTAGTATTTTTTTCTTTCATGTCGTAGATTGCGCGTTCGCTTTATAAATGGTACAGAGAGATACAAAATCAGGCGGAGATTGCTACTACGAGGAAAAGGTATGACGTTATAGCTCGTTCTCGAGAAAATATTGATTAGAAATAGGTTGGCCTATATGGCTATTCAAAACCGCTGGCGTAAGACATGGATTCTATCTGAAAACCATGAGAGTCGTCGTCTTCAGCAACTATCCAATCTCACCGGTATTCCTATCTCAACGTTTGGTGAGTATACGAACCCATATAATTGGTGATGTGATAACATATGCCTATTAAATCTCCAGAACTCTCTCTTTTAGAATTTCATTGTCAAATTAAACTACAAAGAAATGCTTCCTTGCGATGCCGCGTTCGTGCTCCTAACGGCGTACCTTCGTCTACGAGGGAAAAAAACTATAACTGCATATTATGTGATTCACCCAAGATATTTGATAGGCAAGGTATCGTGTCACATCTTCGTCGATGGTGTGTCCTCTCCGTTTCATCTTAGTTTATGACATGGTAGTGATGTTCTTCAGTCATCGTTCCAGAAAATTATCGAGGTACAGCGTTCAATTGAAAGAATAGTGATACTCGTTAGGCCACATAGATATCATCTTTTATGCATTATATAATTGTATATTTTTAGCTTCGCATCGTTTATACAGCATAGTTATAGGAAACTGTAACTTAAATTTAGAGCATAAGTCGTTAGCCACGGAACCGTCTAGACTTAATTTTTGAACATCGATTCCACTAACGTCTAGTGTAGTAGTAGAAGGTCGAAGGAATAGAGCATCAAAAACCATCTATCACCCAAAATAAAGTGAGGCAAGTTGCCTAAAATGGGTATTTTCATAGAAACTTTAGAGTACGAGCTATTAGTATTGAATCGAACCATTTCATGATGTAGTAGTAATAGAAACAAATGATCAATTCGTCAGCAGTAGTGGGTCGTCAGAACCGTCAGGATCGGCGGGATCATTGTTCTCCGCATTTGGCATCTTCGCGTTGACTCGGTCACTTGTCTGGTTCTGCAGCAATAATGGGTATATGTCAATAATGATCTATGGGGAAAGAACTGAACTCACCTGGGAATAACTAAGTGAAAACGTAGTACCCTGCGGGTCGCGAGTAGCTCGAGAAGAATCAGAAAAATGCTTGTGAGTTGAATGTCAGTTGACACACGATCCCCACAGAGTATCCGAAATATCGGCACCTTTTCTTTCGCTTTAGGCGGCTGCGGCGGTTTCGCGGACTTGGACTAAGGGATGTCACCGTCAGTATAATAATGCGCGGCAGGCATAACACTTACGCTTTCACTGCTGAAAATTCCCTATAAAGACGCAATTGATTATACGGATAAAAGCAGAGAAGATCGAACTAATGAGCATATGAAACGGATTACTTACACGATGCCCATGCTCCTTCGGGTCTGACAGCTAAGAAATTCTTTGATACGACGGTCTCGAGTTGAATCAAACCAAGTACTTACCAACCTCTTCTTCAGAGCGGAACCAAATGCCTGGATACACATTGGAATAAATGCCATGCATGAATCAATAAGGGGAGATTCCCTACCTCGGCCTCGGGCTCTTCAGCAAATTCTTCATCAGTCTGCTCCTCGGCATCTTTTTTGAACTCTTCATATCCCAGTTCTTGATGTGCCTCGGGCTCTTCATCGGGCTCCTTCTCAATTCTTCTGCGCTTAAAAAATCCAAGCCTGGAATGAGAGGGTCCTGCCACCTGAGGGAAAAGAGCGCATACTCGGTAATTTTGCCTAATAGCAATACAGGAGATAACTTACTATGTCAGATTCTTGCTCATCAGCATCCTTCCGCTTCTTCGATTCAATAATTCCTTCGAGTGCCTTGCAAGCTCAATTTCAGTGGGGAAATGACAGACACAAATTAGACAGACGAAAAAATATCCGTACGGGTGAGCGTTCCTGTGACAGAAATTCGATCAGACAATATGTGGCAGCATGAAGCTGCCAAGTTCTTACCGAATGCCCTTTGTTAAATATCTTCTTTTTGAGACCCGACGCATAGTAATTCAGTCCCCACGGCCTTTTGGGTTTGGATTGAGTGGACGTCGACTAGTATACTTGAGTAGTATCGAGGTCGTCAGTACCTATGATTAGACATTTACTTACAGCCGTGTCAGAAGTTGCCATTCGACCCTGGATCGAATTGACCGAATTAGCCTTACTAACCCTACCATCTCTCTGACTGGATACAGGTTTTAGAGGAGCTGGTATTTCTTTGGTTAGTTCGGGAATTGGATGCTCGGAAGTCGTAGCCCTCAGGGGTGCGGCAGAAGAAGAAGACATAGAAGAAGCCGCTTGACGATCAGAGTTAGTTGTGAGACGCGAGGTTGGGATCTTAGTTATTCTTTGTAGGTGGCTGTGAACCTGACGGCGCATTTGCTTCAGCTTCTGTAGAATATTGTTGTTGGTAGTTCCACTCGAGATGCCTACTGAAATCGTTGGTCCGGCAGTAGGGCGACTAGAAGACGAAACAGACGTTGAGCTTGAGAGCTCAGGAGCTGGTACGGAGGACGGGATAACGATATCATTCTCGGATAGGGGGGTAGATGGTGCCGTCTGGGGTCGCGGCTTGAGGGAGGCGGAGAAATCGTACGCAAGAGGAAAAGACAGGGTTGGTCGCTCAGGGACGGGAACAGCATTACTAGAATAAACGATCTTGTTGACAGCTTCATAGGGTGAAAGAGAAGGACAGTTTTGAGGTTGTGAAGTGGTGAGTGCAGCAATCTCTTGCGGATACCTCTTGAAGGATAAGATTATTTCGTTAGCAGCTAACAGAAGAATATGAGTTGAGAACGAAAACAATAAAGAGTGCAACACACTGGTGGGTTCTTGCTTCACACGTTGAAGCTGTTGATCTAGCCCAGCCTTCTCGAGAAGTTGCTGCTGAAGTGTTTCTTTCTCTTGTAGAGTGTCCGCGTACTGCGTCTTGACAGCTGCAAGTTCAGACGTCACGTCACGTCCCTTACGGTCGCTCTCTTTCAGACAGCGTTTGAAGTAGGTGAGATCTTCATCCATGTCTGACAGAAGAATATGAGTTGAGAATGGAAGCAATGAAGAGTGCAACACACCGCTTAATTCGTCCTGCGCGCGTTGCAGACGTTCTTCTAGACCAATCTTCTCCTGCAGTTCTTGCTCGAGCATAACCTTGGAATCAAGCACATCCACGTATTTGGTCTCAATAGCTGCAAAGTCGGACTGGATCTGTCGCTCGCTTCGCTCAAGGTCATCATTGCTCATCTCGACCTCACGCAGTTGAATCCTAACGCGCTTCAACTGTTGATGGATATCGTTAATTTCCTTTTGAGACGTCGTCGTCGTCTCGTAGTGGGTAGTCTGAAGGGATAAAAACTTCGCCTAAATCTACGAGTTAGCAACGGCATCATGTAAACAAGAAATATTGGTAGTACCTTCCATTCTTCCTTTTCACCTTCAAGTCACGTAACCTTCGCTTGCAGCTCGCGTTGAGCGCGTTCAGTCTGCTCCAACTCAAGGGTTAGTTCATCTTCAAGTTCCTTGCTACTCTGCTGAAACTCTTCAAGAATCTGACGCGTCTCCTCGAGAGTCAACTGTGATTCGAGGTACTTTTGCTCCCACTCATCGCTGATACGGCGGTTGAGAGGGACTCTATGATGTTACACATATAAACACTTACGCGTCCATATCGATGATATTGAAGTTGGAGAAGAAGAGAAAGAGTGGGAGGTTAGGGCAACTCTTGCGGCCAAACGGAGTGGTAGACGTGTTAGTTAGTAGGGGGTTAGGAGACTAGACGTGTGACATGAGACGCGTGACGGCAGCTGAGTACTCGATTGGGAGTGCGTTTTCGACGCTTTTCGTACGCGCCATTCGTAATGATGGAATCAGAAAAGAGACGGAACATTTGGAACATCAATGAAATTGGTATCTTATGTTTCGTCGTTGAGAACCAAGTACGACTCAGATATACCCGAAGTGTTGCTGGTAGGTCTCGTTGGCCATTCTCGCCGACTTATTATACAGTAAACGTAGTAAAGTATGTATAATAGCATTTTATTTAAATTCTCATTGCTATAACCCGTCTAAACTACGATACATAGTATGTTGTGGTGACACAATAAATATGATAGAGCAATGTAAGAAAATCCGGTAGGCGAAACGTTCAGAACAAACTCATAACTCTACACACTTCCTTGATCAATACACATATGGTATCTTCAGTGAGAGCAAATCTTAAATCAGACCTAATAAGCTGCCTTACGTTTACCCGGTCGACCGCGGAACCGAAACCATCCACCAAAGCTAAAGGCGGACCGGATACTTGTGGATCAGGGCAAGGTAGAGGCCAAAACCCGTCTGTTGCTCTATGATACCCCCCGGCCTAGGCCCCCACCAACCAATTGGCTAAGTATTTCGTGATTGCTGACTAAAAGGTGTCGGTGGACGGCACCCAGCGATTTCAGAGAACGAAGAAGGACCATGGAATGCAATAGACGCAACTTGCGGAAATATCTTCAGGTATTTGATATCACCTAGTCCGAAAAGAATTTTCTCGTGTTCAGGACGGACTTCGAGATCCTCGTCGACGCTGTCAGGTTGCTTGTTGACTAAACTCTATTGGGAACCACACCTTCGCTATTGTGTATATCCTTGGAGCAAGAAGAAGAAGCATAAATAGCAAACGACAGAGAATGGCAGTCTCAATCGGCAACTTGATACCAAAATGAGGTTCACTCCGAGTGGACGCCGCACTAGATCGGCTGGCAGTTTGTCTAGAACGAGGTAAAAGAGCGATGCGTTTGGCTGTATGAACTTGGCTTGAGGAACGGAACTGGTGCGAAACTGGGGGTGGTTGGTTAAAAGATTGAGGGCTTGGGTAATAATGGGCATGCAAAGACTTCGTCAATAACAGGGAACGAGATGTTGATAGGCGGAGAGAACCCGCGCTTATAGAGGTCTCTGCTAAATCTCGCTTGGGAAGCCGATACAGGTGTTAATAGCATGTTGGCTAACTTGATGTTCTTGATAAGGCTTCAACCAGTGTCATGTAGATCGTGGATATTTTGCCAACATCTTTGGCTTTCGAGATGTCTGCATGTATTCTAGCTGCAACCGAAGCTTTAGTGATATGCAACGAGGTCGAAAACATATCCGTCTGATTGAGGACGGCAAGGCAATGTTTCCCCATAACGGAGCTGGAACCGTGGAGATGCAATAAGACTGTTCAAGCGTCGAGCACTACAAAAGAGTTAGTGAAATTAAAGTATATCTTCAGTACGCGATTCGAGGATGGAGTAAAGTTGAGGGAACGATGATGAGATTTCTTGGTAGTCTGACGTGTCCACAAGACACCCCACACTTGGAAGAAGAGAAGTAGATCAAAAGCGACATGGGTCCCAGTTCGGAATACTGCCTACACAAGTGGTTACACAAATAACCATGTGCGTACTCTTCTCTATAAGCGACTAAATCTATATTCTGAGGTTGCACATGACCTTATCCGGAGCAAAGCTGATAAGACATCTTTGTCTGGGTGGTCGCAGATATTCTTGGGTGGGAGGACAGTAGACAACCGATCGCAGGACCGACAGGAACTTGGGTGAAGGGCGGTGGGTGATACCAGAGCGAAAACGATGGATCGCAAAGCGCATCCAACCGTCGTTGAGGATTGGAAGCCTGAAGGAATAATCGAGATTTGGAAGGCAAATGAGCACCGTCTGACGGTGGGGAAGAGCCTCGCAATAAATAGCTAATGAAGACGGAGTGAGCGGGAAAGTCTGTTAACACGTTCACGAGCGAGCGTACCTGGAGTTCGTCGTTCGAGAGCCGCTGCGTCGCCTCCAGCGGAAGCAACTTTTCGCCGCATTAGGAAGCGGCCGCGGGCGAAAGGTAAGTGCCCTATATGGACAACGTGTTGTCTCTTCCGAACTCTCAACAGCTCTGCAAGGGTAATTTCTGCATAAGTAGGTATGGGTCATTAATTATAAGAAATGTATGCTTCTGAAGCTTAATCTACTAGGGCTATTATCTTTCCTCCTGTGATTCTGTTGAAAGGCCTTTTCTAGGGCTCGGCACCGCACAGTATATGGATACGGCCGTACACTTTACGGTTTTCTACGGAGGCTCCCGTACCGTATAGTGATCGTTCACAGTGCCCGACGGTACTATACTATACGGTGTACGGACATAATAAGTATTAAATAAACTTGTAAGTATCACTATTAGACTGTACAGATGCCTATTTACGAGCTAAACGAATATTCTGCTTCTCTAGCATTACTATTCTAATAGTTTCAGGCTTCAAGCTAGTCCGACGTAGAGATATTGTGTCTCTCTTTTCAATTCCTTTTGAAATTCTCGCTTTTCATCCCGAGTTTGCTGGTCAGTCGTCACAGTTCCAACAGTCAATATGCCAAGGATCAGCTTTCTACGGCTACACGAATAAAGCTAAATCCGGGCCTGTGGATAAGTTCTTCTGTATTCCATATGCGCTGCTTCTGTAAGCCTCCGTAGCCTATAATATAACCACGTTAAGACTGTGTCTAGCGATTGGCTGTGAACCTACGTAGTGCTGAGTATCCAATCTGAGGGTTCCCGGGAATTCACAGTACGGAGCGAACGGAGTGCCCGTCTTTTGATTGGGGGACATAGGAATCCCATGTTGCTGGACGACCCATAATTTTTTATTCGCCCACTCTGTGGGCTCCGGCGTGCGTCTTGCGTCGGCGACAATGCTCATATAGACCTACTAATTTTATTCCGCTCTCTGTACCGCCAGGTTTTTTGCTCAATTCTGCGCTTCGTTCGTTCTATTAACGAGAGTAACGACTGAGCAAATGACTATGGCTTTGGTTCTTGTTTAACGCACTCACATCTTAAATTAGTATCATTGTAGCTCTTTCGCATGTACTAGTCGCGACTGGTGCTCCCTGAATTCTAACGGCAGTAGTACAGTTAGTACACTCTTCCTAAGTAGGGACTCGCGGATTCCTGTCTACATTCTGTGAACAATTATTTATCTCCTCTTTCCTTCTCGTAAGGAACATTGTTCTCTAGTACTAAGTAATGTTCATAGAATTATACTCTTAAGTGATGCTATGTCGTTCCAATCAGTACTTAATACAAAATCTTTACTAATACTCCGAAAGACTGATGGCTTCACTATTATTGTAATGCGCTAAGACGCAGAAGGGTTGAGATAACTTGATTGATAAATTGTTATACTTTAGGAGTTGACGGCATTATATTATGATGCAAGCACTGGTTTAAGTTACCCCACCTGAATTTTTATTCGGCCTACATTTGTAAGTTAGCTTATCCCTTACGATGATACAGATATTTACACGATTAGCTGAGCTACCGAATTTCAAGCCGTACGAGAGAAGTACTAATCGAATAAGTCAAAGGAAAGATAATTCGCTTCGAAGTCCGTATCAAGCACTACCGACTGCTCCCTATTACTACATACGTTAGTTTTGTTTATAGGCCAAATGCTACAGTTGTGGCTCCATATATTCCACTAATGACTTTAGCATCACCTTCCTCACCACACCCAGCAGCGACATAAATAGGTACAAAATGCTCCTCGCGAGGATGGGCCAATCTGAATCCAGCATGGGAAGTGAGTGCAAGCAGTGCTTTACGACGTTCAACAGGCTGTCATGATCGGGTAAATTTAATATTTTCGCCACGAAATAAATTTGCACGTACGTCAGAGATGCCGGCGGCTGTGATGACTGCGTTGTCAAACTCCTTATAGATTGACTTCGCTGTGTCCTCTACAAAGGCGGAAAAGTCACGGAAAGAATGGACTGTAAGTCCACCTGATAGAACTAATACGCCTTCGGATCTTAAATATATTGTCAATAAATAATCATAGGCCATCATACAACATACTTACCGTAACTCTGATACGGCCTTGCCAAGTGCCCAGTTTTTCTCGGGACTAAGACTTTCGTCTATACTGACCTGCACAACAGGAATATCGATCTTGTCACCAAACATAAGTTTGAACGGCGTGAAAACACCTAATTCCAAAAGTCAGCTGTCTCGTTTTCCCCATTTAGCTATAGCAATGTTCATACCATGATCGAGTCCAGGACCAGAAAACCCTCTCCCATCTCTACCTCTAGCTTCCGTAACTGGCGTTGTACGTGCCGGAATGTTATGCTAGATAATGATAATAATTTAACTCTCAGTGACACTAAATATAATACCACGTTTGTCTCACCTGCTTGAAAA
>KN837103.1:539845-556682 GCA_000827215.1 Sphaerobolus stellatus SS14 | reverse complement strand
TGACTTTTCGAGTTGCGAACTTGATCTTGAGCTTGACCGCCCTCCATCGCAAACTCCATCCCTGCAACAGCCGTGGTTACCGTGGCAAACCGGAACGTGTTTATGTCGCGAAATGATGATCTTCAGGGATATTAAGTGGTATCAGTTCGATGAGAATATGCGTGAATATTCGACCAAGTAGCGGTTAGGTCTAGGTAAACACGTAGGGAACTACAAAATAAACATCGCGGCTATATAGTTCTTCAACTCGGCTTTCTCCGAGATCACCAATTCTTGACAACTTACCTTGTTCTCACGTCTCCTTTGTAGATTTTGTTCCATTTATATTCTCTTTTGGTTCGTTTCAGATGTTATAAAACCCATGTATGTTCGCCTTAGCTTATTATTGAATTGTTTATCTTTGCATTTCTAGTGTGATTTCGAATCTTTCACTCGAATCTCTCTCTCTCTTATCATCTATTCTTTCTCTTGTGTTCGCAGTCTTATGCTCCAGACAGTCAACACTTAAATCGAGTAACCCTTCCTGTATTTATTAATAATTTTATCATATTTTTTCAAGTCGTTTGAGAAGAAGACTACAGTTAGTTTTGTGATTTACAAGCCAAGCCTGAGGCCTTGTGTCCACCCGGTAATTTAATTCTATGGCAGTTTCCAGTGCAAATACTCGCATGTCAAGACTCAATCAACAAAACATACATGGTAGAGAGTCATCTCGTGAACATCCTGCCCCTCATTCTCCCTGGGGCTGGTACTGAGATGCGGTCAAATTCTCTTACTAGTTAGTGATTCTCCGCCTTGCTAAGTCACACGAAGACAGTTAAATCATGCATATATATAACTAACTTTAACTGACTGTGAAGATTAGATGGTGGAGATATATTCGCAAGGACTCCACCAGAATCAGACTTGACAACATTGAGTCTTGACAACTTGAAGTGCACTACATAAACAAACAAACAACCCGCAACTGGAGTCAACATTCAATTACGATTGGATCTCAAAGCCAGGACTTCTCGTGGGAGATTCTTCTCTTCGTACATATTCGTGAGTCTATTAGCATTTGCTAGTTAACGATTAAAGTGGGTTTACTGACTCCCGAAAACAGAGCCTAGTAGTAATGATAGTTTGGATCGGCGTATTATCATTCCGGTTTTCTGGACTGAGCGTATAACTAGTCCATTATCCAGTCTCCAGAAACAACGTCCATGAGAAAGTATGGTCTCATGTCGGTTAGCAGAGTTCCCGCATAGCTAGCCGCGGCACCGGTACAGGCTGGGAAGATTCCTGCAACCTATGCCGGACCGGACAGTACAACAGCTTCTCGATACCACCACGAGTTATAGCCACGTATATATAACTCCAATGCTGTGAAGGAGGCGACATAAGGCAAGTTGCTGTCAGTCCCCCATGTCGCCTCTACGTCCAGAGGTAATCTATGCTGAACAGTTGGGTCTCAAGCGTGCAGGCTATTATGGATATCCTCTTTGGCAGGCTGAACCAGCTGCAGGTCTAGCTGCCGACATAGGAGACGTAGGATACGTTTCTCAGGGCTCCTGGATCCGCCTCTTCAACGTATTCAAGCCAGCAGATGATGCCGCCAATTTCTCACTCGGTTTTCCAAGCGACAGCGAGTATCCCTTAGAGAGAGGAATCGGACAGACCAAGCCAAGTACACTGCCATCGAAAGAGCCCATCTTCAGTAACAATGTAAACATGACCGAACTGAAAGCAAATGTAGATACCGGTGCCGTAGCCAGGTAGTACATATCCTTCGAATTGGATCTTTAGGATTTACTCATTAATTTTATGTCAGTGTCGCTGGCGTGGGAATAGGTTTAGGCTGGAACTTCACCTGCTCAAGTAGTCGAGGTGCGACTTTGATTCTTCACGAAAAGGCATCCCGCTTTGATGCGCTGGAAAAGAAGAGATACATCAATCTTATATGCCAGTCTGCCCATCAGTGGTTATCGTTCGCCAACGATGAACCCAACGCTCGAGATATTGATATAGTGGATTTGGTCCTGATTACGGGGTACGATAGGACCTGTTCATGGGATTCTGCCGCTTTCGATGAAGAATCACGCAACAGCGAAATATCGTTTACGCTGAGCGGACCGGCGGGAGCTGGTGAAGTCTCTTTTGGCCTTAAAGGAAAATGGACTTCCTCAAAGTCTGTACTGAAAAATGAGGGAAAGTCATGGTATATCTCAGCCCTAATCAATGTTGTTAAAAAGCTAATGCAATTGCAGCCTACCTTGTGACTGTAGTATTCCCGACCCCAAAGAGTCGACCTCGGAGACTTCGACTAGTAAAGTTGAGGCTCCCAAAGACATCACATCCTTGACCATCAAGCGGCCGTTATCCGATAATGACCACAGGAATCAGGCCGTATTTATCCGCGGATACAGGGTCTGCAGCCGACTATCCTTGGTGTACAAGTGGATCCGGCGCATAGACGATGGACAAGACGGGTTTGGGTATTTTCATGCCAAAAGGAGGCGCCGGCAGAACACCGAGGGAGCTGTCTCTTCGGCCAGTCCTCTCGATACGGGCCCCCATAATCAGGAGGAAGGAACGTCCTTGGACCCCGAGGATATACGGCCTCTAGGCTCAGATGATGATTTCCCCCCGGGCTCAGATGGCAGCCAACCCCCATGGTCGAGTGGAGGCCATCCACCAAGACCTGGTGGTAACGAGCCTGACGGAGGCCCTCGGTCCCCGCCGTCCACCCACTCGAGCGCCAGTGGAAGCCAGCCGTACGTATACGAGAAGCTCCCTTCCAACGCGCAATTCAGGAAGACCGTAGCCCACGCCATCTCGCATTCCGAGCGGATGAACAGAGTGTCGCTGCGCACGTCGGTGTCGAACTTGGTCGCCTCTGTGCTGCATCCCAAGGACTATCGTCGCGCGCGTGATGTCCGCCAGAGGGAGCTTTACGACAGGCAAGCGCGGGAAGTGCGTGCGCTCATGGCGGAGAGAAGGGACGCGCTTGGGGCTCGACATAATGCGAAGGAAGCGCATATTAGGATGAGGCGGAGGTTTGCTGCGGAGCTGAGGAAGGCGGAGCAGTATAAAACTGATGGTGTGGAAGTGGGGAATGAAGATGCGGAGAGAGGTCCACCGGGTGCAGAAAGAACTGTGGGTACCCATATTTCTTTTTTTCGCAATTTGAGGAATATAATAGATAATGAATAAATAGGAGCCATCACCTTGGGAGATCTTGTTAGTATATATACTCGATGTAGGCCCTAGCTTCATCTGATATTTTCCGTTTCGGGTTCCCAATATTAAATTCACAGAAAAACGAAGAAGCGGACTTGGCAGTTCTGCACGACGAAGACTTAAAGATACTGGGAGACAAGGTACGTCGAACTGATTTAATTCCTGTTGAATTGAAATTTATCTGAGATATCATAGGAGCTGAAAAGTACCCAGGAGCTGGAGGAGTATCTGTACCGTGATGAGCCGGTAGTGCATGTGGTAGACTCGGGTAAGCTCCATCCCATTTTCCCGACTCCTGAGGTTGTCCAAATTAGCTCATACAAAAACCCGATAATTCAGTAGCGATGCTCGAGCCCACCTACCGCGAACTCACGAAAGACGCGCCCCTGACGGCCACTTCTGCTGCTGTTCAGAACGAGGGTGTCTCGAGAGTCGCGAGCGAATCGCTATACAAACACCACGCGATGAAGGACGAGATCCTCGAGGAGCTATTGCGGTCGGAGCCCGTCGTATTCGACGCAGGGGAATTCCAATGGCGAGAAAACGCAGGCGAGGTACAGAGGGTTCAGTGTGCGTATAGCATGCTGCAAGTGGAAATTTGCCATCTGCAGTTTCGGAAGACGGTTTCTGCTGCGCCGGATTGGGTGAAGCAGGATCAGTACGATAGGGTATGAGGGACACGGCACAGACTTTTATTTTAGATCTTGCTAACCTTTAAAATTCGATAGCGGATAAAACAGTTAACTGATAAGCTGGACGAATTGTCAGTGCAGCTGGAAAGACTTCAGGTTAGTTGTGCTTTGTTGTTCCATTGGTCATTTATCAGTGCGTTTCTGATATCCGGTTTAACAGAAAGAGGCTGGAGATATAAAATCAGGTGGCGAAGTTGGTGGGAAAATAGAAGATGTCAGTGATACAACAAAAGCAGAAGGCACCGAAGCAGAAATCGAAGTCGGCGAGAAAGTAGAAAACGCTAGTTATAAGAAAGCGGAAAGTGGCACGAGAGCAGCCAAAACACCCCCACGGCGAAACCACCCAAAGCAGAGGAACCCACCGTGACAAAGCCAAAAAGAGCCACAACGAAAGCAGAAGCCGGCAAGAAAGTCCTACTAGGCGCGCCGAAAGCAGCGAAACTAGAAATCAACACCACGAAAATGAAAATGAAAGGCAAGAGTAAACTCGAAATGGTCTTCTCGAGCCTCCTCCTCGCCCCAGACATCATCAAAGCGTTCGACTCGACCCTCGTGGCGGAATTGCGCAAGTACAACTTCATGCCTGAAAATCTAAAAGGCAAGGATACGTTGTTTTATATACCTGGGAATATTCGGGGGGTTGACTCGGATGTATCGGTGTGATGGCGATTGGGGTTGAATTTGTTACTTGTGTGAGATATGAGGTCTGTAAACGTTGGACTAATCAGTAAAGAACTGAGGGTCGAATAGAAAATAAAATGAAACGCATACAACATACAAAACTCGGTCCATAACAATGAGAGATTCCCGACGCATGTGGCAATGCATTCTGCGATGATGGCGGGTAGTCCGAGCCCTTCGCTTCGAAGGCAATCTTTTTGGGCTTGAGTTTAGCTCGGGTCTGAGGAAAGTCTGAAGTCATGCTGAGGGTGGACTCCCTTCTGGATGATGCTTGTTCGTCATACATGAACGAAGAAATAGCGTCCGCGTCTGAGTTTCCACCAATAACCGTGAGCGCCAAGGCGGCTGCAGGGTCGAGACTCCAATTCGGCGTGACACGCGTCATGGCGTGGTCATGGGCATGACGCGGTTTGATCGAATCCTTGACGTCGATATTACGATAGACGATGGACGCGGGATTTTGGATAGTACAGCGGCGAGTTGAGTTGTTGAGATCCAGAGGAGATAAGAATGAATGATTTTTTTCTGTAGTTGGCAGGACTTGCTGTTTGGCGTTTTGAATCGACCTATGATAAGTAATGTAGTACGGAGCCGGACTGAGAGGATATTGCTCATACGCGTACAGCTTGTTATTGAAGTTACAGCCGATGGGGCGGGGTCCACAATAAAATAATGACGCAGGACTCTTATCGCTGTGTTGCTGTATCTGAATTCGGGGTGATTTTTGGTTGCTTTAGAATTGTTAAATCCTAACTGTTGAATCCAACGATGATAACCGTACCTGGACTCAAATTCTATGAATCGAGAACCGGGACTTGAAGCTAGACGCGACACAAGGAAGCAGAGATGAATATGCCCAGTATTTTTCGAGTGATGAGCGGGATCAATATGCAATCGCCATTTCCGCATGCAGAGAAAGTATATTTTAATGATAGCCTGGAGATCACCTCAATCATCATCGTTAGGAGAAGTTGTGCTGTCCTTCGTGGAAATAGTAAGTCCGTTAATCCACCGTTCTGGCTCGTTCTGTGCGCTGTGAGAGAGTCGTGTCCCTAGTAAAATATCCAACTTTTTCTTGAGAAATTAGATGATTTCGAGGAGCATTTCGGGTACCGGTTATAGGGAATATATCCCATATCCCATGTCAGCCGTGCCAAATGAAAACCTAGCTACTGATTTCGCAAACTTCTTATCATAAGAAGAAGAGACGCGAGTATTTATGTGGTCGATTTCCCAAGATGGGAGCGAATTCGGAGCGCCTCGACGGATCAGGATGATTGAGGATAGTTCGAAGATTGGGCCAGCGAAAACACCAAACTTGGAGAATATAGACATCGATGAGATTGGCGAACGTTCGATGTGAAATTGGAGAGACGTAGAATATTATGGAATATTCGATGTTCATTGGCGGTGATGCTGATGACTGCTAGCGGTTGAAACGGATGCAAAAAATTGACGCTTGAGGAGGGCGGAGAGAACAGGGAGTCGCTGCTCCGGAGATCGACGACGAGGTGAGGTCTGACTTCTTCGCTGTCTTCGCTGTCTCGCCGTCGTAACGTCTTTCCATTGGTCTGTCCCCACGTTTGCGTTATCCCCCCGAAGTCGCTCCGGCAGAAGCGTTGTGCAGCCATGTCGACACGTGACGTCACCTCGTACATATACTCTGCTGAACCCCGTTCGCCGCCCCCCACTGCCGTCGACCCAGCAGCCATGTCGACCCTCCGTGAGCACAGAGTTATCATCGCCACCCTCTTCCTCCCCACCACCGCCGTCCTCGAGAACGCCAATAGCTCCCCCTTCGACGAGCACACCATCGACTACATCTCCGAGGAGCCAGAGGGCATCTCCCCCAGGGAAATAGTCATAAACACCATCCCACCGACCCCCGCCCCAGGCAGCATCGGCTCGAACAGCCCCCTTCGCAGCATCGTCGAGGACCTCACCACCCGAGTACGCATTCCATATCATACGCCCATTAACCCGCTTATCACAACCCCCAGAGCAAAGCCACCACCCCCGCCGTAACAACCCCCTACCTCGACCAACGCCAGAACCCCATCGCCGCACACTTTCAGTCCCTCGGCGGCGCCCTCTCCGCCCTAAAGGCCAAAGGCGACAGCCTCTTCCACCTCGCCCAACCACCTCCCGGCAAACACCCCGCCCCGACCTCCGCCCCGGTCCAGATTCCCACCCGCAAAGACTCCAAATCCACCCCGTCCAAGTCTCTCCACCAGCATGAGGCCCCCGCGCGCCACACCTCCAAGACGCGCCGCTCCTCCTCCATCCGCAGGCCACAATCGCATTCGCCCGGCCGCAGCAATGGCGTACAATCGCCGGAGGAACAGCGCTGGCACTTTGAGCCGAATCCTCAAGGCAATGGCGGCCTGTACAATGCCGTCGCGAGTGTCGAGAGCACGTTTTTGAGGCGGAAGTTATGGGTCGGGACACTGGGGACTGCGACGGATGGCTTTGACACGGGTGTGAGGAGGCAGATGGATAGGAGGCTGAGGGAGGATGCGAATAGCGTGTCGATTTGGCTTGGTGCGTGGTCGCTCGATACTCTTGGTGGTTTCGATGGTGGCTGATCTTTGGCACAGACGACTCGGAATTCTCAGGCTTCTACGACACATTCTGCCACCAAGTGCTCTGGCCCGCGCTCCACTACGCCGTGCCCGACGCGCCCCGCACGAAGGTGTTCTACGAGAGCAGCACATACCAGCAGTACGTCGCTGCGAACAGGAAGTTTGCAGACACGATTATCAAGGAGTATGAAGAGGGCGATATTGTTTGGGGTGCGTGTTCCCATTCCATACTACGACGCGAGATTAACGTGTGTGCTGTGCAGTGAACGACTACCACCTCCTCCTCGTCCCCGAAATGGTGCGCGCCGCGCTCCCGAACGCGATCATCGGCCTCTTCCTCCATGTCGCGTTCCCGTCGTCTGAGATCTTCAGGTGCATGGCTGTGCGCGAGCAGCTGTGCGTGTTCTTCTTCCCTTTCTCATTCCAATGTGATATTTAATGCGTTTGTGCTTAGGTTACACGGCATGCTCGGCGCGGACCTCATCGGGTTCCAAACCGCCAACTTTGCACGCCATTTCCGCCAGACGGTGTCGAGGATATTGAGTCTGGAGGCGGTGCCGAAGGGGATTACGACGAAAGAGGGTGGGTACCCATTCCATCCATCCTTCCATCCATCCTTCCTGCTCCTTCTCTCCACACTCTCCGTCCCTTTTCCACTCAATGTCAAGTTTAACGTGACCTAACGCGCATATTGCTTGTCATCATAGGCCGCTTCGTCGACGTAGGCGTCTTCCCAATGGGCATCGACGTCAAAGCCCTAACCGCGAAGCGCAAAGACCCCGAAGTGAAGGAGTGGGAGGTCGTGCTCCGACAACGGTAATCCTCCTTCCTCCCCCACCCAAACCTCATCATTCTCATCAATATCATTCAGCTACGCAAACAACCTCCTCCTCGTCGGGCGCGACAAGCTCGACTCCATCCAAGGCGTCCGAAAGAAACTCGAGGCATTCGAAGCCTTCCTCATCAAGTACCCGGAAATGATCGGCAAGGCCGTCCTCCTCCAGGTCGCGCTCTCCACGACAGAGGACGACGACACGATGGGCGGCGTGTCCGGCGTCGTGGCGCGCATCAACTCGAAGTGGAGCGAGGTGACGGCGGGATATCAGCCGGTCGTGTTTCTGCATACGCTTGATTTGACGTTTAGCCAGTATCTTGCGTTGCTTACTGTTGCGGATGCGTTTATTGTGACGAGTTTGAGGGAGGGGATGGCGTTGAGGACGCATGAGTGGGTGTTATTTCATTCATTCCCCATATTCCTCCCGTTACATTGTCCTCCCCCCTTACCCAACCCCCCACCTACCCCAATTTAATTTAATTCAACCGCTAACATGAATCCCCATCATCACCAGATTCGTCGAATGCCAAGAATCGCGCAACCGCCCCCTCATCCTCTCCGAATTCACAGGCTCCTACTCCTACGCCGGGTTCCGCTCCTGCATCCCCATCAACCCGTGGGACGCGAACGGCACCGCGGAGGCGATCCACCACGCGTTGACGATGCCAGAGGAGGAGGTGAAGATGCGGTGGAAGGTATATAATCCCTTTCATTCCCTCTCTTTCCCTTATTGATCTCTCTTCTCCCTATCCCTCCCCCCAAATCAATCAATTATCAAATTATCAAACGCTAACTTAATGTGACGACGACGTATAGGACCTCCACGCCCACGTGATAACGCAGACGGCGCAGAAATTCGTGACGACCTTCCTCACGCGGTGCATCCGCGTGAATCTAGAGCATGCGCAGAGAGACCCGGAGAGCATCCCCGATATGGACGTGGATGCTGTGATGGGGAAGTACAAGTATAGTGCCGAGAGGTTGATTTTGCTGGATTTGGAGGATACGCTTTGGGTTAGGTGGGTATTTCTTTCTTTCTTCGCTCTCCATTCGATGCAGGCGGTATTATTTTTATGACTCGCCCTCGTTATTATTTAGATTTAAATTTTATGAGGTGCTGATAACAAACATTATTTTGGCAGGGAGCATCCCCAACACTCCTTTGAGCCGCCAGAGGAGACGGTGGAGATTCTGAGAAAGCTGGCGCAGGATAGGAAGAACCAGGTGTGGGTCCTTTCGGGGCTGCCGAGGATGGCGTTGGACAAGATGTCGTCGCTCGTTCCGGAGGTGGGGCTTGTGTGAGTGTTCTCTCTCTCCTTTCTTATTCTTAATATTTTTGGGAACGGAATGCTGAGTCATTTAATTTAATTTCCAGCGCCGAAAACGGCTGCTTCATCAAACCGCGCCCGGTCCGCGGCAAACAACAAGAATGGGTGAACATGGTCGCGAACTACAACATGACGTGGAAGACGCCGTGTCTCGAGATCTTGGGCTACTTCACGGAGCGCACGCCGGGGTCGTTCGTCGTGCCGCGGGAGGCGTCCATCGTGTGGCACTTTACGTCGAACGACGAGAAGAACACGAGCGGGGAGAAGGCGTGGGCGAGGCGCCAGGCGGCGGAGGCGCAGAATCACATTTGGGATAGTTTGGGGGAGAGATATGGTGGGTTTTCTTTTTCTTTTCTTTTCCCTCCCCCCCCCTTCGTTATTATCTCGATTGCGGTATATTAATGTGATATTTTCAATGTTCCAGGCCTCCGGATCATCCCCCGCCCAAGCAGCTTCATCGTCCTCCCGTCCAACGTCTCGCGCTCGTCCGCCGTCGGCGCGATCATGCGCCCGAACGGGCCGGGCTCGTCCATGCAGAACGACAACGAGGGGAACGAGCCGCTTGAGAACATTGATTTGGTGTTGTGCATTGGCAGTGATGAGAAGTTGCTGAGCAGGCTGAATGAGCTGCATAATGCGGAGACGGTGACGACGAGTGGGAAGGGGAGCGATGCGCGGTGGAGGTTGGATGTGGGGGATGTAGTGGGGATGCTTTGGAGGTTTGTTAGGGGGCAGTGAGTATTCCCAATTAACGTCAACGCAAAGTGAATGCAGGTGATTGGGGTAGGGAGGGAGGGGAATATGTTAAAGAAGTAAAGTAGTTGATTAGTGGGGGGTCGCTTTGATTTAGTTTTTCTTTTTCTCCCCGCTCTTAGATGTTTATTATACTATAATCTGCATACGGATTTGGTGGAATCTCGGATAAATAAATCTGTCTTGAATGGACATTAGATAGATAGATGGATACAAATAGGTATAGATAACATTGGCATTATTTATTTATTAGATAAATACAAGAAAGATGCACGTATTATTTATTGAGTGGTGATTTTGTCTAAGTGGTGCGGGTGATCGAGTGACTGGGGTGATGGGAAAACAGATTAAGCGGCCCCGGGGCAACTAAGGGCAGGATAGCAGCGTCTTCCTCGAATGGGCACAGGAAAACTCAATATGTAAATTGCCAGTAGATAGACAGATTGGCAAAGATGGAATTTTTACCCATGGTATCAGTGGTGCAAAAAGAATTTTTCTTCGGCATCATGAAGATCATAGACAGCGCGCTACTACTCCCAGTTCAAAGCTAGTCAACCCAGGTATAAGCACGATTTATTTAATGAAAAGCTCCAAGTTTCTAGCCGTTTTGCAATTCTATGAAGATGACGCTTAGGGTGGGTCGATCCGCCCAGGCACCGGGTCACATTCTCACCCAGAAATGATGATGAAACTGGATTTCGGCTGAGGCGAGTGATTTCCAGCGATGTACTTAGGAGAAATCCAGGGCCTCGTTTTGATCTGTGATCATGGGTTTGCGGGGATGGTGCCTTGGCCTTGGCCTCGGCATCGGGTGCTTATAGGTGATTCGTCGGAGCGAAGAGCATCATGATAAGTGTATAGCAACCGGAGACGAAGAGGAAGTTCGCAGGCTGGCAAGGGTTGTCAAGCTAGGAAGGATTCCTTTTAATATCAGTTTAGACCTAACAGGTAAATAGTAAGGTGACTGCATTCTCCGAGCGATTGACTCACGCCGGGGTCGCTGACCCACGAACTGCCATACCCTCATGTACGGGCATCATTTCAATCACCTAAAATGCTAGTATTCAATAATATTCAGACCCTGCTTAGTGAGCAAGCATAATTCGTAATCCGATTTATAAGACAACGGTGTCCGAATTAGATCCCGTCTGACTACAAAACCCTGCCACGTCTCTCGCGCTTAACTCACACTCCTTTCTCCGGTACCACCATGGGTCCCTTCCTGCTTTGCAGCGAAGATGGAGCCGGAAAAGAATTTTTTGTTTTTCATACCCCTTACTCTTGGGGCTACTAGAGTTACCCGCCTCGGCGATGCCATGTCAGTTAAATCCTAGAGATCGCAACACCGCTGCCTGCACCACGATATGATATCGCTGCAGAGATGGAGGGTAAAGGCAGAGCAGAGCGTCCAGCCCAGGGGCGGATTCTAACGGTCGTTCCCGTTTTCGGATGGGGGCAGGTATTTCTTGTTGCGGGTGACTTTATAGTCTCGATTAATTCTATTTTTTCCTCCCCCACTTTATGGGCTCCGAGTGGATGTCTTGTGTCTGCAATCTTTATGCTCGTATTGACTAAGTTTATTCCGCTTGCTATACGGCTAAGTTTTTTTGCTCAGCTCTGCGCTTCATTCGTTCTATTAACGAGAGTAAAGACTGAGCAAATGACTATGGGTTTTGTTTCTTGTTCGACACACTCATCGTAAATCAGCTATACCAGACTACTAGTACATACTATAAAATATTGTATCGAGTGTTGGGGAATCAATTGAAATCGATTTTTAATTCTGTAGTGAATTAATCTTGCTCTCATCGCATAACAGTTGTAACTGACCCTCTAATTCTAATAAATACACGAGAGACTCCTTTCCCATTGGTTCTGATCGCTCCAATCCGACTATTTAATTAATATTAATAAATCAGCTTTATTCTAAGTTAAAGCACCCAGTATCGCAGCAGTGGGATCTTCGACCTCGACTTGCGTCAACTGCTACGTCTACTACAGTGAGTCGGCGACCGTGTCAGAAGACAGTACTATCTCCGAGTGAATTTACAAACTCTATGATTGGCAGGATTATCTACAATTGTCTCTTATTGGGAGTTTCGATGTCCCTCGCGACCCTTTCCGTCGGTTTTCGGTGTTCGATTTTCGATTTTCATTATAATTATTTTTCTGTTTCCTTCGTTTCTCATCTCAAGTATCGGTTCTCGGTATGCCTTATTATTCACGCTAATAACTTCAATTTCTCGTTTTATTTTTATTTTTAGAAAAAATCCTATTTGCTAATGGTCAAACGTACCATATTTCATTACTGGCTGCGGTCTCCTCATTTTTGGGCATGCTCTCCTCTTAGCTTTTTTCTTCTACTTTATGAAAAAAAATCGCGAAAACGGACTAAATAACTTACATGTTACGACAGTTGCAGTATTACTAAAAACCGGTGATCAAATCAAATTAAAACTCGTAGACTAAGGCTGATTTAATACAAACTATACGTTTTCCTTAGAGTTATGAAGATCTATGAGAGACAAATATTGGGGATTCCGTGAAGGAATAAAGAAGATTGGAACAAAACTGAGCGTTCTAGCCTGGGACTAGGCTGCTGGCGCGCCTACCGAGGCCAGCTAAACGACCGTTGTACAAGCATAATAGGTAAAGTAAGTATATCACATTAAATAAGCTTCTCGTTCTCGCCACAGCAGTGAGAGATTGAGGGAAAAGAGGGAACCAAAGACCATAATTTACGTTAAAGTTGAGAAATAATGAAAGGGTATGTGAAGAAGAAAAAGAACAGGTAGATATGAAAAACAACCACAACCCAACCATACCTAACCACTGGTGAACCAGGATACCAATACCCCTCCTCTGCCCACTCCCATTCGCCAATCCTCAAACCGTATGTTGCCGTATGGATGCACATTCCACCTTATTTCAGAAATCCTCAAGCACTGAATTCCGCGCCCTTATGTTTAACCGTGTAATACCTAAGCAAATTTCCAAGGAAAGCACAATCAGCAACACCCGCTCTTCGTCTATTGGTTATTCTCGATCGTCGGTGTGACGATGATTGGTTCGCCGGGCTTTATCTGGTTCTGGCTTTCGCTTTGCTCGAAGGCTTTGTTGGATTGGTAGATGTCTGATCATGAAATTATACTTTAGTTTGACTGAATAATTATTGCGCAAGGAGACGTACCAGTAAGGAGCATGTAGAACGCAGATTCGACATTAGATGCATCCAATGCGGAGGTTTCGATAAATAATAAACCATTTTCAGCTGTATGAGACAAGAGGGATTTAATAAAGAATGCAAATATGCCAAGAATGTAGAAGGACGTACCAGCAAACGACTTAGCCTCCTCTGTCGGGACGGCCCTCAAATGTTTCAAATCGCTCTTGTTCCCGACAAGCATGATGATGATGTTGGCATCAGCGTGGTGTCGCAGTTCCTTTAGCCATCTTGCGACGTTCACATAGGTCGCGCGCTTGGTGATATCATATACGAAGACAGCACCAACTGCATGACGGTAGTATCTGAGGAACGCGGCAAGAACAGGAGTGAGTGTCGTGAAGATAGATAAGGAGGAAATGGGTTGGCGTACGCGGATACAATGGCACGGTATCGCCCTTGGCCCGCTGAATATGAATGTTAGGTCATGGGGAGATACAGAATAGGTAGAGATGGACGCACCAGTATCCCAGATTTGACCCTTTACAGTCTTGCCATCTACGTTGATGGAGCGACTAGAAAACTTGACGCCAATGGTCGACGCAGACTCGAGATCGAATTCATTTCGTGTGAATCGCGAGAGTACTGACAGTTTTGGAGTTAATACTAAACTAATGCATAAGGGCGAGGGGAAGGACCGCACGGTTAGATTTGCCGACATCATGGTCACCGATGAGAACTACCTATATAAGAAGGAACATGATCATAGATTAGTACTTGCTCAAGCTACAAGACATGACATGGCGACTGACTTTGAAGAGATAGTCGTAGCTGGAAGAATCAGTCATATTTCGGATATGAGTCGCTTTGCTTGTTATGGGCTGTTATATGTAGATATCAGAATACGCCACGTAAGCACTGGGAGTAGTTTCGGAGATTCTTGAATAGGAGCTTTGCCTCATAGTCGAAGGGCGGTCCAACGGCACGCAGAAGCAGCCAGAGATCTATTTATATCCCATTCGGAATCTCCCTTGTCATTAAAGCGTCACCACGACCACGACCAGCAGGCTCTGCAGGATCCTTACCAAAGTTAGAACTATCATGACCGATACTCTTACCCCAGAATGCCTGAATCTGGGTGTTTTTAGGTGCTCTATTTTGTACACAACCTTACCCTACCTATTATATGACATAACTGTATTTCAATCTAATATCAATGATATCAATCTAGATCTATTCTTTCCTCCTTTCTTCTGGCTTCTTGTTCTTGCTAGCTCTAGACTTATAACCACAGGCACCTGCCTCCCTTCATTTATGGCATTCAGTAGGGCCGTTGGGCCTTTGGCTGCTACAGGCCATTGTTTCAAGAATTCTGTATCATCAGAATTGCATCTAGAATATGTATTATCAGTTTATACTCATTAAATTTTTGAAATATAAAAGTTTTTACTATTCATACTGTTGCACAATAAGTTTCTGGTCAAAGTACTTTTGTGCAAGGGTTCCTTTTAATTCTGTGACCTATTCCTTTTTCCAGTCCTTGAGCACAATACAATGATTCTGAGAAGGGTCAGGATTGTACCAGTCTTTGGTAACCTGCCACCAATGTTCCATCACTGGGACCTTTTTGTCAATATTTGGCACAGTTAAATCTTGGAGAAAATTTTCACTGTTTCTAGGCTGAACAGTTGCAGTTGTTCTGGGACTTCCAATGTGATTGTTGACTGGAGTGAGATGCCCGAAGTTACAATATTTGCCATGTCAAGACCCTGCAACTAGTCCATTTGCAGGAGTTGATGGAACAGTGTGATGTGAAATGGACTCCAGAAAAGTATTCAATAGCTTCTCACAGCCCTGAAAGACAGTTCTTATAGCTGAAGCTACTTCTGACCAAAACATCTCCTGTATTTTGAGCTTATTCAGAACTTGAAGAGTCTTTGTTCACCAAGTAGGGAGTGCTTTGGTTCTGGCAAACAGGGTCACAATGCATCTCTGTGGCTTTCTTCAAAATGATGCAATTCATCAACAAGGTACTGCAGCATTGCATCACACTAGTTTAGGAACATAGTAAATATGTTGTGATGTAGGCTTGACAAATAATTGACTATCATGTTCATCCTGAGCCCACCTGTCCCACCATTTTACTACTGCTAGACTCCAACGTTTCCTGATTGGTGCTTCCATGAATCTATATTGAGCACTACCTCTACAAAAACAGTGTGTTGTTTGCCAATCTTGATCTTGGCTGCCAGAACAAATTCATCGAGCCACTTTTGGATTGTGTTGTGAGGGATTGGTGAGCCAGGCTTGGCAACACCATTTGCTGCAATAGCAGGAAATATATAATCATCTGGCTGTAATCCACATCAATAGACATAGCAGTTGAGAAATTCCAGCCAATGAAGGAAATAAAAATACATATTGATCCCAGTGATTCTGGTTGATCATGAACTTCATATTTATGCCCTATCTGTTGTGTTATGACATATGATTGCATAATTGATGGAGAACATACCATGTAATATATCTTCACAACTGGTATGATTCTTCCAGTTCTTTCTATCTTCAAGGGATACATTGAAATATGGGCTCTTATAATGATCAGTTATTTGAAGATCAAGCTCAAGATCCTTATATTTCAAGTTTGCCAGTTTGAAAATTCTGAAAAATAATCCATGGTCAATTGAAATTATTATCAGAGGGAAGAAGCTCATACTGTGTCCATAAAGTGAAGCTGCTTGTTGAAAATGCATGCATCATGAAGTGCTTGACCACCACCAGGAGAGCTTTGAAGTACTCCTTATCTCTCAATTCTTGAAATGTCTGTAGCTTGGAATTGGGACATTGTTTCTCTGACCAATCCATCATTATGTCCATCCACTCTTTACACATTGCTGATGAGTGGTTCCATATTCCCTCACTACCTTCTCTATTTTTAACTGCTTTGTCAATACCATCAACTTCTGGAGATGAGGCTGGATTGCCACTATATGCTTCCTTTTCTTCATTTCATGTCCAATGTCCTTGCCATTTCCCAACTGGTTCATTGTAAATCATTGTATTTTCCATGTTCAGATGAATAAATTAAAATATTGAAATAGCTTATGCTTTGTCCCAATGCTGCTTCCATGCTGGGTGGAAACCCTCCACTGTAGATTTTCCACATTCTTCACTAAAACATTTAATTGACATCAGTAATGACAGGACATATGCTGAGGCATGTGTCAGTGTCTGCCCAAAAGCTCCCTCAAGATCCTTGTCTGTCCATTCCTTTTCTGCTGCTAATTGCAGGCATCCTGCTGGATGCTCCAAATCTTCCTCTGATTCCAGAAGTTGCTTGAGTCATTTTCATTTTTGGGAAATTCCTTGGGCATATTTTTGGGTTGTAACTGGATTTACTGTGATTTGTTATGGCACTCTGCAATAGGCTGCTAACAGCTTGTAATTCTATTATGGCTGTAGTGGAGCTCTTAGCTTTTCATCAAGTATTGACTTTAGCAGTCTTAGATTTTTTGGGAGGCATGCTGGATGTTCAAACAAAAGAAATGTGAAGGAGGTGTTGGATGTTTCAGCCAGGTGGC
>KN837103.1:527046-539745 GCA_000827215.1 Sphaerobolus stellatus SS14 | reverse complement strand
TATTGACTTTAGCAGTCTTAGATTTTTTGGGAGGCATGCTGGATGTTCAAACAAAAGAAATGTGAAGGAGGTGTTGGATGTTTCAGCCAGGTGGCACCCTTTAACTGCTAATGTAGATTATCACTCCTTAACTGGTAATGTTGCACTATTCTGATAATAAAATCTTGATTGATATTACAATTTCACATCAAATTGCATCAAACAGTCATCAATGGGGTATGCATGATGTATGTGGCACTGTCACAGATATGTGACATGCATGTGTTTATCTACAGTGGCAGACTACAAAATGCTATGGAAAACTATATGATGCTTGTAGAACTCCCATAGTGGTTATGTATAGCATAAGACCTCAAAATTGAATTTTGAAAGAGCCAATGAGTATTTAAGGGATGAATAACAGATCCTACAAATTTTTGAAAGTGTAAATCTAGCATAAATCTGGCATAAATCTACATAGGCGCTGACTTACTTCCCCACTTACCCAGCACTTTCCTTCCCCTTACCATGTAAAACTAGTGGCCTCAATAAACTTATGATTGGTCTGACATGAGAATATTAACCCACCATCTATTGGCAAGGTTAGAGTAGGGCTGATCAAGGGTATTGCACACCTGCAGGTTCACCCACAAAAATACCTGCAAGTTTTGACACCTGAACCTGCAGGTACCCGGCGCTTAAATACCCATAAGGATGGAGGTATTGATCTTGCTAAATGAATACCTGTACAGGTATTTGTAAATATGTCAAAACTCGTGTTAATTCAATACTACAAGGGAAATACTTGTTAAATATGAGTCCAGGATAGCAAATAGGGACCCCCCCTCCCTGTAGTAGTGGAAATATATATGAAATCACCTGGATAACCCTCAGGTACCTGCAGATAACCCACAGGTACCTGCAGGTAACCTGTCACAGGTACCCGTGAGAAACCACCCATACAGGTATTTGATACCTGCAGGTGTCCACCTGTAAGGATGGAGGTATCCCCAAAGTGAATTGACATACCTGCAGGTATCACCTGAGGGTCACCCATGATCAGCCCTAGGTTAGAGTAAGTTTCTGTGAAGTTACGTTAAGTCCCTAATTTATGGTAAGCATACATGCACTATACATGTATTCAGCATGATTTCGGAACTTTTTGTTCATTTCTTTCTTCCTTATAGCACCTTGTGCTATTTAACAGACCATATTGCATAGTTTTTGTATTTATCCCATTCATGAGCCCAGCATATCCTCTAGGAAATAGTTTAACTAGAGTCAGGACTGGGCACCAGTCTTTCCCTTACGTTCAGAATAGCCTACCAAAGTGTGAGAAGCTTGAAATAGGCCTTTAAATATTATATTGTATTTTATGAGTTGTTTACCTGATAGATTTATTGTCCTGACTTGAGTTATAATAATTCTACTGTATATCCAATAGCCTGCTACCCCCGTATTTGCCAGAGAGTTTACATAAATACTGCCATTTAAGTACTCACAGCTTGACATACTTATATTTACATAATGCCTGATAGATACCACTCATTGTATTGTTCACTCAAAATGCTCAGAAGAGTCAATAGGCTGAAGATTACTTCAGAATGCTACACCGTGTTGCGATGGCATAACTGCCGATGCGTGGAGCTATTCAGACGATAGATAAGTGATTCAGAATCATATATAGCCTAGAGCTTATATGCTAACCGACATTATTTTTAGCAACCTGCCTTTAGCAAGCAGTCCGGTGACATGAACATTCAGTCCATTGTAAACAACACAAAAAATACCTTTTATTGTCAAATACCATTTTAAGCAATTATTTTATGATTTATATACAAAGAGAGATCCATTAACTTTGATGTGAAAGTGTCCCATCGATAATAGACCCAGAAACCATTGCTGTTAAAGCCGGTCAGGGACGAGCTGTTGGGCTGCTTCTGAGATTTATGTGTTTTACACGCTTAACCCGTAAATGTTCTAGGTTATATTGTCATACTATAAAATATTGTATCGAGGGTTGAGGAATCAATTGAAATTGATTTTTAATTCTGTAGTGAATTAATCTTGCTCTCATCGCATAACAATTGTAACTGACCATCCAATTCTAATAGATACATGGGAGACGCCTTTTCCATTGGTTCTGATCGCTCCAATCCGACTATTTAGTTAATATTAAGTAGTCAGCTTTATTAGTTAAAGCACCCAGTATTGCAGCAGTGGGATTTTCGACCTTGATTTGCGTCAACTGCTACGTCCACCACAGTGAGTCAGTGACCATGTCAGAAGTATGGTGGACGAGAAAGGACAGCTACATCAGGAAACTTGGTAAAAACCGGCACCTAATGGCTCAGTACGGAATTTTGGTTATTCCTATGGAACGACACAGGGATATCCCTTTTTTTTTTGAGAACCCGGTTTATATAATCTATAATCCTCTTATGACAAACACCTGGGGCCACCTATACAGTCTGCATCAAGATATTGCCCATGCAAATTTTGCTATGGAAATGTACATAAACTATAATCAGCTATGGATGACTATGCTAGCAATTATAGTTTATGTACATTTCCATAGCAGAATTTGCACGGGCAATATTTCAACACAGAGTGTATAGGCGGCCCCAGGTGTTTGTCATGAGAGGATTATAGATTATATAAACCGGGTTCTCGAAAAAAAATGGGATATCCTTGTGTCGTTCCATGGGAATAACCAAAATCCCTTACCGAGCCATTAGGCGCCGGTTTTACCAAGTTTCCTGATGTACGTTCTTGACCCAATGCCGTCTTGGCGGCGCTGCCGGAACACCGGGGTGCCACGGCCGCTTACGAGAGCATATCCTGTATTATCCTGAAGATATCTGATTTATCGCCGTTAGCACTTAATTTAGCCTTATAGCTTCTGACGAGGAGGATTTGAAGTATGTCCTTGGAAAAATCAGTTTCACAGATTTTCCAGTAAAGCTCTGGGAAGTCTTAATTATACTCCGAAAATCACGTGTGATGTTACTTATGTCAATATGATAAGGACTTCTTTGCGTTGTAGGAAAACAGGAGGTGCAAGAGAAGCTTCCAAACGTCTCTCGAATATCTCCGGGTGACAGCGTGGGGGCCAGGGCGGTACTGTTTTGGCTTTCATATATATTTTTAGAGCAACACGCGTGCGCCCGTCGACGGAATGAGCCGCATCCTGGTCACTGGCTCTCCCACACAAGATACATACTCGTTCCATTCCTCCCCCTCCCCCTTTTCAATGAGCGGTGAGAGGAGCGTTGAAATTCCGAGTGACTTAGGCATAGGGGCCGAGACAGATGCAAATCCATCTAGCGAAAGTCCCACTAGGTGTGGGTGCCCTTCTACTAGGAATCTTGTCGTTTGCGTCGATGGAACATTGAACCAGTTCAGTGTGAAGGTCAGCATTCTGTTCACATTCATAGCTCCAGTTTTCTATTAACTAGCTGGTTCTATCAAAGAACACGAATGTGGTCGAGCTGTACAGCCGCCTCGAAAAGGACGATCGCCAGCTAACATACTATAACAGCGGGATTGGCACATACGTGAAAGACTCAGGATCGTGGTTTTCGTTGGCGGCCTGGAAGCAGGCTTTCAATCACAGCGTAGACATGATGATTGCCTGGTGAGCTGATAGCGGCACCGTCTAAGCTATTAGGTCAAGCTGCTCTTACTTACAAATTACTGGAAGGAACTTCAAGGAAAAGGTCCTTAGTGCGTATCGGTGGCTCTCTGAGAATTACAAGGATGGTGATCGAATTTTCCTGTTCGGTAAGTGTCTTTGCTCAGTAAATCTGACTTTGGTCTCATTGTTACCATTTATGCAACAGGGTTTTCCCGTGGTGCATACCAAGTCCGGGTCATAGCCGGTATGATACGGAAGGTATTTTCGTTAAACGCGAGGTTACGTGTACCGCAATTGAAGCAAAATAGGTTGGCCTCTTACACAAGGGCAATAACGAGCAAATCCCATTGTATGTCCTTCTATCTCATGAGCCTCCTCGCAGCTGACCATCTCCCAGTGCGTACGATCTCTACACACAAACGATCTCGCAGGGAAAGCGTGGAAATCGCAAGGATGAAAATCAAACTAAAACCGTCCATGAAAATGATCCAGAACGTCTATGTGCCAATTTCAAGAAGAGTCTCTCGAAGCGTAATGCGAAGGTTCATTTTGTTGGCGTATGGTACTTATAATGTTCACCTAAAAGCTCTGGATGAACGATTAACATTTCGGTAGGGATACTGTCTCGTCAATCGGAATTTTCAGAGGAATGAGCCTCCCAGAGACCACTTCAGGGATGAGGCACGTCTGCGTTTTCCGCCAGGCACTCGCCCTGGATGAGTTACGCGTCAAGTTTTTGCCCGAGTATGTAAATGGGGGCATGGGGCCATCCAATGATGATGGAGACCGCATCAAAGAAGTATGGTTTGCTGGTTCTCATTCGGATATGTATGCATCCATCTTTATGCCTACAACAGTCACACAATACTGACAAGGAAATAGCGGCGGTGGGAATGTCCCCAATGTGGAGCTTGATTATTTTGGGCCAGCTCTCCGCTGGATGTCGTACGAAGCAATTGAGTTCGGACTCAGGTTAGAGAGAAGTCCAGTCAAATGGTCAACAATAATACCCAATCCGTCCATGACTTGGTATTACAAATTGCTTGAATATATTCCGGTTAAGCGGTTATCATATAAAAATCAGGACGACGCAGATTACTGGTGAGTGAATCTCCCCTTCTTGTATGCTTCCAGGGAGGGAGGGATTGCCTATATATTCTTACACTTTTTTAGGTGTCCTCACGCGCAGGAACCTCGTCAAGTAAAGCCCGGTCAACGCATTCATGAATCGGTGCTCGAACTCATGAAACAACGTTTAACGGGTGACAAGAAATACATTCCAGCAGCTGTCACTTATAATGGGGTTGTTTGGAATGAGGAATCACTCCGGGACGGCAAGATGATTGAAGAGGATCCATATATAAATGCTGACAGCCTCATGCGAAAGCTTGACGAATATACTCAAACGAAGACTAAGTTATCCGTACCAGATCTCTACGTTCTTGACGGGCTTAGTTCATCAGGCAAGTACTTTAATTATTTACGGGGTGCCAGGTACCGAATTCCCTAATGTGGTACAACATCCAGAAATTGGTCGTCGGTCCATTACCAGTTTGACCAGAGCTGCTGCGTCGGTTTCCGGTGCTCTTTTAACCGTACTTGACTCGCTCATAAAGGAAGAAAGCAGTGGTGCAAACACAAATGCGAAACAATACCAAGACACCATTCTCCCTCTGACGCAGATAATGCGCGACTTCAGATCAATACCAGTGAATGCTATAGAAGGCCTACGTGTCCACATACGGGAATTAATTCCTAGATTAGACTCTCTGCCACACGATCTCCGTGCAGCTTTGCAAGACTGCGAGCGTTTCTGCGGTGAGGCGCCATTAATTTTCACCTTAGTCAGGAATACCACTAATACATGCTCCTATTAGATGACTATCCAAAGATCTTTGCCCTCCTTATCGGAATAGATAAATACCAGTCTCCCTCGATCCGACCGTTGAGAAGCTGCGTCGCCGATGTTGACGATATGACAGCCCTTCTGACACAGGATTTGTCCATCCCGCTTGATCACCTGCACATTCTTAAAAATGAACAGGCGACACGGAGCAATATAATCGATTCCATAAAGGCCTTTCAGTTTGGTGATCGTATGAAGTTACACGACCAGTTGTTGATTTACTTCGGAGGACATGCAAGCCAAGTGAAACGCCCGCCGGGGTGGGCGTCGGAGGGACACGTGAAGGACGGGGTGACGTCTGTTCTCATACCACACGACTTCAGTACGGAGGAGAGCATAATCCCCGGTATTCCCAGCAGAACAATTACAAGCTTACTTTCCGAACTTAGGGCTCAGAAAGAGGTTGACATCGTTTGTCCTTCCTTATATGTGCACTTTTTCTCCACTTTAATGATTTATGCCCAGACTCTAATCATCGACAGCTCACACTCAGGAGACTTTGTATCAGAGAACTTCAATCACGACTCGCATATCCTTCTCGCTGCCTGTTCACGTACTGAACTTGCACGTGAGTCAGGTGGTCGTGGTATTTTCACGAAGGTCCTGACCACACTCCTGCGTACCCCTTCCTTTGCCACCAGTAACTTCACCTACCGAGATATTATTAAAAATATCCCTGACTTAATGCGGTGAGTCATTTAGCATATACTTAATGCTTTAGTGAAACGCGTCTTGATGTTCTCCCACGCGTTTGAATATCAGGCAAACACCCCAATGTCACGGCAGATATTCTGATTCCATCTTCCTTCGGCATGCAGGACCTAAGGACCCGGTAAACACTGCAGAAACTCCGCTTGCTGAGCTAGATGGTAGCATGACTAGGTAACTCAGCAGCCCCATCCCAGAGCCATTAGCACAGAATCCTTTGGGCGTGGAGTGGGAAAGATATAGTTATAAAATCCCTTTGACATATGTGTTTTACCCAGACGGGAGTAGTCACCAAGTTCATCATCCTCTTTCCTTCAGGTCATTCCTTTATCGCCAGAAGATAGTAGAATCTCTGTAGTCATCATATTTATAAGGGAGGATGGCGCGGTGCGCCGGCGAGAGTGGTCTGATATTCAATCGTAGTAAAGGAGAATGTAAGTATTTGGGTTATTAAATATGTTACAGTAATAGCTCTCTATATACTACATTACGAATATAGCCTGTTCCGTTATATGTGGGCAATAAGAGTCTCGTGTCGTTTCGCGTTTGTACTCGTGAAAGAGCTGTGTACAATTGCCCGTGTGCAAAGACTTCGGTACGAAGATCCAGTACTGATTTATCTAGGTTTAAACCTAAGTGGCTGTGAAAAGCTGTTGCATAGGCCAATTAGAGAAGGAATCGAGGTCTAGAACTATTCCCCCCGTTTAGGGTACCCTAAACCGCCCCGCTTGCCATTTAGGAGAGGGAGTCCGGCGGCTGGGATCCACCCGTCAATGTCAACTTTTCCGAGCTTACCCCACTGCTGGAATTCACAGAAATGGAAGAGGTCACCTTTCTTTCAGAAATCTCCTTCAGTTTTTCCCAAGCACGTTTTATGAACATGGTCTCCCATTGGTCCAAGATCCACAAGCTGGTTTTCCTGTTCACACAACTTCCCATTGAACATATCATGAATAAAACTGTTTCAAACTATTGTCCCAATCTGGTTGTGCTGGACATCATGTTCAATGACGCAGAATATAATCTGGAGTTTCTTCTATCCCGTGATGATGATTAAAAGGCGAAAATATATCCAAATCTCAAGCAGTTGCACGCTGACAGGTTGAGGTTAGCGTTGGAAGCTGCGAGACCTATGTCGTCCTTTTTGTTGAAGGTGTGTCCTTCTCTGAAGGAAATCACTCGGATCAATAATACGTACCTCGATGGAATTCACAATAACTGGGAGCATGTTTGGAATTATTGAGTGGACCTACAATCACGTGGGGAAAATTAAACTTTCGTCTCCTTGCACAGTTTCTAAAGCTTTTCTATCGCTTTTCTTCGCGATATTCCCTTTCCTAAACCTGCCCACTTCATTCCTTAGGATAATGGGAAATAATTATTTGGCATTGTCGAGACAAAGCAGTGGCTCCATTCCCGGCAGTGCTTTGGCGATCCCACTGGATTTAAGCTGTGCATCGAATTATCCGCAAAGTCTTCGAGTGTGTCACAGCCCGCAAAGATCCTTCAGCATTCCCAGAGGACGCTATAGGTGCCTCTTGAATTATTTCCTCGTTAAAAGGTAACTTCATTCCAGGGGTTAACGAACCTATATTCGGGAAAAAAAAATCATCGCCGGCACAGCATTTTGAATGGAATTCACTGAAATACCACACGCCGTTCAGTTGCTTCCTTTTCCCTAAGGGTGATTCTGATATTTTAAAGCCATTTCAGACCTCTCGACCGCACCTGGAATTATTTTCTTTCTTTTTTTCACCGACACGGTTGTCTACTTGTTTGATTAGAGGTCAACTAGAATACGAATATATATTATAGGTGCTCAGTTCCAATTCTTTTATATACTCTGAATATCGGAATGTTAATTTTAATTTTATAGCACCCTGTCAGTGGAGTTTTTAAAAGCTATGTGCTGTGTAGCTGATGGGCGATACATGCTCCTCATGGCCTTGGCGTAGACTTCGTGTCTGTCAATATTGGCAGTACTCCCACAGTTTCCTCTCTTTCTTCCTCATTATCTTCACTATACGCCATTGTCGTGTACATACCGCCAGGACCATTCCTCAATTATTGAACTGGACTTCAAACCAATTTCACGTCATGTCCGCCGACCCACTCTCAATCGCGAGCGTCCTCGCCTTTATACAAGCCTATGGAGAGGGTAGCAAGATAGCTAAAGCCATGAAGAATGCAAATAAGGAGGAAAAGACCATGACTCACGACTTGGGAATCGAGATTCAATTGTTAGATACCCTTGGTGAACATGTTAGGAAGATCATTAAAGACGAAGCCGGGACATGGTCAATGACAACTTCCTCGGCTTTCAAAGAGTTGGCTACCTATATGGAGGCTCGATTACCACTTGTAGCATTCGTTCAGGAATACAATGCTGCTGCGCCATCTGGGATCAAGAAATTTATGAGACGTGCAACATGGCTTTTCAGAAAGGAGAGGCTCCAGGACCTACTTTCCAAAATCAGGCACTGTAAATCCTCCATGACAACTGCTTTAGAAGTTTGCCAGCTGTAAGGTTCTCGTGGGTATTTTAAATGACGAGAAGACTAACGCAGACTCAACAGTGAGATATCTCAGGCCAATAGGAAGGAACAGGGACAAAGTAAGCTATTTTCCGCTACAGCCAATTCTGTGACATTGACTCCATTACAGTTCGAGTTCACAAAAACATCATGAAGTGATTGGAACCAGGATCCTGGGATATTAATTATGCGGCAAATGTCGGACAGTCGAAGGCTGGGACGCATTTTCTCGAAAGCAAGGCTTTTAACGAGATTAAAAATAGCAAAGGTGCGGCCCTAAAATTTGTTCCATGTGGTGAGTAACGTTCTGTAGGAGCCATTATCCAACAAACACTGATTGAATATTTAATCCTCAGATAATACAGAGGAAGGAAAAGAAATTTTGTGTGTGCTGTGCTTAAATAATGATAACGTGAACATTCAGGCCTATCAAGTTTTCAATTCCTCCCTGTAAGCTTCTTCAGTTATTTTGCAATGGGCTCTTTGAACGGGGGAATGGAATTGAAAATGGTCGAGGATGATACTCCATCCGAGTCGAAGAGTCACCATCTTCGCCGGGAAAACTGGTAGTCAAAGCTTGGAGGGATCCACGTTGTCTGTAAGAGCTTTTCCACAGCAAGCTCGCCATTTTAGACTCACCCAAACTCCATCTGACTCGATTAATTGTCATAAGAGAATATATTCACATCAATTTTCATCTCAAAACGGCACAGAAAGCAGAAGATAGTGCTTGGAGCCTAGAAACCCTAAACATTAATTGAATGTTTCCGACGGTGCTCCATGGTGTCGTAAATCTTTAGAAAACCCAATCTTCCCCATACTTACCAGCCCGGGAGACGAAAAATTGGGTTCATATTAAATTCTTCTTATTATATATATCCTTGGCATATCCCCCAAAGGTGGTCTTCTTAACCAATACCTTTAAAAGAACCCGGACATTCTTTTATAACTCTTCGCATTTTATGGCGCGACCTTGGTTCCTTAGCTTGCCACACCTTTCTCCCCAACGGTCGTTTCTGTGGGTATCAACTCGAGAAATTTTTATTCCTGGTCTAGGTCAAAAGCCCGCCGCTGTACCTTGGAGAATTGATAATTTCCTTTCTGCCATGCTGTCAGTTTAGAAATCTTTCAGGGGAAACATGACTAATATTATTCTAGGTACAGTGATGATATTAATGATTTAGGTTTCACTGTACCAAGGGAAGCTGCACATACTGAGAAATATTCGCATAGGTGGTTAACATTGATGGGAACTCTACTCTTAAGCTGTTGCCCATATTCTACTTGATTACTTTTTGTTTTCCCCCTTAGGAAATCTCAACCAGGCGGCAGTTCAGGAACTATTTTTAACATTGTACATTACACTCATTGAAGAACTCCACCAAACTGGAGCTCGAAATTTCGGTGAAATTTAGATTTCATGATGACGTCGTGAACGCATATAGAATATAGCTTCCTAGTCTTTAATGGTGTTCCTCAGACTATCGACCGGACCCCTTTCGTCCGAATGCAACAAGACCGGAGTAAACCAGTACTCAGCGCGAAGACCTCACTTGAACTGCAGTGTAACATCATTATTCAGATAGCAATGCATAATTTATTGGTTGGTGAGGACTGAATGACTTAATCCCAAGGGCACAGGTAATCCTGACAACCAATTATTTCTATTATATACAGTCTAAGGCTTAAGCACTCCGATGTAATCACCCAGTTGCATATAGGGATTGCAAATGTTTTCATATTCAGTGTGACATTATCTTCGCTTATCTTGAAGCAAACCGGAGCCTACTTAATATTTCTCCACGCCTATTCAGCCAGTAGGAAATTCTAGCACAATTAAATATATCGGAAACGTGTCATAATCAAACCAGCCCATTCTTAGTCTTTAGACAAATAAATGGGCAGACCTACAATAGGTTTATCAGCTTACTCTGGGCAGAATCATGTGAATGAAGAATATTATAGGCAAGTTATTAGCAGGCAATCAGCATATCTGTAGTTGTATTTATTAAGACAAACAAGAATCGAGAGTCTTGAGCCGTGAGCATATCAACATAACAGTTCTAGTCTCTTTGAGCTGTCAGAAAACCCTTGTAAACTGGAAGCTGCAAAATGGCCAGACGTAGGAGCGATTCATCGAAAACTCCCTGGGGTCAACCAGCCAAGTCACAACTAATTTGCCCTTCATGCCTCGTATAACTAAAAGCTCATGAACCTGCTCTGTTCTTCGTGTTCTTTCATGCCTCTAGGACCGATTATTGGGGTTGTTCATCAGCAATGACTTCAAAACCCCTTGGAAGGTAATTCCAGTGGCCAGAGGAGTTCTTTGCCAGTCCTAGAGTACGACTCCGACTCTGCGGGTGTGGCCTGTAATATGAGTTTAGCACAGAAGGTATCCAGCGATTAATGGCAGAAAAAAAGGTTATTGTCTTGAGAAATACTTCGAGTTTCTCTTCGCAAGTATTTTGAGATTTTTATCCATGGTAGTGTATCGAGTGAGCAAAAGTTTGATTCTAGGTTAGAGTATATATACTGTGCGGGGAAAGGATCCGTATAGAAGAAATTCATGTGTATGCCTGAATGGATGCAGAGCTGAGTGACCTCTAAACTTGATAAAGACCATGAAAAACAGACTATGCAGGGGCCTCCATTAGGCATAGATGCCAGCACTGGAAGCATTGAGATGTTTTCCTCAGATGAAAACATTAGGAAAACCTTGAAAGTGGGCCCCATTTTCTCAGTATTTTCCATAAATTGCAGGAAAATCTTAATAAAATCAGGTTTCCTGTCAGTGTTTGAGAAAACACTGAGAAAATGGGGCTGACTTCTAATGTTTTCCTCATGTTTTGCTTGTAGGAAAATCTCTCATTGCTTCCTGTGCAGGTAATGAATAGTAGCGTAAACAATGCATTCCATATACCAATCACTAATGGTCTTGGAACACCTTGACTCTGATGCTTGATTCAGTAAAAATGGTAAACAATCATATTGATATGTAGGCAATAATTCAAAATACACAGTCTACAAGCAAATTTACCTATAATGAGGGTGCTGATGTGTTTCTCTAATACATAAACTTTTATGACCTTATTCCTGCATCCAGTCACAATTGGGAAGAGTTGTATAATATGATTTAATAGATAGATAAGTATCACATTGAATGAGCCAGGGAACAGACTAGCTTGAGAAGCAGTGCACCTCTCAGCCAAAGCCGGATTGGCTAATAGTGAGCTATCTTACCTGATAGTATAGTATACAGATTTCAGGCAATTTGTCCCTATATCTGGGTGCGAGTATAGCCTCAATATTTGTAGGAAGATATATCCATAGGAGATACCAATGTAGCGACTGTCTTGACTTATCCCATTGGAATAGATGTCTTTTGAGCCCCCAGAAAACAGTCTTGGGTCATAATTAACTTCTTGAATACTAATAACTAGCGTAGTCAGAATATATGCTCAGGCAACGAGACTATCCGAACCATATGAATTAGTAACAGTTAACAGGTGCCAGAAAATCTGTGTGTTCAATACTTATGTAACAACCATAATAAATTCAAAAACCTTTCTGCGGCAAATATTTTCCTGCAGCATTTATTATCCAAAGTCTGGATACTTTAAGATAATCTTGAGATAATGCCCAGCCTTGCCCAGAGCAGTTGCCACCCAGGAGGGGTGCAGCAGAAGTACCCGAATGATTACACATCACGAAATCTGCCAACAGCACTTGATTTTTCCATAGCATCCCACACCTCTTATAGACAGTATTAGCTACTATGCCGCTAAAGAGTCGCTAGCCCTCGCTATTCTCGCTATTCTCATAGCATGACCCTACAGAGAGCTAGCAAGTTGTGATGGAAATGAAGAGTCGCTAGCCCTCGCTAGGCTCGCTACTCTGAAATTCACCAACTCCGCTGCTTTGAACAATATCAGCGC